>JAPQRN010000022.1:18509265-18526506 GCA_037367275.1 Coranthus polyacanthus | reverse complement strand
TAGATAGATAGATAGATAGATAGATAGATAGATAGATAGATAGATAGATAGATAGATAGATAGATAGATAGATGAACCAATTATTCTGCTAGCCTAATTAGTTATGCAGGAGAGTTCTTGTTTTGTGTTTCGTTTTAATGGCACTGCACTACACTGAAGCACTGAAGGTGAGTATAGATTCAATTAAGTGACTCCTCTTAAGTGAACTGAACTGAAGACTTTCTCCTTACCTGTTCATTAAAGATCAAGTCAACATAAAACATCTTGCTAGCCACTGCTTTTCAGCAGGCAGATTCACATAAGATAATAAAAGCCACTTGTTTATGGAGCATTGTAGAAGAAACAATTGCCTATGTGCAGTCAGCTGTAACTAACAGTAAAGGCTGCACTTTCAGAGGCAGATAAATGTGTGCATTGTTGGTGTCTCAAAGGAAAACAACAACATTGTATTTGTTATAGAACTGAGTATGCAATAATCTTTTTTTGCCGTTGTTACACTTTATTAGGATAGACAGGATAGTCAAAGGAGAGAGGAAGGGGATGACATGCAGCAAATTGAACGCCAGCCGCTGCCTATGTGGTACGCGCTCTACCAGGTGAGCCACCGGGGTGCCCTGAGTATGCAATAATCTTTTACTCTAAATCACAGGAATCTGCTTCGGCAGCAGCCGAGACTTCATCTGAGATAATGAGAGCCAGTATATGGAGCTGATGAAGGTTAATGCACATCACAATGG
Source organism: Coranthus polyacanthus (assembly GCA_037367275.1). Taxonomy (NCBI): domain Eukaryota; kingdom Metazoa; phylum Chordata; class Actinopteri; order Kurtiformes; family Apogonidae; genus Coranthus; species Coranthus polyacanthus. The sequence goes on along the minus strand of JAPQRN010000022.1, from coordinate 18,525,769 downwards.
ACCAGGACATACACACTTGTTCAACACCCTCGTAAGTAATCAGTTTTATCTATTTATTACCAATAATAAGACCAAGAACGAAGGTTCCAGTTAGTGACAGATTCTTTTAAGCTCCATAGTGCTGAATTAGACACTGCACAAAAACCTATTGTACACAAGGAGGCACAAGTCTCTGTTATTTCATTTGAAGCCCAAACCTGATTATAACCTCTTATAATAAAATATACATAAGTCATGAATAAATGTTTATGCATGGAATGCCCTAGAACTACAATTTAGAGTTAAAAAAAATGTAAATAAAGGATAAAAATTTAATGTCAGCACTCTCTTGTGGACAAACTATGCAACAATATATATATATATATATATATATTTGGTCATCAGTTTGGATCTATGTTAACACCCTGTTAATACAGAACCTTTTTTGGATTCTTGCTACTTCATCATTCTCAGTTTGAGCAGAAATTAAATTATGCTGCTTCATGTGAAGTGCACTCAGAGTAGTAACTGCTTTGTCTTGTCTATTTCCTTTCATTAATGGATTCTAAATAACAGCGCTGCAGTGTTGTCCGTAAAAGTGTTGTTGCTATGATGCAGTTCAAGGTCCACTTATGATGTGGCGGGGTGATAGAAGTCTCTCAGTAATCTCCGCTGGGACAGATCAGCATTTGAAAGGAGAGTGCTCTTTCAGGTTATAATGAGCTTGGTATGGCCAGCCGTCTTCCCTTTGACAAAGGTAATTTTTGCAGAATATTGGGCGAGAATGAAGTGGTATTGAAGGACGGAGCAGGATTAGAAGTAGAGGATAAAGTGAGAGAAAACCCTTCATTTGACCTTTGCATTGACTGCACAAATGAAAGTCAGATAGTTTCTCAGCTCATTTTATTTATATCCCATTAATCCTTGTACATAAAGAAGGGGTCAGCATTTAAATGAACTGGCATTAAGGAAGCAGAGGCTCCAAAATCTGAAGTGCACCATAAAGTCCTCTTATGATGACAGACTTACAGGTTTGGAAAGAAATTCAGTTCAGGGGAAGTCTCTAAAAAGAACAACATATGGGTTTGGAAATTATCCTGTTGCAACACTCCCACCTGCTTAATTTCATTAACACCTCTTGAAATTTAAATACAGTTAAAAGCTTGGCTCTGTCAATATATGGCTATAACCTGCAGTCTGAAACCTGCTATGCACTGCAGCAGCAAGCGACATCTGAATATCAGTCAGTGCTCAAATATCATAATTAGGCCGCCAATCACACCTACAGTTTTCTTGTTCTGTAACAGGAAAGTGGAGCTTTGTTGTATTTTGTGTTTTTTCTGTGTTAAATTATAGTATAACAAATATCCCATTGATTCACAAGTGGCTTAATCATTTGGAGTCTAAACTGTAAAACAATGAGTTTCAATCCAAAGTGAGTTTTTGGTTAAATTTTTTGGATGTTTTTCGCTATGTTTGGACATTTTGTTGGCTGAATGAATTATTTAATGTTTTCTCAACTGATCTATCAAATCCCACTCAAATCAAATCCAAAAACCCTTTGTTTATAGACGAAGTGGATCCACAGTCCTGCTTGAATCCAGTAGAGAGCTCTGTAACAGACAGTGAATCACTGTCAGTACTTCTCAATCAGTGCTTCACTACCTGTCTCTGCTTTCTTGTGTCGTGTTAAACCCACAGGCTAACATAAACGTGATAAAACACCGCATAGAACAGTTCAGCCATATGTCCATAACTTCTACTGAAAAGGGGGCATCACCAACACACCCCTCGGGACGCTCAGTCGGTTTGATTGACAGCGGATCCACGAGCTGCACAGAGTGAGCAGCGGACTGATGGTTATATTTTACTCCAATCAAAGTTTTACAACGAAATCCTCCAGTCAGGAAGGTGGTCTGGGGAATTTATCAACACCTGTTAAACAAGCACCGACAGCTTCGACAGCTTCATTGCTAGCTTACATTCGGTATGTTTTAAACAGACACAGAGAGGTCACGAGTAGTTGAATAAACTAAAACAAATATAAGTTGTATGCAATAAATTATTGAGCCTTGTTAGCTACTTGTGTGAAAACAGTTGTGTTACTGTAATTTGAGGTTCTATTTTAAGTTTTCAGGGCCTCTGTTCATTTTGGCATTTTGGTTTCTTATGGCACTAGATGGATGAACAGAAACAGCTAAATGTTAAATGCAGCATTTTATTTTTTTTGAATTCAGTTTAATTTTTCTAGAGCCAAATTAGATTATAATTAAAATAGAAAGTAACAAAAAAATCACAATAAATCATAGTATCCAATTGCAGTACTTGTAGAATCGCAATTCAACACCCAACTATCATAACAGTATAACAGTATCAAATCAGGAGACAAGTGTATTGTCCCAGCCCTGATTTTTACAGTTCTAAAATTATAGCTTTATCTATAGCTTTATATTTTATATCATCATATCTAATTAGGTTCTAATAATTCCAACGAACTACATGCTGCTGTCTAGGCTGATTTCTCACTCCAGTACTCTAGCTATCTTATGCCTGTGATAACAATTGCAAACCTGAGATTATATCTTTTCCTTGGCAGATAATATTATTCCATATCTCATAGATACAGTGTCTGTTGGTTTGGCTCGTCTTTGTACCTTTTGGGATTTCAGTGCTCTCTTCATAGTCTTATGCTATATGGCCTCATTTAGTGGAGTTCCCTAAGGTAAGAGCTTTCCTGCCAAATTCACTTTTTTTGGGCAATAACTGCTCCCTAAATCCCTTGATGTTAGTGTCTCAGGCTGCCAGATGTCAACATGTATCTCCTTCTATCTATAAAGCCATGTCTTTGGGGTCTTTTTCTGAATTTGGTTCATGGCTCCTCATGACTCCCTCAATAAATGACCCACATTTTGGGTCTTTCTGAGTGTGTTGAAACGTTCTTATCATACCAAATATTCACATGCCCTGCAGCTCTGAAAAATATATGAGCTTTCAAGGGCCAGACAAGCTGACTCACTGCACACACCAAACTTTACAGACCTGCAGTGGACAGCAGGAGGAAGATGACCGTCAGGACATTGAAGGACTGCCGGCTGGTGATAGTCATCTTCTTGTCCTCATGTGTGAGGGAAGGGAGGGAGCAGGAGGGAGAGGGGCGCTGCTCGGTTTTAGCTGGACGTGGGCATCCTCAGCTTGTTGACAGCTCCTCTTCACATAGAGGCCACTGGGAGGCCGGACTCCTGGTGGGAATGAGACAAGGATAGAATAGAGAGAAAAGATTAACATATTTGATTGGGGTTCCTTGAAGTTTCATCCTGCTGCATGGACAGCTTGTCTGGCAGTGAGTGCCCACGATGTCTTCTCGAGATTGTCCTTTCATTTACATACTAGGATGGCTTGGTCATTTAGCCAAATAATAAAAAAAAGCAGGAGATTTCCCACCTTAAGAAGATTGAACCAGCAAATGTTTGTTATATTCCAAAAAATAAATACCCTTTATCAAATAATCTATTATAAAAGTAGCACATTTTCTGTCAGGTGAATTCATCAACCAGTTGTTTCAGTACTCGTCATTTATTTAGCATTATTTTACTGATACATAACAGCACTCCCAAACATCACAGAGAACAAAGACTAGATCAATGATACTCTTCTATTTACTTGTTCTGTTATACATATTTGTTTCTAATCTAATTAGTGTGCACTGTGGAGAATTGGAATTAAAAGAATATTGAAGAGTCAGTAGATATCTGACTAAAAAACAAGCAAATGAGGGCATGGTAATTTTTTAAAAGCAGTGCACTAAAAGTATCGCAGTGTCAGAAAAAGTGTTGCTTTTACCAGATATGTAATTAAATACCACAGAAGTTGCTCCTTCAGCACAGTGTAAGGTTTGAACTGCTGAAGAGCAGTTTGCATGTAAATGATGCATCATAAGAGTTAATGAATTCGTCTTCTACCTGGGTATCACTGTAAAGGGACTGTTCGATGCTGCATCATAGCCATCCGTCCTCTGATATTAAGTGAGATTAATGAGGTAGTGGGACATTTTGCCTAGCTATGCTTGTTTCTGTTCTTTGGCAACATATTGATTCAATAGTGCTGGAGGAAAGTAAATATAAACAGTCCCTGTCCTGTCCCTGAATTAGTTTTAAGTTAATATTTATGGTAATTTTCGCAAACCCCGATTAACCATTTGAATTGGTGGTGGTTACCTTGCGGATGAATGTAGCTTTGAAGCTGTTATCACAGTCCACCACATGTAACAGGGGAATCCAGTTAGGGTAAAAACCTGGCTGGTACTGTAAGAGCAGGTTTGTTCAAATTCAAGGGTGGCTGACATGGACGACATGAAGAATTGTCATTGGCACAGCTGCAAAATGTCTACAAAACGTGTATCTCCAAGGCCTTTAAAGGATTTGGCTGCTTCATATGCAAAGTCACTTACATATGTCCTCTCGACGTGCATGTAGTATAGAGTATTAGAAATCAAGTCCTGAATTATTTAGAAGCTGACAGGAGCTGACAAACAACAGACAATACATATGGGAAAACAATGACTCAGAAGGCCATCAGTGTTGTTCTTTGTGATGAACAAGAATGCAATGGTGGATTACATCCAGTTTAAAGCTGCATCATCACCCTCTACTGTCTTTCTGTCTTATTTACAAGCTGCTTTGGCTAGCTTTGGGTGCCAAGATTGGGGCTGAGAGATCTCTGTTTGGATCGAGATTGGGAACACAGTGAAGTTGTGTTTTGGGGCACCACCTGTTCGTGAGAACACACAATAAGAAGGAGATGGGAAAAGTATAAGCATAAAAAATGTATTTTCTGTTCAGAACTGTAAAAATCCATATTATGTTATAAAGCATCTTCATTTGGATGTAAGGTTATAAGGCACAGATGATTGAAAACTAAAAATGTGTGGTTCATAAGAAAAATAACTAGCTGCAAAAATCACAATACAACCACGTATAGGTAAACACATTTTCTGGTGTATATTGAATATTAGTCAGGAAGTCAAGGTATAGACTGTTTGTCTATTGACTCATGACTCTCCTTGATTTTCTTGATTCACATTTCAATTTCCTGGCATGTTTGAAAGCACTCCAGCTCTATCTGTCATTTATCAGTCAACAGTCAACTGAGAAGTGTTTCAGTGCAATTCAACCTGGACAGCTGCAGAAGAAGGAATGTTGGGAGGAAAAAAGCAGCTGAGGATCTGCCAATTTTTTCACATTTTCACTGCACTGCAAAGGTGTGACTTGTCAAAAAAAACTTGTGATTCTCAGTTTCAGACTAGAGGATGACCAATGGTGGATTTTTAAAGGCAATAACGATGGTTTGAAGCCCAAAAATGTCCACATTGAAAACGCATTATGCAAGTCTGACCTTTCTCTTTATTAGAAACTGGATAACTGTTGAAGTAAACATCTTAATAAAAGTAATAAATACCTAAATAAATAAATCTAAATTGCTGAACATCAAACTCAAATTAATAAATCATTGTGGAACTGAACATCAAACTACCTGAAAAATCTTGGTGGTTTTCGGTCAAAGTTAGTTGTTTCAATTTAAAAGCCTAAACTATTGATGGCAACTTGTACCAGTACCAGTAGTTTGTAAAATGTACTGAGATTAATCAGCCAAACCAACTGATTGGTCTATTTCACACCAACCAATTGTATTAAATACAACAATGACCTATGAACCCTAACCCACCTGAAACTAATGCACATCATTTTTTGGAAGATAAAGTAAACCGATCCAAACTGCATTTGACCAAAACAGACTCAAACTGTAAGAGATGCTAGTGCTTTAAGAAGAATGACGGCCAACTATTAATACGTAGTCATGTTTAATTTTTACTATATCCCACCATTCTGCATCAAAAAATAAATAAATATGTTCTGTCATGATTGTGATGCATCAAGGTTAGTAGTGAGCCCCCTTACATTATGGAACATGGACCTTCAACAATATAACATGACTCCAGCCAATCTGATATGGATTCCACATAAATGCACCTTGATTTTAGAAAACACATGACGACCTCTGTTCCCTCTAAACAAGTCTCATAAAAGAGTATGTGGGGGAAAAAGCATGTGCCCAGTTAATAAAACCTTGATGGATAAACATGTATTTAAGAATCTGAAGTTGGCAGACATCTTGGGGGATCCCACTGTGTTCTCGCTCTTACTTGAGATGTCTCCTATAGTCTGACACTGGCTAATGGTTGCACATGACCAAGCTGACGGTCGAAGCCATTACTGTGGACCATATGGACAGAACATGTACATGGTACACAGCAGCCAGTTTCTGTTGGAGACTTTTAAAGCATTTTAGATCACACAAGCTGTTCCCTCTTCAGAGAGCAAGGCAGCTGAAGTCTCTAGAGGCTTGTTAGAGTGGCAATATAAATATTTTTTCCCACTCTTTTTACTTCTGGTGAGAGCTTTGGTGTACTGTCAGATGACAACATGTACAGCACAACAAGGGATTCCCGTGCTCTCAAATACTCCCACAAACTAACTCCTTGTCTGTCCTTTTACAAGGGTTTTATATACATTATGTCTTTGTCTCCAGGTATTTTCACGTCGAGTCACATTATTGTCACATCACTTCTTGTGCTTTAAAGGCTGTAAGAGGGCAATGCTCACAGTGCTTGGCTTGTTAGCAGAGAACAAGTGAGTGCAAAGGTTTTGTGTAATGAGCCTGATGGTAGTGAAGCAGAGTATGTACTGTAAATACACAGACGTGCATGCAGGCAGACACACAAAGCATAGTACACAGTGCAAACTCACTGCGACTGGAAATAGAACATACTGTGCAGCTGAACAGGCGTGCAACACAGATGGAACGTCTAGCTACTTGCTGTTTATGTCTGAGATCAAACTAAAATATACATAAAGTGCATGTCAAGCCTGTTAGCACTCTCACACATGTTAAAAGGCACTTATGAGAAGAAAAAATATCTAAAAAATTAACCAACTCCTGGGGTAACTATATCCATACAGAACTCATTTATTTGTCTACGTGTTGCTTACTGTTGTTGCCTGAGAGAAGAAGGAAATATTAAGTGACCAATTACTGCAGCAACCACTGTGAATATAACAGCATACTTTTCATCACGACGCAGCAGGAGACCCAAATCTGTCAGAGGTTTGATGAGGGAAAGTGCAGTGGAAGATATTGGGCTTTTTTTGAGATTATACACAGTGATACGCTGGTCCTGTCTCACGAACATTTGTGTCCAAGTCTTATTTCTGTTCAGACATTAACTTCAAAGTCCGTGACTTTCTAAAAATCATTATTTATTTATTTTGGCCTGCTATGTCTTTTATCCGAGAGGCTTTCAAGTTTGTAAAGGCACGAACTCAACATTACAATACTCTCTCTCTACAGCTTAACTGTATTTTTAGATTAAACATTTTTTCCTGTCATTTTGAGTACTCACATACTGTAACCTTTTTTCTTCTATGAATGATAGCAGCTGGATATTTATGCACCCTCTGTGCCTTCATATTAGCTTTGCGTTTTCCTCAGATCACACAGATACACTCTCTGTTGGCACACTGGCCCTTAATCCATGTTAATGTGTATTATCAATCACCCTAAAACACATGAGTAAGTGAGCATCCGAAGTACAGTACAGTTGAGAAATGACTCCTAAGATATGTGCACACCAGCTAAGTGCATCTCATATCTACTGGTGGCTCGCATCCAAATACTGATCTGTATTCAGCTTCAGCCAGCCCTCTGCCTAATTGATGCTCCCTTTGACTGTCATCATAATAAATTGGGTTTCATTCACTTTTGATGACATTAGAGCTTCACTCAGAAGCCCTACAGTGCTCCATTAGGATACAAGCCCATATTAGGAGATTTAGAGCAATGATATAATGATCATCGTATGCACAGAGTGACTGAATTGTGTGCAGTGCAATTGTCAATGAGTTGTGAGTGGCAGCCTGAGGCAGTGAACTGAGTGTGGCTGGTGCAAGTGTTTTACAGAATGTGTCAGGAGATGAGTTGCGGATCTGCAGGACTATAACCGAAGGACACCTCTGTGCATCATACAACCCCAAATAAGAAAAGGGTGGCACACTATGGAAACAGCAACAACTAAAAATGAAAGTAGTGATATTAAAATGACAGCAGACAGTATGAACACAACATATTTCATGTTTTGTCTGGTCACCTTCATTTCGTTTGTAAATATGAATCCATTCCTCACATTCAGACTGAAATACATAAAAAAAAAAAGTGGAGACGGGGGCATTTTGAGTTAAAATATTGAAATAACAATGTGATTTGAAACAGGTGATTAGAAACAGAATTTGGTATGAAAGCTGCATCCAGAAAGGTCTTGTCCTTTAGGAGCAGAAATGGGCTGAGAATGGCCAGTTTGTCAACAGATGCATGAGAAAATTATTGAAATGTTTAAAAACAATGTTCCTCAAGAAAGATAGGAAGGGATTTGGATATTTTACTCTCCACAGTGCAGAAAGTGTGAGAGAGAAATAGTAACCTTATACTGAAATGAGAAAATAGATTGCAGATTTCCTGGTCTAGAGGTGGATTAGTACCCCTGCAGGCAGATGGATAAATGCCATAAAATACCACGAATAATGTTAAAATGTACAAAATAACTATTTAGTTTAGGCTTATATCACGGTTTGAGAGGATTTCTTGGGTTTAGGCCCAAACAGCTTGGTTAGACTATAGGGCTAAACTAAAAACGTTACATGACAGAAGCTTGTGTTTGCTATTACCATCATCATGGTAATAGCAATATGGGGACAAAGCAGGAACGTTGGCCTCCTGTGTTAAAGTCCCTATACAGCAACATAACCAGACCATTAAGAGATTTTACCAGAAAAATTATAATACTGGTATTGTTATTGGTGGTTATTTGGTCCTTTTTCTGGTGAGGTTGGGTTAGAAATAGAGCACGCTTGAAGGGATTCACCGCTATGACCTTTCCTCTCTTGATAAAAGCGTGATAACTCAACTCAGTTTGGCAATCCAGATGCCAACCTGGTATGTCTTTTTTCTGTAAAAATTATACAATTACATTTGTATTTATGCTGGGTATCATGAGGTCAGGGATAGATGTGGTTCTCTGCCACTGAATGAATAATGTAAGCCGTAACACTGAGTATGGAATCTGACAAAGGAACTGTATTTAAAGTGGATCAGTCTTGCCTACTTTATGGATTAGTGCATCCCTATAAACTCCAGAACTCACAAGTATACCACAGCGATGATGCATATAAACACAGATGCACAACATGTGCAAGCTTGTGGCAAGAAGAACTGACAGAACACAATGTGCAAATGTGTTAATACCCGTGTGTCTCTACTGCTAGAACTGATAAAAGTTGACTATAGGGCAAACACTATTTAACTTAAATGTACGTGGGATATAATGTGCAGTGAGGTTTTCGCTCAGATTTATCGCAGGGCTGAATTATACTATGCATATTTAAAGTGGATTTCTTATATGCAATACAGTGCAAAGGAAATGTAATTCTGTGAATGAACATGTAATTTCAACATTTCATAATCTACAGCAAAACAATGGGAACAAAATCAGTTACTCAGCCACACAATCATGGCCAAATGTCTGACGGTGTCTCTTTTCTTTTTATTACTTACTGCAAAACACAAAGGCACCGCCCAGGCATCTTTCCATTACAAACTGATGAAGCAGTGCCACAGTAATAACTGCTTATTCATTTGTGCTGTATCACTGCAAGCTCAGAGCAGCAGAACTCAACATCGACTGATGTACAGCAGTTCTGCAGTTTATATGATCAGTCACCTGAATAAATTTTCCAGATCAAATATTCCAAATAAAGCCCAGAGACAGCAGTGTGTTGTGGTCTGATGGCTTGATGTTGCCTGGGAGACATTTACGTCATGTAAGATATTGGGAAGAAAGTAGCATCTAGTAATTAGCACTCTCAATGTAGTGTACAGGAAATTAATACAGTTCTAAAAAAAGCCATGGGAGAATAACACAGCAGGGTTGCCATAGAGCTTGTTGTGGAGAGTTTGGCCAATATGGGAGTATAAAGGGTTCAGCTATTGTGCACTGCAGGCACCTTACAACATGGGTGGTCTGTTTCTGTTTTTGACTTGGTAATGGTTTGTTAACTTTGCACACGCTAAAGATGAGCGTAGAGCTGTAATCAAACTTGCATCTGCTGCAGGCCTGCTGTGCCGCTACCTGCTGAGACCTGTCATCTTGATGGAAACCATTCTGCCTCCTCCTTCACTTTGTCTCACATCCATAATTTTTCATCAATTTGGGCTACAAATGGAGATTGGAAAATAATAGAGGTGTTTGTAAGAAATTCTCTCCCCAACTTAAGTTGAATAATGATGATTTTGAACACATTCTTATATATAGCTTTGTAATTACCGGCAAAAATAGCAGCACAAAATTAGATTTTTAGGGCTAGAACTATTAGTTGATATTTCTGCAGAAAACAATATGAGCAATCATCTGTAAATAAACCTTCCCCCGAAGTGGTTTCTAACAAATATGAACATTGTTCATTTTACCTACTCTGCACCAGCCTCATTTCAAGTTCAATAAGCAACTGATAAAAATCATGGAGGTGAGGGAAAGAAAAACTCATACATTCTCAAGCTTTAGTCATTTATAGAAGCAATGAAAGGGTAATTATGAAATGTTAAAATACCAAAAAAACATTTTATCATAGCTCATAGGAGAAAGTCTATTCTTGACCAAATTAGAATTTAACAGGGTGCTCCTTTTTTCTGTAATTCATTACTTGGCAATAAATATATGCATGCAGCCAGGGAGAGGCATAATGAGACAGCCACTAGAGTCTAATAAGTTGAATTCATTATACAATCACGGTCTCAAATCATTTGAGGAATTAAAATTCTTGGAACTCCATCTAACCTAATGCAGATCAACAAATATCTTGTTTTCATATGTTATTGTATGAATGAAGCCAGATTGATTGTATACGATGTACCATTGCCACAGCCAGGATATTTAAAGTTTATACGTCACTAAAAATAATAAACACTTCATAAATAACAGGCAAAGTAGCTGTAGTGCTTTTTTTTTTTTTTTTTACGTCTCTTGACTAGCGCTGACACGATGGCTCACTCAGTCAATTAGCTGAAAGAAAACGTACACATTTGAATGCTGATCTTTGCAGGAATTTATCAAGCAAAGAGGTCAAACTGTCTGTAGACTCTGGCTTGGGAAAACTTGATGTTTTTTCTGTTTTACATCGGCTAAGTTAAATATGTTTTTGGCAAAATTATTTGAGCACAGCTGTTTTTTAGGCATCTTCTCAGGGAATGAGGGGAATCAGGTGCTTCAGTTTAAGTGATTGAGCTTAAGGTTTGTGTTTGTTGCCCTTAACAACATCTCTGGTGTTATTAATTTTGCATTGATGATGGGACTCAGAGGAGTGGGTGTTGCTGGCTTTGACTGTGAAATGCCACAGAGATACAGTGGCTTTGGCAGTTAAGTCACTTTCGTGGCCACAAAAAGCCTTCGAGGAATTGTTTTGCAGCATTCCCCAACACTTAGAGTCCCATCAAGTTTTCAGCTTCTTGAAGGCGACGTGGAGGCCTCATCTGTCAACGCATCGGCGCTTTGGCACTGAAATTCAGTTTTCTTTGGTTGTGGGACTGTGACTCATGCAGCATAAGTGGACTTGTTTTGGCTCCAGGCTTTGGGAGACGTATCCCGTGGACTGTTTGCTGTCTGTGATGCAGACAGACACGACAGTATCTCCCAGACACAAGCCAGCATTGTTTGTTTGGATTTACTTTAACGCCCCACTCTGGGCTCAGATGGTTTCTCTTGGCAACGTTCCCCATCATCTGCCTGACCCTGGATTTAAAATATCTTCTACCCACAGACAAATATGCTTCTGGGAATTATAAAAATGAAAGAGAAAAATCATATGACATGGGACACTAATGGATGACAAAATTGCAGCTCAGACACAGTACTTTAATCCTTGTTGTTTCCCCTATGGCCTGCATTAATATTCTCGGTTTACAGACCACCATGGTGGTGCGGGAAACACTTGAGTAAGAGTATCTCTTCACAAAAAATATAATGTTAAGTGGTACCCAACAGTTATGTCACAGTATTCAATACTAATAATAAACCAACAATAAACAAGTCTGAAATAGTAACTATAGAAAGTATAGTTTATTATGGGTATGTTGTACAGTTACACACATTACCCTCCATTGAGGGGTACTATAATAAATCCTTCTCCTAATCCACAGTGACTTTTACGAGTGTGTCAGATCCAAAAGTAGCACACTGAACACAGAGAGGGGTGTGGGTTTACCCCTCCGACAACCTTCCTGAACAATAGCTCGACTCCAGAGGTTTAACACTCAGAGCCAAACCTCATGCAGCTTATCCCAGAAATAACACAGACATGACAGATAGACTGGAGACCTGGAGAGCTCTCATACACCTTAAGATCTCAGAGGTCACAGAGGGCAGTGGTCACAGACAACCTTACACTGTACTGCCAAGAATACCTCATATGCACCACTCCACATCCAAATGCTAATGGTGTTTTGGCAGCTGGTTTATATGGCCTGTTAGAAAATCTTAAAATGCAATGTGGGCCATTCCAGCCATCATTATTGGAAGTGTTGGTTGACTGGCCATCGTAGTGGGATTGCACCTCATTAATGAGGCTGTCCCGGTTTTGACCCTCAGAGTGTGAACTCACCTCGGTTTCCAAGGTTTGGCGGATCTTTTGTGAATAATAACTTCCTATTATGCCCTGAAATGCTCCCCAAATGTCAGTGAGTTCATCTCTAAGCTCTAATATTATAATTCTGTGCAAAATGTTTTGAAGTCTCCACTAAAAGGTTGTATTGACCTAATTTCTGTGACTGTAGAATGATTTTTTTTATCATTGAAATGACAATAGCAGAGTTACCTGCTGCTATTCGTTGATAATATATAGATGTGATTATCGTGCCCATTTCAATTATTGGTTATCCCTGGAGTGAAGGATTACAGTGAGCCATTATATTGGTATGGTGAAATACAAATGACACTTATTTGAGTCCATAATGACTCACACATTTTAAAAAGGCTGTATGTAACACATTACTGTACATACACACGTACATACATGTGTGGTACTATACCACAAGTACTACTCCCACACATACATAGCAGCTGAGTGGACACACACATGATTTTCAGATAGCTAACAATATGTAACATGCTTATGTGCTTACGTGAAGTTTGTGTTGTCGAAGCAGTTGGGAGTGAGCATAAGGATTTTTTGCCGAAAATCCAACCTGAGTCCTCTACAGAGAGATCAGTGTATACAGGCTGTTATTGTGGATGTAGGCAAAGAGACAGTCGTGTGAGGCTCATTTTTTAAGGTACGTTATGATCTGTTCACCCATTGGGAATAAAAAAAGCCTTTAATACAGGAACATTTCTACACAAATGTTACATATTGCAGTTTTAAATTAAAAAAAAAGGCCACGTCTCCCACATGCATTCCTGCTGCTTCTGTCTCTTACCAACAGCAGCATTGTGTTTTAAAGATGAGGTTCATGAAAAGAAACAGAAAAAATGCATTGTTTAGAGTGAGGGCAACAAACTCCAGAGACTTGCCGGTATCTACAGAGGCCCACTTGGTACTTGCACTTTGATAATCCCTGGTTTAATACTATTATTGCTTTGCTAGCTTGCATACGTAGCCCTCTGTTAAAGTAAAAGTGCATATTGCTGCCTAAGGTTCATGTGATGTTTGTTAAGTATGTAAAACAGACCTGTGCTTTGAGTTGGGATCAAACATGTCTAAAATAGCTAAAATGAATCCCAACTCAGGCTTGAACCCTCAGAAATGTTTTTCATTGATTTTTCTCTTGAGGAAAAACCACCTCACTCACAAATTTGAAGATGCATCGTCAGCTGTCTTAACTGAGTCTAAAACGAGCGATCTTTAATGCTAATCCAGAATTTGTGTGCCAGGCTGTGTTCCTTTGGTCTTCTCACTTGCCACTTCTTGTTGACATTGTAGATGAATTTAAGCGGTTACCTTCACACACATACTGCTTTTATCTGGTGATAAAAAGCTTTTTCTCTATACTGGAAGGCTGAGCCAAAGTGACAGAGACTGTCTTGCACCTCCAGCTTAATAATCAACAGCCAGTGCCTGACATTGATGTTTAACCCTTTGTCCACACTCAGCTGTCTCCTCTCCTCATACAACACCTTAGCAGGGAAGGTGAAACAGACTTAAAGCTTCATATGAAGATTTATGGAAGTATCAAAGCTCCACTTAGTCTGCTCCACTTTGTCAGACTTGTATGACTCATTTAAAGAGAACATGATGGTAATGATGTTGCTTTTTACTGATTACAGTGAGATTTTACTCAAAAGCGTATTTTAATAATTGCTTAAAACCTAGAGAGTCACATTGGACATTTAGACAGAAGTGTAGTTAATTAAAAGTGCTTGCCAGATTGTCAAATAGGTTCAGAACTGCCTTCCCCCACATCTTCCCAATTGGGTTATTTGAAAATAAATTATGTAACCAGCAATCTTACATTCACACCCACTTCACACATTGATTGATCAGTCACTTTTGTGTTTAAGCATGAGTGCGACACTACAAATGCTTTCCAGTAAGTGCTCATTATGGCCATATGATAATCCCATCAACCAGAAAGTGAAACTGAGCGAGGCCGTTCACGGCAACTATAAATATTTTAGCTGTCAGACATGGTCTAATAAGGATTGTTCTTTTTCAGCATAAGTTAGCCTTTAAACTTAATTGTATTTATTTTATCAGAGGTCTAACTAGTGCTTACTGTACACTGTACTGTACACCTTTTTGCAAGGCAGCTGAAGCTCTGTAACACAGACTTAATAAAAGCTCTGTGTCTGTCCAGGAAAATGGGAGATTTACGACAAAACATCTTGTAAAAGTTGTTTCAATCACTCTGTCCCTCTTTCTGCTGCTCATTTTAAGATGAATCAGTTTAACCATATATTTTCTTAAGTTGTGGGGAAAATGTTTTTCTCTGACAGCGCGAGCACGGTCTCTTATCACTACTAACTCTTTTACTTATTGTTATTTTTAACCTTTTCTTCCATGTAATGTGATATATATTTGGGTGAAACCGTCATACACTATATTATAAATCCTGAAGTCATTGATGTTCTTCTGAAATAATAAGGACATTTTTATTGATATTGAGCTTTGCATGAGGTGACGCTTTGAAAGTTAATTAAAGGTTAAACACAAGTCAGAAGAAGCCAAGTTATCTCGGCTCCATGACAGTACGCTCTGGTCAAAGGTCACACACTGGTACACCAAATAATGAGAACTGAGCGAGGTCAGGCATAAATATTTAAATGTCAATATGTCAATATTGTAGTCATGTCCTGTTGTTTTTTTTTCTCTTTCTTTAAGCTCACCGTTGGGAAAAGACCCCTGACCTTCCATCCTCAATTAAGGTTTTGAGAACTGTTAAGAGCTGGTTAATAACAAAGAAAGTACAAAAAAAGATGGAGCCCATTATTCATGTATGCGTCTCAACCAGAAGTGTATAAACTATTTTGCATAGTAAGTCCACTCAAGTACATATTTGCCCAACTTCCGACTCCCTCAAGCATTCTTTTTTTTTTTCTCCTGTGAACAATCATGCGTGATTTAACAGTTTCAGCTGGGTCAATGCTACAGAAGCCACAAAGGAGTCTGAATCGATGTAGTTTTTCTTCCCTTTTGTGTTGACCAGACTTAGTCAGACAAACAAAGCATTAATATTTAAAAAGCCTGTTGGGCGAACCTGCGTCTGAATTTCAACAGCTTGTTTGGTATTTGATTATTTCATCAGCATTTCATTTCTACTCAAAGTGAGGAAATGCCTACCCGAAGCCAGTGTCACAACAACAAACCTCAAAGTACTGTACATAGCATGATTGCATCACGACATATTGACATTCAGATATAATGAAAGCATTTAATGTACTCTTTTATCAGCTGTAAACAAGCTGAGAGCAAAAAGCGCTGCAGCGTTTGTGTTTTGACTTCTGCGGCTGGGAGCTTTGAGAACGGTGTTACAGTACGCAGAGAGGGGTCAGGAAGCCTGGAGTTACCACTCGGAGCAGGCTACTGATATTAGCATTGACAGGATAATGGGGCAAAGTGCTAGCTGGCTTTCTGCCTCTGGCATCTAATGGTTACAGCAATGAAGTACACAGGGGCCACATGGAGGGAGAGTGAGCAGTTACAGCTGATGTGCAGAGATGGTTGTGGTGGTTGTTGCTCTACAGACCTCTGCTAAATTACCATCCGATACAGTGGGGAAGCCAGCATCAAAGGCAGCATCAATGCTTCATAAAGGAACCTGTCAGCCTGTCGCTCTCTTTCCCTTTCTCTTCCTTGCTCACTCACACAAATAACCAGACACATTAATGCACGCACACACACGCACGCATGCAAGCACGCACGCACGCACACAC
>JAPQRN010000022.1:18487105-18509165 GCA_037367275.1 Coranthus polyacanthus | reverse complement strand
CACACACACACACACACACACATTGCCCATAAATCCTCATAGACTTTATAGCTCTTTCTCTGTCTAACAAGCAGACAAATGCACATCAGAATGCATGGGGGGGGGGTCAACACAAGTTAAGACACGTGCAAAAAAAAACATATATACAACAAATATACAGTACACCCACGCACTGAGCCCAGAGCTCGGGAAACAGTGTGAACCCTACAGAGATGTCACAGTGACAGACCAGATAAACCAAATGAATGCAGAGTTTTCTGCACCATAGGTCGGAAAACAAGACACTTCTGTGCGTGCTGAGTGCTGCACGCCGCTGTTTATTTTGGGTTGGCGAATGTGATTATTTGGCTGCCATTGCTGCTGCTGGTGTTATTAATCAGTTTTACCCTGAGCTGGAAACTGTTCAATGTTATATTTTGGGTGGGAGGTACGTGAGAGATGAGGGGATATAGTGCACTTAGAAAGTCAGATGAAAAGTCTTTTTTTCCTGTTCAGATGTGCCAACAAAGGTAGCTCACTGCTATGTATCTGCTTTCCATTTGATTTCTGGATGGCATTAGGTCTATTTATTTTATACATTAGAGCAAAAAAGATATCACTGATTTTCTTGCACCAGTATTTTTAACATAGTGATGTATCTAATTCATGTAGTAATGCCTTGTTTTTTATTGCAATAATAGGAAAGCTTTACAATCCAAGAAGTAAACCAAGAAATTACTTGAACAAGAGGGTTGAAATTTGAACCACAGTACAGATAAATAAGAATAACTTTCAAGCCCGACCTGATGCTGTGTTGACATGTTTTCCCAAGGAGGATAGTGGAAAAGGAGCTGTCAATTTAGTGGTCTATGTGATTGGTTATACTCGTCTCAGATGGGTTCACGTGGCCTCACCCATCTGCCATCTGTACATTGCTCTCAGTTAACTGGCATCTGTGGGAAGCAGCTGCATTATAAAGAAAGCTTTATGTAAATATACCACAGTTTGGGACAACAGTAAAAATGTTAAACAAACAGTGGGACAATAAAAGTTAGACAAACACACAGACTCACAGTGAAATTGGCCTTTATTGTTTTTGATGCATGCATTCATTTCTCATATTCATTCATTCACTCAGCCTGTTTGCATGTCGCAAAGGTGGCATGTTAAATTAGGGCCATTCCCTCTCTGCAAGTCTCTAGATTTGAACTTTTTCTCAGTTTTTCAAAATATGAAATAGGAGTTAGAGAATTATTTTAGTTTGCAGGAAAAACTGTTAGAGTTATTGAGTTAAATATAAAGATCAGATATTAGTAGCTTTCAGTCTTTATTTTAGATTCATACTATTTTTTTCAGATATTTATTCTATTTAGCTTCCTGTTACTATATTACCCTGGTAGCGTGTCATTCTTTGTATATCAGTATAACAAAGCCAGTGTGACAACATGTTTCAACTTCCAGTAAAAATTGTGTCCTGTTTATGTGTGATAAAATAAGGACACACTTCAATCTCACCATGACCAAAGATAAACTCTGGTTTGTGTTCACTCCTAAATAACCTACTCTGTCAGCACTCTGTGGAGATATACGGCAGGATTAGTGTTGTGATAATAGTTGAACAATATAGCTGAGCGTTTTTGCCTCATCTGGACCGTGATAAGAACCACCATCCGTGAGATATCGATAACCACAGTTGTATTCATTTCAGCTCCGTGCCTCTGACTTTTATGTTTGAGATTCAGGCACCAAAAACTCTTCCTCTGCCAAAAAATTGTCTGCATCTGGTGCCGCCAGCTACTCTACAGTTTCAACACCAGTTTGATCATCTGTTCTGAATTCGAAATGCTCCTCACTCAAAGTTTTCACCTTGAGGGCTTCTGCCAAGCCACCGGTCACGATGCCTCTCCCTGCTCCACCTCCCCTGGTGTGAATGTGAATGTGTGTGTTACATGGTCTGTATGTGTTTCTCTGTCTTTGTGTGTTGAAAATATTCTTGGTCCCATGTGTTTGTATCTGTGCTGTATGTGCCTGGTGGGAATGTGACTGTAAGTTATAACGTGAACGAAACAGACAAGAACACCCTCTCAATGTCAGTGAATCCTTCTAGTGGGGAAAGTCAGCGAGCCACCGACGGACTCGCCTTAACTGTACCCGGGAGGCACAGCACTCTGGCTGTGTGTGTATGTGTGCACAAGACAAGGTGACACAGGAACATTCCCCTACTGGACTGGTGAGTGATGGCCAGAACCAGCTGTCCTGACCTCACTTTGTGTTCGGTCGCTCTTATAGAGGTGACTGTGCGCATATGTAGCAAAAAACATACATCCACTTACACTTAAGTCCAGACTAAACACATAGCGAGGGCTAACCTGTTAATAAATGACTCTTTTTAAAAGCTAATTCGTTACTGTAGGGGGTTTTGTATAAACACAACCTGCTCAATGTAGCCTAACACTTTACTGTCACAAAAAAGAATGGACAGTAAGGCCCAGGCTAATGCAATATCTCTCCTTTTCTGTCAAAACACACACAGTCCAGAATAATTGCCCTACGTGCCTCCACCTGTGTTTACACAGTTTTTTAAAGCGACCCTTAAAAAAAACTTGACAGTTCATGAGCTCGCTTAAGCGTGCGTCAGAAGCCTTTGTTGCCAGGAGCCAGAGACCAACCAGAGCATCTCCAGGCATACTTATCTTATCCATGCTGAAAAATGGCTGCGATAAGAGTCTGTGACAAATAGTGAGCAGAACAGGTCTTTATTGGTTTCAAGGATAATTTTCAACTGCATAGTGTAAATAAATAAAATCTGAACAAAGGCAGAGTCCTTGGGGACCTTGTTTAATGTGAAAATTACAAAACTGTTCATCCATTTGTTGCAGATACTGCTCACTGGTTTATCCAGGAATTACAATATTTGGAAGCTGGGCATGGTGCTTTCTCTAATGTTTCTTATTCTCTTTTTGTCTGAGTAGTTTAAAGTGTGATTAAAGTGTAATGTTGTACACCCTGTGGTAATTAAATGTGAGTGCTCACCTAATAGACTACTCACTACCTCCGATACACACCAGAGAGACATGTGCACATATGAACACACATGCAGCCACACACATAGCACTCAAAGACAAAACACACACTCGAATGCGAACGTTCAGTGTCATGCAAAATCATAAAAGCTCACAAGTGCTGCCCTGGGGCCAGTTTTCACAGACATACAGGCGAGAGCAGGATTTTTCTCAGAGGAGCAGGCTTTTGTGTGAATGAACAAAGGGAATCTCCTTCCTCCTCTGCTCCTCTCTACCTAAATCCTATCATGTGCCACCATGCATCTCCCACACGCCTGTTTCCAAGTTACCGGCTGCCAATCCCGCTTAATTGCCTCCTGTGTAAAGTGACGGCTGAGCAGCAGCAGTGAGAGCGAGCTGTCCTCGCCTTTTCCTGTAGCTCACTTGCTGCTACCTTGCCAAAGGACAGACTCCACCTGAGAACCGTACCATACCTTTGGGAAATTACACAGTTGTGTTAACCAAGAGTGAAACTTCAGTGCCCGACGACTCAGAGTATAAACAAAAACCATCCCTAAAATATACTTTTGGGGAAAAACTGCACTCACTCTAGAAAACTGTACAGTGAAGACATTTAATTTAAGCCTTAAT
Source organism: Coranthus polyacanthus (assembly GCA_037367275.1). Classification (NCBI taxonomy): domain Eukaryota; kingdom Metazoa; phylum Chordata; class Actinopteri; order Kurtiformes; family Apogonidae; genus Coranthus; species Coranthus polyacanthus. Next base: position 18,505,533 of record JAPQRN010000022.1, on the reverse strand, counting down.
CGTCGCAAAGGGATGGAAAGAAAATTAATATTCAAAGCCTTAAATAGGAAATGTTTTGTTGTATATGACAAAGTAAAGAACACAGGGTGGAACAAAAACAGCAGGCAGTGTTAGTTTTAATGATAAGCAGCCTTTCTCACTAACCTTGCTTGAGCCTGGAGAATAGGAATATCTTCTTGCTCACTCCCGCTCGCAGAATTTACCACCCTGTTGCTCCTGGTTGCCTCTTCCTTTTGTTGCGTCTTCTTCACAAATAGATCCTGCTCATCTTTGGGACCAGGGCTGGAATCAACAGCTCATGAGGGAAGGCAGGCGGAAGAAGGGAGAAAACACCAGAGAAGAAAAGAAACACACTCTTCTCGCCCCTAAGTCCTCCTTGGCAGTGTATCCCCATCCGTCAGAGCAGAGCGACTGAGAGTGTGTAAGACAGAGAGAGAGCGAGAGAGAGACAGAGAGAGAGAGAGAGTGAGAGAGAGAGAGAGATGAAACGATACTGAGTAAGTGGGCGAGTGAGAGAGAAAGTGAGAGAGAGAAAGGAGGGAGGCTTGTGTGTATGTATTAGAGGGTGATCCTTTATACTGTATGTGCTCCTGTTTATCTCTCTCTCTGTCTCCTTTGCATGCATTCCTTCTCAACAGAAGCCACAAGGTCAGTTGCTTTTACAGTAACAAGACTTTGTTTCCTCTTGAGGGAAAGTCCTTCCTGTTAGTTCTGCGCTCAACTTCCCTTGAGTGAACTCATCCTGCATTTTATGCTTTTTTAAACCCTCCTTCTCTCTCTCACACAATCTCACTCTCTTTTCCTGCCTTTATATTTATTAGCATCCCGGTAAGAGTTAATCTAATTCATGCTCTCCCAGAGGTTATTCGACAGACAAGGAATGTGCTGCATGTAGAATTTAATTTTAGATAGGCACCGCTCACATATATAAGCATCAGCGGTCATCTTGTTATTCAGAAAATATCACTGCTATTTGCGTGTATAAGGAATGTAAATGCAAAATTAACCGTGAAGGGAAACTGCCTTGTCTGAACATGGAGAAAAAAATTTATGCAAAGTGCATTCATGCAACATGGCACATAATGCAGTACTGTGCAAATGTCTTAGGCCACCTTTAGCTGTGTTGTTTTGGAGTGTTGTGATGAAGAAGATATTTATTTCACGGTCTCTTTATTATGGCACAACAAGAAAATACACAAAATATGTGCACAGTATTAAAAACACATGCAAAAATCACATCTAAATGGCTTCTACAGGCAAAAGTCAGTATTTAGTGTGACCTTGGTTCCCTTGACAAAAAGTAGCCCAAAAAATAAGAAACGTTTGCCATGTGTTGAATGAAACCTGGTGTGAAAGATAGTGGTGGAAAGAAATCTGAAGAAATCTCAAAAGCACTTCCACATTCACAAATATATTTGCCATTTTTATGTGTCACATCATGGAATTCAGAAAATGTTTTGTTTTGGTTTTGATTCTCAGTTATTGTTCAGCTAAAATGTAGTGAATTTATGTGAGGAAGCCTTTCAGTTGGCAAACAATAAGTTGGTGGGAAATGACGCCGTTGTCACATTTCTAGTGTAGACACAAGTATTGTTACTGGTGACATGGTTTGGAAGTGTCGGGACAGCTTGTGTGTATGGAACAAGCTGCATTTGTGATACTTGGCTTTTCTTCTCTGCTCTGCTGATTCCTGATGTGACATGGCAGCCAGAGAGCCTAAGTATCTCCCCTGAGTACAGTGCACACTTTGGTCAATATGCACATAAAGTGCTGGATCAATCAGGTCACACACATCAGTGGAAGGTGACTCGGAGGCCACCCTGACAGCTTCCTCAATTATGTTGATAAAGTGTCAAAATGTCATGAATCACACAGACAGACATGCACACCACGGGTGAAGTGACAGGAATCTTCTGTCACACTGCAGATGAAGTGATAGAGAATCTCCGTGTTGTGGGGAAACGAGGGATACGAACATATGGCGGTGTCATCTTGGCACTGCATGCTCACCCGCTGACCGGCCGAGCAAGAGGTGCTCCTGTCGAGTGTGGTTGGTATTATGTTGTCTCGGCTAGCGGGTGATGCTCTGGGACACATGGCCACATGGAGCAGGAGGAGGTGGAGATTGGGGGAGCTCTGATAAAGGCCAGTTTTTGTGAGAAGAAGATAGGCTGACAGTCAGGCTTGAGGCTGGCTGTGTGGAGACCGAACTGTATGATGTTCAGCCAGGAGGAAGTATGCACAGGAGCGATAGAATGTGTGCTTTTTGTGTGTTTGTCTGCACATGGACTCGGTGTTAATGTCGGGAGGAAATAAGTGTAACCACTCCTAGTTAGTCATTTACGATTCAGCACATTCATCCATGTGCCATCTTTTCTGCTGTTCTGACTTCTTGACCCACATTCAGTCGAAATACAGACACTTAGCAAGTGTGATTGCCTGAATCCGTTTTTTTTAACGACCTTGCGACCAGGAAAGAATGGGAAAATAAACATGAAACTATCACAAAATCATAAAAGTTTTGTTTCATTTGTCACCAAAAAATCCAGAAATTCTTGCCAGTATTGCTGTTTTTATATGGAATGCTCACCCACAGTGCCAGATAGTAAATATTACACGTTTTCCTTACAACTCTTATGATAGATTGAGTGGCTTGAAATGTGCTCGGGAAATGAGGTCATGATAAATGAATGCAAAACAGGGAAGCTGCATGAATCGTTTGCTGGCAGCACTTAGTCACACGATAAAGCTGCTGATGACTGTATATCAGGCGGCAAGTGTGCTAATGTCTGTCTTACTGTAAATAGATCAGTCTTATTTTTGTGGCGGCTGACCAAATATAGCAGTTTCACCTCCAAGCGTGTGCCCTCTCGAGGGACTGAAGAGTACACTGAGTTTGTCGTTGGCCATGATGAGCTGAATGGATGTACTCATGAAAAGCTGCCTGCTTGAGTTGCAGTTGGGTTCATTAATAATACAAATTACTGTGAGCATGAAAGCATTCACCTCTATCATACCTATACCTTTTTAAAGGGGGAATTAAAATGATCTCCTGTTCCTATTTCTGTTAAATGCTTCTTTTCTGAGAGATTCAAATGATAGGAGCTATGCCTAGCATGGCCTTTCCTCCTTTAGCCAAGCTCTGGGAGATTTCTCAGAATCTTTTTAGGAGGCTCCATAAATGTAGAGGATCGGCTTACACGGTCCACCATTAAACCTGCAGGGTATTTGATACAGATGTGACTTTCAATCTTCAAAAATTGAGAATTCAGCTCAGCTTTGTATTATATGATCCAAGTGCAAGGAAATGACTTTTTGAAAAGGCTTGTCTGTATTTCTTCTTTTTCCTTCCTGGGTTCCCTTTACCCAGAGCTCAGAGTTGCACAGAGTTACCTTCTTATGTACAGATCCTGTTGTGGTTGCTGTAAAAATACATTTAGGTTCTTCTGCAAAATGTAGCCCAGCTATGAAATAGTGCCCTACAGCTGATGCTTGTCCCATGGCAATAAAGTGAGTGAATGTTGTTGTCAAGCATTTCTCAGGGGCCTTGCTTAAGCGCACTAGATAGAGGTCAGGGGAGGCATGGGGAATTGTGCAAATCCCTGCAAGTCATTGCATGTCCTCTGGTCTTCAGATGAATGCTGTTAATCAACAAATGCATCTTGCTGCTTTCTAATGACGCTTCCAATCATTAAAGGCCACTTTTTTAACATCGAGGCACACTTTTGCTTTGATTTATTGTGGAAGAAAAATGTCATGTAAGACACTTAATCCCCTAAATGAGCTATTTTGTGTCATAGTTCATTGTAGTTATTTAAGTGTAAGCTTGTAGTGTCTCCCCTAGTGACGGCAGGTCCTCTGACCTCCCCAAAAAAACAACAAAAACACCCACAACATCAGCTCTCTGAAGCCAATTCCCTGATGAGTGGCTGTCCGTGCTTCTTTCCTCATTCAGGGAAGTGTGTCCTCCTAATTGCCTTGAAGGTAGCGTTGCTGGTTGCAAAGCTGTAAACCCCATCTTGAAAGCAATGGGGTGTCACTTAACATCGGCAATTACATGATTCAATCATAAACTGCTCAGCCATCTGAAAAATATTAGGATAATCATTTTCCCTCTCCAAAAACAAACAAACCTAGTGAATACACTAATGTGCTGCTGAACAGCCGATAGTTTTTATGGCTCTCTTTGATTCTTGTTAAGCAGCTGCATTTTTCCAGCAAATTCAACGTCTGGAGGGAACTACAAAGTGAAATTATAATATATATTTATGTACAGGAATTAACCTTCGCTGTTGCACAAAATAACATTAAAATGGCATTTTATTTTATCACATCTTTCCTCGGTTCTGTCACGAGTAAAAGCTTTAAGTCTTAAGACTTTTCTTACTCTAAACTTTTTCAACATAGCACGACAAAAGAAATGGAAAAGGCAGGTTTTGAGTCATGCTTCAGCTGTGTGTTGTTTTCTGTGAATCAGTCGTATGATTAATCCATGTCATGTGTAGTGACAAATCAGTCCTGGCACCGCACTGAAATAGCTGAGGTCCAGGACAGCTCTGTTATTACTTTTCATGTTACATCATCTTTTCGCCATCACATTTAGAACATTTACTAATGCTTAGACTGTCTGTAAAAATTTGTTTTCTTTTTACTGCTGTCAATCTGTATTATTTTGACTCTAAATACTAAAAGTTGCAGCAATAATGTACCCAGAGTAATAGACAAAAATGTGAACAAAGTGTGAAACTAGAGGGTTTAGGAAGAAGTTGTGTAATATTTGATTTCCAAGGAACAAAATACTACCCAAAACTCATTAAAGATTAAGTGTGTAATATTTAGTGGCAACTAGTGGTGACGGTGCAGACTGTGACGGACTGTTTTGTCTGTTCTGGCTTAGTTAAAGGGATAAAAACTCTGTCCGACATAGTAAGCGACAGTAATGTACTTTAACGCTGGATGCCACCTGCTATAAAACATAAAAAAGGAGAAGAGGAAGTCCATTTGGAGCTACTGTAGAAACATGACAGACTCTGTGGAGGCGACCAGCTCCCTCTGTAGATAGAAACAACTCATTCTAAGGTAACAAAAACATCACAATTCCTATTTTTACAAACTACAAAAAAAAAACATCATTATGACTATTATAATCCCTTTCTGTAATTAGATCCTCCTTAATCCCCCTAAATCCCCTTTACACACTGGATCTTTAAATAACCTATGTGTCCTCAAATGGCCATGTTTATATGGAAACGCTTCTTATTCTAATTGATCCTGTGCCGTAATATGCCTGCCAGGTTTGCCAACATGGAGAGAGGTTTGCCAACATGGAGAGAGCCCGTAAAAAAAAAAAAGAAAAAAAAGTTAGATGACTCATTTTAGAAATAGGCTCTTAAATATTTTTGTGTAACATTTTCAAAAGATGAATAGGCCATGAGAATGTTTTTCGAAGACACAGGATCCATAAAATATTTACCAGCTGTCAATATCAGATCTGCTCTTCTCATCCTCGCCAGTGTGTAAACAACAAAGCCTTCAGAGCACTGTCACCTATCGTGATACTTCACTCTGAAGGCTTAGCGGGGAGAGGAACTGTCAGTCAAACTCATAGTTGCTGATGAAACGGGAGGTTCATGTAAATTTTGTATTAGGTTTTGGGAAAAGCTGTCAAAGTGAGTTCATATGAATATGTGCGATGCTCCTAATTTGAAAAGCCACTTGGTTAAAACAAAATAACAAAACTCCTCTCACGGTCACGGTCATCGTCACTGCTGAGTCGTCGTTATCGCTGTCATAAAACACTGGAATTACTTTTGTGTTTGTGAATAAAGCTGATGCATTATTACGAGAGTGAGTTGTTTTTTTTGTCCAAAGTTTAATAGATTTTCACCTCAAGAGCAACCGTGTCTTTCACAGTGATTGATGCCTTCACCGTCGATTTGGTCCAGGATAATTAGTGAGAAAACAATGCAGGGATTCTCGGCGCTGAGATCAATTCCACTTTCTGCAAGGCCCACTGGCTGCAAAAGAGTGTTTGTTTTTCTTTTCAGCTCAGACAATATAATAAGTAACAGTTCTTATGGACAGCAGACTGTAAAGATGGAAGAGACTGTAGCATTACTTGTGAGCAACAAGGATGTCATTTAGCTGTTTCAGGTTATAACTTAACCACCGACAAACATGCAAGAATGACAAAGTGAGAGCTTGAAAGCATACAATGAGAAAGGAGATAAAAGAAAGAAAAAGACCTGCACGTTACATAGAAATGTGCTGTCGAAGTTCAGATTTTACAGCACTTCACAGACTTTTTTGTTACCAGTGAAGTTAGACAAAGCATGACTTGTCACAGAAAAAAATCCAAGAGTAAACATATTCATAGCTTTTCCTAAGAAACCAGTAAAACATTTTTATATGATTTTTGAAACATTTTTCCCATAATAGTTTAAAAAAAGAAAATAAACTAAAACATATTCAGGTGCCATCTTTTACACTGAGCAGTACTTCAAGAGCTTTCTGCTTTACCTCCAATAAGCATTTTATAGCTCAGGCTTCTGGGCCATGCCAACCCTACTGATAGCTTCAGCAATGTGGTGCTACAAATTAAAACCAGAGGAGTGTGGTCGAGACCATCCAGGATGATAAGTTGAAATACAGCTCATTCTGGCATTAAGGCAAAAATGTTTAACAGCAACATTAAGCTGCAAATCTTTGTGGCAAAGAGCTTTTGTTATGTCTGCCCAAGTCAAATCTAACACACCTGGAAGTCTGGCTCCTCACGTCTCAGACAGTGATTCACAGCCCCCCGACTCGTGGACCGAGCGCTTTGAGAGTGGAAATATAGATCTAATACTAGAGTAAATGACCTCTTTTATTAGGTTTGGCCAAAGACATAAGGGTGTACTCCAAAATTCAACCTGAAGTGACAGCAATGAAAATGATACTCATTTATATCTTATTACTTTTTTTATATCATATTTACTGTAGATCTTTGTTTAGAACAATGAAAAGAGCCTCTGCCTTGACTTTTTGTTGAGTAATCCAATCTTATATTATACAGGAATGTAGTCTTTAATGTTGGATGTTATATTTTTTATGCAATTCCTATGTATTTCCATAATTTTCTGATGACTAAAGGTCTAAGAAAATATATTGTGAAGTTTGTTTGATATGAATATTTGCTCTTGCCTTGGTTTTAGAGTCCTCCAGCATCATAATGGGAAGTCTGTCTTACTTTATGGCAGGTTGAGAGAGATGTGAGACATCAGTTCCCAAAAACAAAGCCATTGTGTGTGAATCCAGGTATACGCTGTATGATTTTGTATGACGAAAGATGACAAAATGTAGTAATGTCTTTGCTCGTGGCTAAAAAACATTGGTTCTACGTCACACAGTAAGTCAGATTCACTGCCTTTGTCCTTTTTTTTGTCTACTTAACAACCAATAGGAATTCAATATGGAATGACATATTGATCAACGCAACACGTATGTTTAAGTACTTAAAAATACAAACCTCAAGCTTTCTTTGAAAACCTGCCCTCCCAAATTGTCCTCTTTTCCTGAGTCACGACCAGTTCCACATTCTCCTCCTTCCCCTCAACTCCAGATTATTTCTGTACACATAAATACCACTTTTATCACAGCGTGATCATTATCTTAGCTTCATTGTTTACAACTCTAGTGGCGCAGATAGATTCTATTCTTGTACTTTGACTTGCATTGTGACCACAGTAGGTGTTATCATCACACAGTCTGCACAGATGTCGTACCTCAGTTTATTCGATCCATGTCACGCGGTGTGTGCTGAAATCTCACAGTCAGTAGGAGCCTTTAGAAGAACCGAAAAAAAATGTGAAATAAACCCAAACTCCAGCTAAAGCTAAAAAGAAATACATATAAAACATTCATTTACGCAGTAGAAAGGCTGAATTTTGCTGAGTAAAATTTCATCAAATGCTGCCTCTACCAAAAAATGCAAAAACTGCAAATAGCACAAAAATTACAAATTATTTAAATAATCCTGGAGGCTATATAAAGATGGAAATGAAAAATCCAAGAAAACCCTAGGTAGTATTTACCAAAGGGCTAAATAAAAAAAACTTTTGAATTATACACTTGAATTCATCTTTGCTCATGTTCCTCAGGGTAAAGAAGGTGTAGAGAAGACCCACTTTGGGATTTCCTTTGATTTTCTATAAGTCTAGAAATGGAGAGGTGCAGCTGGGATGTTAAGACGGTATTCAGTTCACTGACACAAACATTAAGGTCTGCTGAGGCTTTAAAGGGAGTTCTTCATGAGGCCTTACACAGGAAGGACACACAGCGACTGTCAGCACCGCAAAGGGCTATTTATATTATATTTACATTTGAGGCTTTTAGAGACACACTTATCTGGAGGAACTTACAATGAGTTGGTATGTAATAGCTCAGGGACACTGTTGCAAGATGCGCAGTTGCTGTGGGGACTGAAACTAACTATGTCTGTAACTACAACACAGCTTCCACACTGCCATCTCCCCAGGACAGATTTATGGATAACAAATCCTTGTAAAACACAACATAGTCATCAACACCCTCACACTCTGAACGCTCTGTTTGAATACGTAGTTGATTGACTTACAGTGATGTAAAACACAGAGAAGCAGCAACTCTCTGCATGTTCTTAAAGCTGTAAGAAAAGGTATTATCCGATTTACAATTTAGGGCTGCACAATATATCATTTCATCATTGCAGTCATATACACATGTGCAAGCTGTGCAATATCTGTATGATATAAAGTAAAGGAAATTAACTCAATCTCACTCTACAACTTTTTTGCTGCTTGATACTAATGGAAAACTTGCACAGTTCTCATTTACCAGCTAATCTTCAAGAGACGTCTGACGTCTGACTGATGTAACATGATTTACTCTGATTTAAAGGTTCTTGGATACATGGAGGTTGCGCCTGCACAGCAAACCACCAATCACTTTATCAATTCTTTTTCATCTATTTTTTTCCCCCCCATGCAGCTTTTTAATATTGCAAGACAAACTGTTAAGGCCCGCTTTTTGCTACACAAATATTTCAGTGAAAATGCTGTTTGCATCTATTTTATCCTGTGTCCTGATGCCTTTCAGTCAGTCTGTCAATCACATGTCAACCACATTCTGTCCTCAGAGCCTCAGACCAACCGCTGCATATCTGCCCTTCGTAGACAGATGTTCCCCCCAACCATTCTATTGCTTCTGATATTAAAGCTTTCTCTTCCAAATCAGGATCTTTCTTGGTCATTGGTGAGACGTGAAGTGGCAGTTTAGCCAAAAAAAAGTTTTTGGTACAACGTTGTTTTCTTTGCCAAATGTTATGAGGAAAACGAACCGCAACTCGAGTCAAACTCACCGATATGTTTTCTTTCAAAACAAATGTGTGGCTCAAAATAAAGACTTCCACGCTTCAGTGAACGTCACTAACATCCGTTTTCAGTTCTCTCAATATAACAATATAACAACAAAATCAAAAATTAATTCATTATAAACTGCTGCATTCTATAAACTACTAAATTACTCACACCAAATTACAGAGGGCTGTACATTTTTGGGGCAGTTTATGTCACAAATAGAAAGAATATTGAAATGTTAGTTTATTCCAACATGTAAGCAAGGAGAAGACACCTGTGGCAAAGTTCTCATCAGACAAAATAATGATCAGCACTTTAATTGTCACTCAGCACAAGAGCAGTTTCACCTGATTGCACATGCTCGTTAGACAGTTATTCAATCGCAGTCAAGAGCGCCTGGGTGTATTTTTGAGTTTGTGTGTCTGAACGGCAAAAAAATTCAGATGACCTGTCGGATGTGAGTGGTGAGAGGATCTTTCGAGCGCGCTCTCATGACTGATGAGCCGAACTCTGACCTCTGTGAGAATCCTTTTGCATACACAGAGGCTTGTCATAGAATGCGGTAAGACACAATGATGCAATAGTGGAATTTGGTTAGGAATATTATATTTTAAAGCTGATACTACAACAAATTTGAAATCCATATCTTATTCTTAGCCTTTTCTTATGCAAGCTATATTACAGTGTGGTTGTCCAAAGATGGTTCTGGTCTATTTAAAGTATGTGGATAAACATAGCATTGGAGAGTTGTTGGAAACGCTGCTGCCAGTTTATGAACAGACATGTTTGTGCTGCTTTAATTAGAAAATTCTAAAGAGTGATAAAATTATACAACTTTGATAACAGCTGATAAGTTGATCGCAGGTCGGTTAAAACATCAGGTTGCTTGTAAGAAATAGTAGATCAGTAATGTTTATTCCTCAGGCATTAGGAAGCCCTTAAGACTACAGGGACTGAAGGTGAATTCAGCTCAATAGACCGAGGCGTGTGGCGAGAGAGCAAACTGTGCTAATAACACGAATAATTCATAACAATTGATTTACTCGACCTCTGCTCTATTGACATATTTCATGGTGGCATGAGTGTCTGTAATGTATACGTGAACATCTATTACACGTCGGCAACCCGTTTGTGGGATCTTTGCTGCTCTTTAAGGTGTGTTGTGTAAATGAGTGATGACCCGACGTGTGTGTCCAAGGTGAGTCACAAAGTCAGCCTGATCGTCAATAATGTGCAGCGTGATAAAACGTCGTTTACAAAGTGAGCTGATGAGATGTTTAGAATTTAAGCAGAATAGAACTTTATGACGTGCTTTTTTCCCAACGTTATGGGAACATTTTTCTTTTAATTTGGTTGGATTCCAGCTTTGTTCATCTTCTCAACCACATGTTTGTTTGTTTTTTCTTTCAAACTAATTATTGAGTTTATACCATAGTTTTTTTGAATATATATTTTCCCATATATTTAATATTGTTCCATATTTAATATTCATGCAGATTTGGCCTACATTACTCTTAATTACATAACATACATACATAATGATATAACATAAATATGCTACAATATAAAATGCACTGTACACACATATATCATTTATTAATCAAGCAGCTAATGTTAATATGTTAACTACAGGGAAAGGGTTGAGTATTGTGCTGCTCTTCTTTTTTTCTCTTTGCCTCATTATGTTTGTGAATCAGTATGTATGACATATATATCGAAAATATGAAATATATCCTCAAATAAAGAGCGGTACAACGTTTGGCCTACTTCTGTAAACCTCTGCCTGCAGCTGTCAGGTAATTATTTTCATCATGGTGTGGTGGACTATCTAGTACACTATGGTAATTTCCCCATGCTGCATACTGCACTATATGTAATATATAGTTTACTTATGCAACATGCAGTATCTAAGTCCAAGTATGCAATTCCAAACACACTCACAGTTTGCTGTGTGAATCATCGAAGGTCATGTAGTGATGAAGCTGACACGACCTCGAATGAATTAAATACAAGCTCCTCATTCTGATTAAAACTCTACAAAGACGTGTACAGGTTCACAGCAAACGCGCCGTTAAATTATCCTGTGTAGCATAATTAAAGAAACCTAATGACATACTTAGTCTTCTTAATGACGCTCTAAACTGGACTCACAAAAACAATTTACAGCCACAGAAATTGCTTGTTTCAATTTGAGTGTCAGGTGTCTGTTAAAGTGGTTTAAGAGAAAACCTCAAACATGGCTCCATTGAACAATTTACTCACCGTTCTAATTCAGTGCACGGGGTATTAAACTGCAGGTTACCATAGCAACAGTACTTCTACTTCATGCTACATTACCATTTAATTCTCACTGGTGAAACTGAGAATTAAAAGTAACTACAAGAACCTTTAAGAAAACCAATGGCAATTTGATCAGAGATCCTTTTCTTTCTTCCAGAGGTTAAGTGATGCACGCACTTTTCATCTGCAGAGGAAGACGGCAGAAAACAATAGAAAACCATGCCCTGTGTTATTGTTTTTTTATTTTAGCATGTTTTACTGGTAAGAGAAATAAAAAGGGTACATATACTCTTTGAAGTTTTTTTTTCTTTGTTTCATAGACCATAAATAGTTTCACATCAGTACATCATTTTTGTGCCCCATGCCTTTTGCTGCTACAATGGTACATTTCAAATATTAGCCCGTTAGAGGGCTGCGCACATACTCGTGGAACTCGAGTTACATCCAGTAACTAGAATTTTCCTCTATTGCCTGTGTTTGTCCACGTCAACAGGTTTTGTACTTTGTCATGACACCACCAAGAGAAGAGACATCAGGAGCTTTTTCACCACCCAGAGTTATAAAAAATGTAATAGTTAATAAAGTAACAAGTGAGAAGTCGCGTTGATTTAAAACGAAAACCTGCCAGCATCACCGGCCTCTCCATCGTGGATAATAATATCGTCTGATGGTTAATTAACCATGCTAGCTAGTGTTATCTTGCAAGACAACCCTGGCTTCTGTCATCTGTATGTTGTATGTCATCATTAATAAATGATTTTGGATGCAGAAAACACAGCTTCAGATTATTAGAGCAGGCTGATGTGGAAACAGGTGCATATTCAGCAGAGGCGAAGGTTTGGTGTCAGCATTGGGAGGGCCACAACCACCAATCCCAAATAAGATAAATACAGTACATTGTTAATATGGTCTCATTTATTTTTGAGGGCAATTTTAAATGTTGAGTGAATAAACCAACTTGTTCTGATAATGAGGCTGAATATGCACCTGTTTCCTCACCAGCCTGCTCTTCTTCTCTAACCTGCTGCTTAGTCATATTCAAGTCAACGGAAATTGAACCAACCATCTTTTTTTTTTTTTCTTTTTTTTTTTATGAAAGGCAGATATTTTGGCCTTTTTGCATATGGCACCCCTGGCTCTGGCTCGTAGTGAGTTGAGGCCACCTCTGCCAAAGATGTTGGCATTTTATCCGCATTGTGTGAATTAAAATATGAGGGTCTGAGTCAATCAGAGTCAGAGGAGGGGACCAATCAAAATGTTTAGTCATACTTTTTCAATTGATTTTGATCACTCTAGTGTATGACCATTTTAGCTTTTAAAGTAAGCATGAATTCTAATAACATAATAATATCTAATAATACTAATAATACATTTGCAGTTGAGCGCTTTTAAGCACTGGGTGTCTTAAGTAGTCTGCTTACAATCACGCGTTAAAAAGCACTCTCCTTTGGTACATAAATCTACTATTCCATGGAGTGCTCGGGTTTGACAGCTTCACAAAACAAAGCTGTCAAATTGTCCAAGAATGAATCATCACCTCAAACCATTTGTGAGATAGATAATATAATTTTAATAGCTGGAGGATAGAACAGGAAACATAAAGTACAGATGAAAACAATTAAACAGTGCTGTAATGGCACAATGTTAATTCAACATATCAGAAGGGGGTTGAGAACAGTTTTGTTTAGTGCCCGCTGTGGAAAAATGTGCATTAAGCAGATGGACATTCAGTGGTCATTCAAGCAATTTTGTGGTCAGATCCTCTTGTATTCTAGTCACATACTGCTAATCCAAGTCTTCCTCCTTTAAATGATTGCTTTTTGGGGAATCACTCTAAATCCAAACCCCCAACACGGATGACCAGATGGTCAAGAGATTTATAATCCCCTATACCTGTGGACATTAGACTCTCCAGCAGACCTGTAACCCGTCATTTATTAGGAAATGTCACGAACTGAGACATGATATAAGCTTGTGTAAAGTCTCGACAAATATCAATCATCCTTTTCCCCTCCCTCTCGATTAGTGACAATATTTGAATTATCGACTTTTATGTGAACGCGGTCGAGCGCAGGGGTTCTCTACCTCGGCGCTGAATCACCCGCAGGGCGCGTGTGATTACTCTAGCTGGTGATGAACGCAGATCTGATTTGCAGATATATTATCCTCTTCATTATGTACGCAATAGATGCTTTATGAACCGTGTGAAATACTGGGGTAATATTATGAATTTTAACAACCGCAAGCCTTCTGCCAGGTCTCCAAGAATTATATGTTTATGTCGCACTTTGCCAAATGTCGTCTTTTCTTTGTCATGTTATTATTGTTTTAAAAACATCATCGCTACACATTGTTTTTCAAAAAGCCATATTTTCTCTGAGCTGCTTCAGATATTTCTTTTTTCATTTGGGTTCGGGAGTTCTGTGCATTGCGCTTTCGGTTCCCAGGGATCTGAAGAATAGTGCAGGTCTAATCATACTAATGTATTCACACTTGAGCCTCTGCTGAGCGAACAGTGACACTGTGTTTTTGGGATCGCCTTGAGGAAAGGCAAGATTAGCTTTGATCATATACACACACATGCTCTTACACATGTTGTGTCTTGTCTTTCATCTGTTTGATTCCATCTGTCAATTCTTCAGACTTAATGCACCTCAGGGTCTGTGCTTTGTCTTTGCATGTGTGTGTGTGTCCCTGTGAGACTGGTGGGAGGAAGAAGAGCAGAGCGAGACAGGCTTGCCCTCTGTAAGGCCTTTGAAAAAGCAGACAAGGTGATTTCAATTTGATTTGTCATGAATCACAAAACATTAACTCAACATGACACAAGACAGACACTCAAACAGGCTTTGACCAAACACTAGCAGGGCTGCTGCATGCACAGTAGTATCCAATGTGTGCTGACAATGCTCAGTACTTTTCAGTTCTCTATTTTTACCTTTTTGAAAAAGGAAGATGTCTAAATTTCAACCTAAACAATTTTACAGCAATCTTTAGATGGTTTAAAATGCACAAGTACATGTTTCATCTTCAATCCCACTAAACATTTTATTTTTATTTTATCTAAGCTAGTACAATTGCAACATACATGCACTGATCAGTGGACCGTAGGAGGATTGGCAACATCCCCAATTCTCTCATGTATTGGCAGGTAAACACACACACCTACACACATATGCACAGATGCACCTGAATGGTGAAAGAAGAAAGAAAGCAAGTGCAATTTGATTGCCCACTGAAGGGATGATGACAGATGGGTGTTGACAGCGTGCAGGTCTTCCCTTATTGCTGAGACGAGTCGCTGCCTTTTGCTTCACAGAACACAAGCCATCAGGTGTAACATAACAAATATATAGTGTTATTTAACATAAAAGTCTTTTACTAACTGAAAATCACATTTCTTTTTTGTTCAATAAATTGTTCAGTCGAGAGTGCTGCCTTGGACTTGTTGAGGTGGGCGATATCGCTGTTGCCATATGCTGCACGAGCCTACACAAATGATGTTTTTTTTTCCTTTTTCCTACACTATCCCTATCATCATTTAACCATTTACTCAGAAATCCACTGCAGACCTCACTGCAAACATTCTGCACAATTTAGGATTTATGATAAAATGAAAACAAAAGCCAAGCCCAGAAAAAGCTGTGTGTTGGATGAATTTATCATTTGCTGTCACACATGGATGAGGAGAAAGTTGTAATTTCAGTCGAAGGTTATGGATGAGAGGTCTGTATAGGCAAGTGTGTTTACATGCGGGAGAAAAACTACATTTGACTTTAAACTTACTGTGTCAAACTATTCTATTGAGCCTGTGCAGTCCATTTCTAATCTATTTTTCATTTTAGTTTATGAGCCTGAGCCCATACAGAAGCAACCCTACTTCAGGAAACAAATTCTTTATAAGTGAAGGGTCTGTGTGTCTCAATTACCCTGGACTTAATTTTATTATTGGGGGAAGTAGCAAGTGGCCATGTCTCCCATGTCAAATTGGACCCAGGCGACGAGCCAGACAGAAAATAATTCAAAGTCCTTAATGAGGAGGCCAAAAGAGGACAGATGTGGGACGGCAAGGCCCCTCCCGAATCCAAGCCCGGGGGAGGTGACTGTGCTTGGAAACCGTCTGGCCGGCTGTGCTCAGCGTGAACACACAACATAGATTAGCCCTGCTGTGGCTTTTTCACCTGAAAGGAGAGACATATCGGGGTGCCAGAGCTTGTGGGGGAAGTTGTGAAGTATCAGTGCCGTACAGTCTTACCTCGCTTTACCTCTCCTGCTGAAGCCCCAGCGGTTGTCTTTGTGCACTGGGTGACAAATTAGGTCTAAACAAGCTCCCGATGTCAAGCAGTCATCAAACAATTACACTTTGCGTCTTCTGCAACACGTGCAGTGATATTCTGAACGTTGAAGCCGAATCTGAAGACGCAGAGGCCTGTCATAATTAGTACATAATCTCCTTATCACACTTGTTTGAGCTAACCACAATTATTTTACATAATTGCGACAATCGTCTCCTTTCAAAAACATTCAAAGGCAGAAGTTTTGTATTTCCATCAATATTTCCACGTTGTTTGAGGTTCGACGGCGGCTCTTTTAACGACATCATCTAATTCATCCCCTTCATCTTGAGACGCTTAACTTCTATTGGTACTTGTCATTATCAGTAATTTCTTTGTATATTTAAATAATAGGCTTTATATATTTAAGTTGTTTATCTTAAATATGCCCTGTGCATTTTTTGTTTACGAATCCTAAAAAGGCAAACAGAAAAACTGTTTTTATTTATGTGTCCTAGAGTTAAATGGCAAATGGCTCTTCTAATACATTAGATGTATGTGTATAATTGACCTATTGTTAGGCTTATACCAGTGGCATAAAATGAACGGAAAAAGGCACATTGTTAATCGCAATTATTTGTATGGCTATTAATCATCAACTAAAATGTCATTATCGTGACAGCCGTAAAGATGCCTCACACAGAAAAATGAGACACTTCAGCTGTTTTTACTCTGCATGTTAATGTTTAAAAGTAATGCTTCTCCGTAATTCTGTCATTATTAAACACACCGTTTCCTCTCCGTGCTTTGTCACTGCAACAGTCTCTTTTAATACTGAATTTCAATTTCACGCAACCTCAATTAGACCTCATCTGTGTAAGTGACACGCAGGGGTGTGTAAACACAGTCACTTTGCACATTGTACATGTAAAAAGAGAGAGAGGAATAAACAAAGCCTGCATGTGATATTTGTGTCAGTGTCTCCTGTCCCTTGTGTGCATGCATGTTTACTTCTTCAGTCTGTCTGTTAGGATGCTCGATTATTACGTAACATACCACAAACCAAATGCAATTAGCAATATTGGTGTGGACAGTTTCTTTGATGTTAATGAAGAGAAATGTTTGAAGAAGAAGAGGAGACGCTCACTAGCAAAGCCCGGTTGCCATGGCAGGGCTGACGCAAAAACAGGACCATCAGCACTCCATCCACACATACACACTGTCGCGCACATACACAATTGTTAGCTATTTTAGGCTCGACAAGACTATAATTTGAGTGCTCCATTTTTGACCATTGTAGTCCGGGTGCAGATGGGAAAAGGAGAGGGATCAGAGACTGACGGGGTTGGAGGTTGGGGTTGGGGTGAGAGACTAGCAGGTGAGTGTATACGGGAACACAGCCCAAAGTGGCAGCAGGCGGGGTCAGGAGAGCCACTTGTTATCCAGTCCACCTTTGCCCGTCTAACACTCTTTCATCTGCTTTCTCAGAAAAAGCCCGCATGTGGACAGACAAACACTTGGACTGCCTCTAGAACAGCACTGTAATCTCAAAGGCCTTTTCACAGCACGGGGGGAAACTTTTGTCTTCACAATGCTTCTAAATCAAAGAACTTAAATTGCTGCGCTTCTTTTGCAGCCACGGGCTCTGAGCAATCACAGAAAACTGTTTTGAAAATACTTATGTTGGAATTTTAACATGTAACCGAACACACTGGGGGACCTTGTGCTATATGTGTGACACGAATAAACAAAGGCTTTATAATGACTCATCCAAGTGTACTATACTGTACTCATACGTTGTACCCATACTGTCAGAAGAGTAGCAGCACTGAACAAATGCCACTTTGGATTCCTTGCAAGATGCGTGGGTGGAAGTCAGATCTATTCTAGGAGCTGGAAGGGTTTGCTTTTCAGACATCAATTAGTTTGGAAATAGGAGCAAGTCAAAGAGATTATTACCAGGATGAATCAGAGGAGCAGACACCTGCGCCGGCCTGTTTATAATGGAAGATCTTGGGCAGCCTTCATGCACATCAGTCAGTGAATCTTATAAGAGAACCAGTGGGTATCATTTGTTTGTTTGTTTAGCTGATGCTAATATCGTTGTAACATTGAGTCTGTAAATGTTACAAACGTTCTTTAATCTTTTTTGATGAGTGCTCTTATACGTGGATGAAAGGATTTTTCATTCTGTCAGCCGAATGTTTTAAGACGTGCTGCAACTGTTTCTCGTGCAGCGGATGTGGATTGTTTGTGTTAGATGTTTGTGGATGTTTTGTGTTAGAAGAGCAAACTTTAATAAAACCAATGTGTAATACATTTGGCAAAGGCTTTGCACTAACCCTTGTGATATTGAGGGTTACTTTTGCAGCAGATCTATCCAGTATGGGCAACAAAACCATTTGAAAGTCAAAAAGAAAAGCTGTAGTTACAGGATTTTTCTGAAAGTCAGGATGAAAATGGGTATGAAACAGGCTACAGTTACATATATAGGTCCTGTAGT
>JAPQRN010000022.1:18472748-18487005 GCA_037367275.1 Coranthus polyacanthus | reverse complement strand
TGTCTTTACTAATATGTAATTACATATCTCATTTTCATATGCTGCTTGCATTTAGAGGCATTTACCTGGCATCACCTGAGTCTCATTCAGCGTATTTTGTAAAAATAATTCAGCCTAATATTGTGTCTCTCCCTGCCATGTTTTTAATCACTGGTGGCTCGGCTCCATGAGACATTAGCAACAAATCATGAAGTCCTCTAGCAGACAACCTGGCTTAATTTCCACACTCAGTGGGTGTCGTATTCACGTTTGGTGTGGATGCGCCGCTACTCTTGATGCTACTACTTCATCCACCACCATGAGCCCGTTGCTCTCACACCTACAACACATATTCCTGAGATTTTCTGCTCTAGCTGTGCAGTCAAAAACAAGATACAAGTGAACACGTATAAGGGGTTTTTAACTCTCATTGTACTTGCACTGTGTCGATCTATTGTAAATAATGCTGTCATGAGACCTTGCAGTGTTGGTAATCTAATCCAAATTCTATTCAGCAATTCACAAAAATTTTATAGATCTGAAGTGAAAATGCCTTGGATTTGAGAGTAGATTTCCATCCCAAACAGATAATATAATGTAGGCCAACGGTACCATTTTTTCTTCAGTTGTTCTTCAGTTAATTTAAAACAATACATGGAATAACAAGGGTTTTTTGTGTGCCGTAGCCAACTTTGACCACTCCATGGATCAAACTGCAAATCATCATTAGTTTGCAAATGGCTGCCAGGAAGAGGAAGAAAAGGAAGCAGAGAGAAAAAGAAGGAAAGGTTTAGTGGGAGTTCAAAGGCAACAGGAAATATGAACCATCTGTGCAAGTCCTAAATTCTCGGTTGTAAAAAACATTTTTGTATATTTTTATTTTCTAATAACCGGGCAGTGTGCCTTATAGCTGTTTTCAGGCACAGCCTTCAGAGTCTTTTGGCAAACAAACAGTGAAGCAATTAGTCAATGTTAAAACATACAAGTTAGAAATGCATGCGCTCTGAAATGCATCTGTTTCACAGGGGTCATGCGTAGTTTACAGTTGCTTGACATTCCTGGCTGTAAAAATCTGCCAGCAGTTCTGTATCTTCAAACACAAGTGGCAGTTGTTCGCATGCTATGAAGAGAATTGTCCTTCATGCAAGTGGCAGCATTCCTTTCATTGTTACCCTTATATCGCAGAGAGTTCCTATGATAAAACCTGTTCTGTGTTTTATTTCTCCCTGTCAGAAATCGAGCATGTTTCCATGGCAACCACACTGCCGTTAGCCAGCTGTCCAAAGTGAGATAACGTAGCGAGCAGAGTTGAGAGGGAGTTCTATAAATTCCCATTGTGATAGCATAGATTAGGAAAAGCTGTTGTGTCGGTACGGGTGGATATGTGTGTTTACCTGACTCACATCACCTGGGTTTCATTCAGTAACAACTCATCACTGTTTCTTGAGTCCTTTTTTTTTATGGAGAATGCTTTCTGCACTAGACCACATCATGTTTTTACTGGTGTATGTTAAAAGAACTGCTTGTGCTTCTGTGAAGTTTGTGTTGGAGTCTGGGTTGTGCTGGGAGCTGGTTGTTTATTGACATTAGTGGACTCTATTTTTAAGCTAATGGTAGCTAGTGTTGCACAGTGATGCTGCCATAGAGGAGCAGAAGAGAGGCACTGAGGCATACGGATTTTCACTGAAAATGTAACCCGAGTACTGTCAGTCTACAGACAGTTGGGGTCCATTTACAGATCACCATTTACACGGTTTCATGACCTGGAAAACATACTAATACACCATGAGAACAGCGACAAATTGGAAACTCTGAAATTGTGTCAGAGAAACACTGCAGTTGTGAAGACAGTAAACTCAAATATCAAATAATTTTACAAGCTTTCAGAGATTTGAATTTTTTTCAGTCATTCAGAACATTATGCAAGTCTTCAAAACTTAGTGTCACTAAAGGCAAAACCTTTTCTTATTAAATTTCAAGCTTTCAACCGAGTTTCGACTTTTCTATGCCTTTTTACAATTTTGAATCATGACATGATATTAATCCCATAAATGTGCTTTTTATGGTACATTAGAATCTGTCCACACATTGGATATAAAAAAAATCATGTGAATTTCTAAACATATATTACATATTGCACTTTTAAAGATTAGCTGCCACATCCATTTTTTCTTTATACCGAATTAAACTGTAGCTGAAGTGACTTTGCTTAGTGTTGTCAGGCCTGGAACCTGCTCGTTGCTGCTCTGGGCTATAATTTTGGCTGACTGAGCTGCTTCTTTCTGTTGCATGCAAAAAAGGTTTGATCCTGCAAATTGCTTTGTGGCTATAGTTTCCTTATCCCCATGGGAATTCTCACACAAAACAAGAAGATTAATCTGATGGATTTACAACATTTATAATTGCGTAGTACATTCATTCATAATTGCTCCTCCCTTTCCATGTTTTTAACACCCTCTCTGACAAAGTACAACTGTATTGGGCCAGTGCATGCCCTATGGCACGAAAGCATCAGTTAGGCCACCATCTGGAAGCTTGTGCAATATTTGTCCTGCTGTGCTCTGCACGTGTTCCCGCCGAAATGGCAGCATTGGTAATGTAGAAACAGCTTGTCTGAGACATACAAGCCTTATTTACATCTCTGTCCCTAAAGGCAGAAGATGGCTGGCAGACAGTCTAAAATCTAGAATTGAACAACATGAACGATCAAGGCACACATATTTCTGTACACAATCTTACCAGAAATGATTTGTAATATGAGAATGTATCGTGCAAAAATAAGCATAAAGATGAATTATGAATTGTGCCATATAATTGTGCAAAAGGGACAATAAGACTGAAAAATGTGCATCCCTCCTCTCTGACTCTCCCAGTGTCTAATAAGTTGCCATGGGAACCAGAGAGTGAAGAGGATTGCCCTGGTTGAGCTTGAGCTTCCTTTTGTTGGAAAGGTTTCCCTGTTTCTCCTGTGGTCTGCCATAATCACCTCGTAATAATGAAGCATTATCTTTATGGAACAAGCATATTCCCCATGAGACTGTATTTTCAACCAAACAGAGGCATCGCCTGAAAGGTGCCCTGCCAAGATCAATTTAAAAACCATCAACACTGACTCAGCATTCACTGTCGCATCAGAAAACTACATCTTTTTTTTTGCAACGATTGCTTGTGTTTTTAAAAAGACTATTAACGTCAACATGCCCATGTCTTGTCTGTTGTCTTTTTTTTCCCCCGATCTTATGTTTTGCACAAAACCTAGTGTGAAAATACATCACCTTCACATCATGGTAAATACTAAATAAAAAAATATATTAGCAGATAAAACAACATAAAGATGTTTTTATCTGCAGAAGCAGCAAGGAAACACTCACTGAATCACTCCTGGCATTCCCGTAATCAACATTCCTGCACCTGTTGAGGAGGATTAGAATAAGAGCCCACTTTCACGTCTATAATCCCCCGTTAATATGCACTTCATGTAATAATGAGCTGCTTGACTTCTCTGATGGCACGGCTTGAATCTGATTCAAAGCCACCCCATGGCTCCTTCTCAGCCTGAGCAACAAAACTTTGTTCCGCTATTTTGTATAAGACCCACCACTGCCTCCCCTCCTCTTTGTCTTTCACCACTTGCCAGGGAAACACACATCACATAGAGCGAATCAGCTGCACATCTTCTGCTTCTCTGATCTGAGTAGTTTCTGACTGACTAGTGACGGGGCACAGGGCATTATTTACCACATGCATGCTCCACAACAGAGAACAAATGAAGTGGAAAAGGACAAACAAATATCTTCTTGTTTGTTTCTAAATCACCAGCGGTCACATTTCGCAATCCTTAGGATTTAATGTTTACTTGGTAAAGATTTAATATGCTCGGATACACACCGTAACTAGAGGGTACATGATTTTAAATAGGGCTCCAGCTAACGGTTATTTACATCACAGATTTTTTTTGACGATAAATGAATTATTAGTTTTTTCATGAATATGTGAGGATATATAATTTTCCTCAGTGCAAAGGTGATGTGTTCAAATTTATTCAACCAACCGTCCAAAACCCAACAATACAAAGCTCAGAGGAGCATGAGCGTAAGAGAGTAACAGTACGATAAATGCATGGTTTTGTGCATACTTTTTCTTTGGGGTAAGTTTTTGATTTGTTAAAGGGATGATATACAATATATTTATTGCGATTTTGTCTTTAAGAAAAAATAACGGATGTATTCACACGATTGTCAATCTGACCATTAGATCATTAAATCATCAGATTGTACGTTTACCAGTATATGGTCATAATCGATTGAGACTCAAAAGGCTTCCCCAAGCAGTAGAGTCTTGATTACTCAGCCAAATGAGCTCTACAGTTAACCTGACATGGTTTGGTTCACAGACACTAAAAGTCGAATTTAAATAAAAATCTAAACACTGAACATGTAAAAATACGCCATACCTATACATCACATTACATTATTGTACTTAAAAGTATGTAGGAATTAGCATAAAAAATAAAGTACCAAAAGTAAAAGTGCAGAAGATATGAATGTGCTCATCTCTAATAATACATCATAATGTTTTAGTTGTTCTTAATTAATATCAATCATATGAATTGCAAAATAACTAGTCACAAAAGTTACTTGTAATAGTGGAGTACAAAGTATAAAGTTGCAGCAAATGAAAATATGCAAGTAAAGTACAGTATTTGTGCTTAGTTACTTGCACTCACTGCTAATTTGATATGAATTATTCATGCTCACAGGACAGAAACCAGGGAAGCCTTGAAACAAACCTGACGACGTCTACATCTCTTCACACAATTACAAAACCACAGCATGAATCTCCACACTGCACAGACCCACATGTCAGTCTAGTCATTACGCATGAAATGAACCCCGTCAACTAAGTGATGTAACACGCAGAACAACAAGTATGTACTAGTCAGTCCTCAAGCAGTAGTTTTAGTTGCATGGGGTTTGGGATATTCTATTCTTATTGTTCATACAAATGCACCACAGTCTGTGAAAACTCTAGAGACTGAGAGATGTTTTCATTTTCTCTCCGAGTCTCCCCGAATCCCAAGACCACCTTATCTGCCTTTGTTATGGTTCTCTTTGTTTAATTATGAACCGCTGATTAAAATTCAGCTCATCCTGCATAGCCTGCATCCCAATACAGGACTACACAAAAACACGCGCGCTAACACACGCAGACAAGAATGCAGAAGCTGACATTTCAATATCGACTCCTTGCTTCAGAAAAAGGGGGGGGGGGGGCGCGAGAGCAGGAAAATTCATCAAGGTGAGGTTGTGATAAATGAGAGTGACAAATATTGTGACATAAATGCTAAAGGTTATGAGTGACATTGGGCACACTGTGCTGCTCTCCAACTAGGAGAGTGAGCCATGTCATTATCTCCTCTACCAGCTCAAAGGAGGGACCAGCAGGGCAACGGCCAGCTAAATGTCACATCTGCCCTGCCAATGCATGCCGACGGAGAGCGCTGACAGCCCTGCAGTGCCACAGGCTGCCGTTGCTTTGCCAGTCCGTTATAAATTGCCCATCTCAGGACAGCCGCACAATAGCTACTGTCATATTTTCACCTAGGTAGCTGTCCTCTAACAGACAATGGGCACACCACTGATGCTTGGGCGGAAGTGTCTGTCTACGAGTGTTAGGAGCGATAACACAGTGTAACCTGGACCTTTCTCAGCCAGCCGTGAGCCAGCTTCACCCCGCTCCCTGCCGAGATTTTCACTCCTCTGTCCTTCTCTTTATAAATGCAATGAATCTTTATTAGTTCAGGCATTTCACTGTGTTATTTCAAGAACACTAAGGGCTGCTATCATGAAGAAGCATGGAAGAGTGAGAATATGCTACCTGAATGACAGATGTCAAGTTGCACCTGTACGGTTCAGTCTTTCCTCAGACTTTGTGGGAGATTGCTGCCGACGACTAAAGGGTGTTCCTTGCATGACAAATGTGTTTTACGTACATATTTGTATCTATGTAACTGGCATCTACAGTATTTCTTTTTCTGAATCAGAGGGAAAAGGCTTGAAAGCCAAACGGGGGGGGATGAAAAAAATGTGACAGTTATTGAGGGATTATGCGTCATCATTGACATTTGCAGAACATTTTTATCGAGCTGTATTCATTATCTGGTGAATTACTCCCTTTTTAGCACCTAATCAGCCCGCTGCGGATTAGCTTCAGCTCATGTAAAATTTATTTCATGCTTCAGCTTCCGTGGAAGCAGAGCATGAAAAAGCACTCAGACCAGTGAATGTGCCACAGGCAAATAAATAAATGGCACTTGAGAAAGATAGAATGGTATGTGAGAGTAACATTTAACATCATACGCAATTATTTAAAAATATAGCATATCATGCTATTTTAGCAAATGTTCTTCGTGCACTTTGAAAAATCTACAAAAATACAGGAGTAGAAAAACTTTCAACGGATGTCAGAGCATTGCTGTCATTCATATTATTTTGTATTCTTTCTTTTTAGCCCAGATAAGTTGCACTGTGATTGACCTTTAACTGGGGAGCGAATTAAGTTATCCACCAGGCCTATTTATATGGAGAACAGGACACAATTAATGTGTTAATACCTGCCAATGCCTCCCTGCTTCACATTTAAGAAAGGAATGGCTCGACCTTTGGTGACAACCTGCTGACAAAGTCAAACTGGCCTCGTTTAACAAAACTGTTTAATCTCAATCGTCCTTTGGTCAAATGGAGAACAATACGCATGGGAAATTTCACTGATGTGTCAACATGGGATGTGAAGGAACAACAGACAGTGGCCAATAACACTGCTATGACTTAGATCTAAAAAAAAAAATACAGTAATACATTTGTGATAAATGATTTGACAATAATTACAATAATGTGTCACCAAATCTACCCTTCAAGCAGTTGTGTTGTAATAATGGCTGTATTGAACATTCATATTCTACAGAAACACAATGCATTCACATCTCAAAATGACAAGATCCTGATTTAGTCATTTCAAGAAAAATCAATCATTATCACAAAACGCAGAGTGTACTGGGAACGCTGTGAAATGCTGATTTTAACATACCACTACTGATGTAAAAGAAGCACTGACAAAGACCAAATATTTTGATTGATAATGTGTTATTCGTTTATTTTAAGCCACATAAATATTTGAAGATTGCAGTTTTTCCGGTAGTTTCCATGTCATGTGACCCAGTGACTCCAAATCCATACCAGATATTATTACTTCACTGGACATATAAGACAAGGTGTTTTTTTTCTTTACTCAATGCATTGTGCTTAAGCATCTACAAGTGCGTGATATAATAAGTACATATATTTGCTAGGACAATGTTTAGGTTCAGTATTGTCCAGTTTTTAAAAAAAAATAAACGTTAGATCAATGTGGTGAAATGACAAAGTCTACAACTCCACTTTGAGCTTTGTGATTTAGACATTAGCAGCACAGAAGGCTGGTCTTCCTGCAAAAAGTCCATGTCTATAAAAGCTTTGAATGACTCAAAGGTCATCTTCCATTCTGAGTACATTCATTCCAGAGGATGAGCTATGACTCACGGCGAGGGAGTTAAAATTCAGTTAGATTCAGGTGGCTAAAGTTGAAGAGTGAGGAAAATATCATTCATTCACTTCCTGTAGGCCAAGCATGAACCAGAAACTTTTAATGATAATGTATCCAGCTGCTGACCCTTTTTTTTGTGTCTTGGTGAACCTGCTATGAGGCAGCAGCTCCTGAATGCACTCACTTTTTGTTCACAGAAATGTTATTGAAATACCAGTTTATAAGCCAGTTTATTAACGTGTCTGCATAATACTGGGCTGAGGCGCCTTTCACATGAGCCATGGCATGAAAAGAATGGTAGTTCAAGCCACTGAGAGTTCTCTGTTTGAGTCAAAGCACATAGTTACTGACAGTTGTGTTTAGATAGAGCAATAAACAGAGATAGGACTGCAGTGCCAAACTAATAGATGGTCTGCGAGTTTGGTAAGGTGGCTGGCAAATGGGACTCCATCTCTTCTCACTTATAATGATCTCCCTTGTGTGCTTTGGCAGATATGGAGTTTTAACACTGTTCCAACGGCTAAGGCGATTTCATTACACCACACTTTAATGTGCAGACTGGTGTTAAGTTTAGACCAAACATACCCCAGGGTTGAGACGAGTTTTCAGCCTCTTTAATTTAATATGTTTTGACCTGGAGGGGAATTATGTAATGCATGATCTTCACTGACCTCTACCAGAAACTATTGGGACTTGCGTCAACATCGTGCAAAGTTATTTCCTCCCACACAAATTTCCAGCAGAGCTTTCCTTCCATGTCTGTGAAAGAAGCCTGCAATTAACATAAATAAGTCAAATTTCTAAAACAGAGACGAGTTAAGCTCCCTGCAGAAGCATTTGGACCTGATTTTTCACAATGGAAGGCAAATATTTCTGTTTGTTCATGTGTAAAGGCCCTGTTACTGTTTTAGATTTTATAATGTTGACATATAGGATTGAAAATAAAGTTAAATTAAAATAAGATGGCATCAGGGCAGGATAGGTGTGTAAGGGAGAGTAGCAGGGATGGGCACAATAAAGAGATCAAATGTCATAAAGTCACTGCATTTCTTTAAGTGTCCTGATGCTACGACATTAGATAGTTTTCCTCACAACACAGCTGACACCATCCAAAGATGAAAAAACTGCTGGTATTTGAACTTTCAAAAACAACAGTGTACCTATTGGGAGGTGTGTATCTTTACATATGTACCCTCATATAAAGATTTAGCATGGTCACACTCCACTGCCTCGTAAGGAGAATAAGAACATTTCTGACACCCAGATTCAATTTGCTTTGCTGGGATTCCTGGCTGACAAAACAATTAGTGAAGCTGTGCTGCCGAGATGTGCAGCTTTTCCCCTGCCAGACGCTCATCCTGAGGTGACGCTGAGCGAGCGCGGAAAAATACACTGCCACTCCACAGGTTTAGCGCTGTCACTTACACGCCAGCCTCATTAGCCAGTCAACATTGCGCATTTGCACTGAAAAGCAGTCATTAAAGCAATTAATATACGAGCTGTGTTATCATGAAGTCAAGCAATGAATAGGATTTCGTTCCTAAATAAGAAAACAGAATGAAGGCATGACTAAATACTGAATTGGAAACAGAAATGCAGTTGTCTCTAAAGCTATTTTCTTATTGAGTTATGTAATTTCATTTCTTGGCTAAACATTTACACTGTAAAAGTAAAAAGAATAGTGAAAAAGCCCCTTATAATGTTTTCAGAATGATTTTTTTCAGCAAACAAATGGTCCAAAACCTTAGGTTTTATGGACTATTATTCAACAAAAAACTAATTGCACATTTGAGAAGCAAATGAAGAAATGTTAATTAAATATCAGAATACTTGCTCATTATTTTTCTGGTCAGCTAATCAATTAATCGATCAGTTATTGTGGTTCTAGTTGCCTCCATGTATTTTTCCCTTTATGTTTGAGAAGCTTCCTGTTTAGAATACGAACTAGAAGGGCACTCAGTAGAAAACATACCTCCGCCAAGGCCCCACACTCCTGTAATCCAGTCAATCTCACAGTTTAATTAGTTCCTCTATGGCCCATGTCCTTCCACCACGTTTCTTGAGAATTATTAGATTAGATTAGATCCAGCTTTATCTTCATTAAAGTGTCTTCTTTAGATATTGTTTATACTATAGACTCAAAATGTGATCAACAACCTTTTTTGATCCAGTCAGTGGTTTGTTTGTGCTCAAATCTGTGCCTCAGCACTGACATTAGTGAGTAAAATGTTATGTTAATCTAGAGGAATATCTGCCAAAGCAACAAAAATGAGACACACATTCTGCTCCAACTTTGAGCTGAAACAAAACCCAGTTGAAACCACCATTTGCATTTCTTAAGAGAGAATTTGTCAGGGCTAATTGTAAGGGCACTAATTTCCAATTTAAAATCCACTCACAAAAATTAATCTTGTGCTTCACAGAGCAAAGTATTGGCCATAGGGGAACATGACACTTTAATTTGTGCCTGTCAATCTTGAACTGTTGGTTAAAACTGACCTGAAACATTCCCAGTTTGTATTTAAAAGGTGATTTTTCAAAGACTAATGTTACTCAGGACACATAGCCATTAACTCTCGCTCTCTCTTTGAGAACTAGTGCTGTTATCCACGGGATGTTCTTAGAAAACTCAGGCTGTTCAGTTAATTTCCCAAATGGCTTTAACAGACCTGGAGCGGCACTCCCCAGTGACAGAGGCTGCCATTTTAAATGGTATTTGTTGTCTGTCTGAAGACCCATTTAAGCTGTCAGCTCGAGAGCTTCTGTTGAAATCACAAAGGGGGAAGGTGATGAAGAAAGACAGAGACCAAAGCAGTGCAAAAGAGCTGCAAAGCAGACACTGGTCATTGTCCTGAATGGAGGATTTATGTCCTCAGCATTTGAATTTGAATTGCGGGGAAGAAGAGCAAGGTGAATTACATCCCCCACCTTTTTACTATTTAGACGAAGGGTCATTTTAACCACCACAATTATTCATTTAAAATCTATAAAATGACTGTTGATAAAAAGCAGTCACAGCTTTGGAAGGAATCTGTCTCAGAAAGGCTATTCTACCTCTTTCTTACGGTCTAGTCATATCTACATGTCACATAAATTGGTCAAACTTTTTGAGATATTTGATTGAATTTTAGTCATAGGAATGCAAACAAGGAGAAAGGAAAATATAACCATATACAACTTAAAACAGAAGACTAAGACATTAACAAGTTAAAAACAACAACCAAAATGAAAATACAGGTAATTTAAAAGAGGATATGTAGAACATGGCATCAAGTGAGCAAATGTATTGGTGTGAACTAGTCAAAATGATTAAAAGCAGACCTGCTAACTAGCCCCAAACATACAATTTACAGTTGTTTCACTCATTTTTCTAAAGGACCCAGCAGTTAGGGTTAGGGTTAGGGGGCAGGAGGTTACTGTCCCTTTAAATCCAATCATTTTAAATCCAATTATTGTGTGTTGATCTTTTCATGGGATTTACTGATATTGAAAGGAATATGAAATAGCATTAGCCTTATCCTTTAAAAACACTTGCTCTTTTATTAATTTCCCAGATAAGATATCTTGAGCTCAAGTGATGCCAAACAGCACTGCCTTACTTAAAGTCCTAGTGTGTGTCAGCTGCCACTCCACAACCTGCTGCTGTAGCCAGTTCACTTTCTTTCTAGCCAGTCGGAGGGGGGATTAGTAAGTCTGTCAAATGCCTTTGATCAACAAACAAGCTTGAAAGGGACAAGGCACTCCACTTTCCCGGAGCTAATTATCTTTAGTGAGTTAGCACGACAATGACAAAGCCAGTGCCAACGCAGTCAGCTCTCTACTACATGCTTATCATTTGCTGTCACAGATAACATACAATAACAAGGTCATATCACTGTCACTGCTTTGTGCTTGGCTGTAAATACTGACCTTTGACAGTTCCTCCTAACATTTTAGTCTAAAATAAGTCATTTCATAATACAACAACAAGACAAGGCCTTTCACGAGTTTCATCCAGGGGTATAAGGGTAAAAAAAAAGTAATCAAAAGTAAAAGTTTTTTGCTTTTTAAAACTATTTTACAACATTGATGCTTGTTTTTTTTGGAATCTGGTTTTAAAATGTACTGTTGTTAAAGCCATTTCCACTACACAGTTTACCTACTGGCAAAACTTTCCGATCAGGGCCTGTATGTACAAAACGTACTGGAAAAGGTCACCCTTCAGGCTTAGGAGTGAAAAAAAAACTGCTAAAACATAACAGGTTTTGTATAAAGATGAGCTTTCAGTCATAGCCGCATCATCACCTTATCAGCCACTTCATGTCGTTTTTCATGCTGTTCGGGTAATGAATCAGAAGAGACCTTGTGTTTTTTAGCAACTTTTAATCATTCTCTGCAGAGGCTGTAGCTGCTGATCACTCCTCGCTCACCTCCAGGGCTCTTAGTAATTTGAAAGAACACTTCAGTTTATTTGGTACTGAATGAATGGTACTGTTCTGAATTCTATGAATAAAAGAGCAAAATAAGACCAAAGTTTGCCTCTTAGCACCTTTATGCAAGGTGACCCGGGCTCTCATAGTTAATTCCTAATTGTCAAATATGGCTTGATCCTAATCAGCTGCAAAATACTCAAATCAGTTTTGAGATCCAGGCATGTATTCATAGTCACACCTGCTAAAAGTTGCCTAGAAATTCTGAGAACAGCTGAAAGAACATGTATTACTACAGGGCACCAGAGGACTGTTATTATAAAGCCGCTTTGAAAGTTTTTAGAAAATAAAAATAGAAGGTTGTGTAAGCTCAGAGTGTTGCTGATGGGTTTAGAAAGTTGTTTCTGATTTTGTCCTTAGAGGAAAACTGCCAGAGGGGAAATTTACAGATCCTTAAGAAAGTCAACTATACTGCTTCTGCTTTTATCTTTGGTGCGTCCACTTATAATTACTTTTCATCGGGTAGTGCTGTCTGTAAAGTCAGAACACAACAAATATGGTTTCTTGGAACAAAAAAGGAGCACAGCATTGAATAGAAAGTTATATTTCTGAAGTGTATCTGGGTCAAAACTCGTAAGGTTAAACCTAAGTGCTGAGCTGAGCTGTCGACTGTCTGCTCAATACGCAGTAGTAGCCACGGACATATCCTCCAGCTCCTGCTCTTGAGAGACAAAAGGATGGAGGCTGACCTTTAGCCTCTGCATGCACGACATCATTACTGCGGACAGAGGAGTCCTGCCCACAGGCATGGTTCGGGATGTGTCTGTGTTGCTATTTGTGTGTGTGTGTGTGTGCTCGCATTTATAGGAAAGAACTACCCTGTCCAACAGAGGATGCATTGTTTCCATCACCATCGATCAAATAGGGCTGCATCAGGAAATTGTGAAATATTAACAGTGGCATTAATGTGTCCTGAAGTAACCCTTGCATCCTTGTCGTGTTTTGACTGCTTCAAAAAGACATCTGTGTAAAGTACCGCTAACATTTTCATTTTTTGTGAGATGAAGAATATTGGTTAGTCTCCATTAAGGCTGTGTGTGATGGCTTTTTGTTGTTGATGTTGTTATCTCACTAGAAACTCTGCATTTTTGCATCATTTTGAACAGATATGATTGCAATATCTTGATAATAGCTAGATGAAGACTGATGAACACAGGTCCACATTTTCTCAACTGTGACAGCTGCAATGTTTCCCATTAATTACCAGGACTGTGGTGGTCTAATTTGTTCTGCCGTAGTGTCATAGTGAGCCAAAAACGTTTACACTCTAATGTAACTCTAAAGCGTCTCTGTAAATTGCATCCACTGCACGTTGGAGTTCAGAGCGTGGCCCAGCAGCTCACAATTCTGTCTGAAGATGTGATTTCATCAGTCGTTATTTTTTCACACAAATAATCCACCAGCCTAACAACATTAACGCTATAAACACTCTCTGTAAAATACCCTAATTACACTGGAACTTGGGCCGTTTAGGTGGGACAGATTGCAGAGTGTTGTTACTTATTTATTTAATGACACAATCCCTCCAAAGAGCAGATTATATGACAGATCTCCCAGATCTAGTCTCAAGGAGTCTACAAGAAGGTACAGTAAATGCTTATTTTTAATACTTATTTCTTTCCTAACAGCTACAACAAAAATCTTCTGAATGCATTGTCTGTGGCATTTTCAAACACAGACAGTCTTGTGCCCTGAATGTATACAGAGAAATGTCAGATGCTGTTATTTTACCATCTTCCAGGAGGTTACGTCTGCTGGGTCACCATGCACCTAAATCCAATCACAAGCTAAGTGAACAATAAAATCCACTCAAAAAAAAGATGAAGCAGCTACAGGTATTATCTGTTTTGGAAAACAATACCTAAGTTAAAAAATGAAGCACGGACATGGAGATTGAATTGAGATGTGAATAAAACAAATAGCACGTCTTCCTTTTTTCATGAATTTCTGAAGTGACTGACATAAGCACGTTGCAAATCCAGTTTGCTCTGATTTGACTGGATTGAGTTTGGGACAGATTTAGGATGAGATGATGAGCAAAAGTAAAATGGTTGGCAGTAGAAGAGAGAGGCCAGTAGGTACTTGCAAGTTGTGTCACATCAGTGAACTAGCTGCAGCTGGTCAGACCTGAAGGACCTGAAAAAAGAGATCCCACATGTTGAAGTTAATTTCTAGGTAAAGAGTTGGATGAGGTCTGGAAAAGGTTTCTGCAGAGGTTTCATAAACTG
>JAPQRN010000022.1:18365966-18381631 GCA_037367275.1 Coranthus polyacanthus | reverse complement strand
TGTTTGTTGCTTTGACTTAGGTGCTCGACATTTATCTAGTTTGTAATAAAGTCAAAAAAAGTAACTTTCCACGAGTGTCACATTTTCTTCAGGGTGACAGTGATGAGGGCATTTAATCGGATATTGGCTTTTTCCATCATTTTTTTAACATTTTTAATCATTATTATATCAGCCTTTAAAAATCCACCATCAGTCGACCTCTAGTTGCAGCTTCATTTTAGTGTAGTTTCTGTAGTTTCTCTGTATTTACTTACTCATTTACAGAGTGGTAACTAACCAACAATATACCATAATTTACCATTTATGTACTGGCTAAGATTCATGAAAACAGATGAAAAGTTTAATTTCTGTCCCTGAAAATGTGGTCAGAAACAGCGGACACATTTGTAAAGCACCTGATTTCGCTGTTATATATAATTATTCCTATTGGTAAGAATCACGTAAGAATCATACTTGAGTTATAGCCTAAATTTACGCGTTATCAGTGACGATGAAGACGCAGAAAAATGGAAAGCGTGTGGCAAAAGTAGCATACTGTCAGTAATTTCTGGACATCCTGCAATTTCACAAATGACTTTTCCAGGGTAGCAAATGATTTATTAAGATGAGCCAAACTGTATTTCAAAACCTGAAGAAGGAGCTAAGATGTAGAATGAGAGTCTGGATCAGGGTTGGACTAATGGATGAGACCGGCATCGTGATCCCCCACAGTCTGCACCGACGGTGGGATTCATCCTACCACGCTCAGTATAATTCCAGTGTCTCTGCTATAAAGAAGACACATATATTGATTACCCGTTTCTTACTTCATTTCCCTAGGGATGAAGTTGAAAAGTAACGGGCTAGAACTCTTCTAGTCATCCAAATTAAGACCTATTATGCCTCTACGACTAGTATTTAAAATATTTTTTAGAAATGCGAAGGAAACGCAAGGAGAGACCGGGTGAACAGGGGAGGATCGCCCAACCCTAGCCTGTCTTCTGAGTTTCACTTGAAAGGAGCGAAAAAAAGAAGTCGAAGCGGCAAAGAAATCCAGCGCTGAATTTGATAAGGCAAAGTATAACAGCCGTGGAACCCAGCAAAGTGGAAAACGGTACGACAGCGACAAAATGACAAGCGAGGGTAGTAAAATAAATCTCCGCGGCCCCGGAGCAGAAAGTGAAATTAAACAGGGGGCTCAGCCAGACTGTGGTAAACATGAAAGCATAAACCACAAAGAGTGATGGCGGCACATGGGTGGCCTCTTGGCTTTATAAGTCATGCAGACTGTCAGCGTCTTATTGAACAAGTGCTCCTGTGGCTGTGCAGTAATGACACCATGATTCAGCTGCAACCAAACAACGGCTTCTCTGTGGGGGATCTTTCACAAAACCAGCCTACTGTATATGAGTACATGTCATTATTCCAGATTTCATTATAATCCAAACGCCTTAGGTTAGAATAGAATAATACGTTACGTTAGTCTGCTGTAGATAAATCAGAGGTGTTTTTATTGAGGTAATAGAAGGTTAATGTGGCGCGAAAAAGATCGATGTTCTTGACTCAAAAAGACGATTTGTATTTTAACCCTCTGTTGTCACGGAGTCAATTTGACCCAGGTTTTTATATCACAAATATGTGTTTTCTTACATCTAATTGCTTTACATGACGCAGGAGTGGATTTCCACCCCTGCCACATCCCACTACCACAAAAATACTCCTGTCCCGTATCAATCCTCTGACAGAATAAAAGAAAAACACTAAAAAATACTAAAAAAAAACAGAATTTCTGCTCCTCTGTGGTGCCTCTGTTCCATGCTGTGATCATTGCAACTAAATTTAATGATCATTACTTTCAATTATATGCTCTCTTGGTGGGTCAAATTGATGGACGTCATTAACACAACTCTCACACTTCGTATAGGCTTTTATGGTCATTTACATGAACTAATACCACTCCTTTTTATGAGAAAAACTACTCTTATAATGAGTGTTAATGAGTTGGAATGAGCTTGGCTAAAAAAAGGGGTAAAACTACAGCGGGCGATTACTTATTCTTTATATACTTTATATGCAGTCACTCGAGAGTCAGTTTTGACCCACAAATCATCTGCAGGCATTAAAAGAAGGAAATGCAGTTTTCTGACTAAACTTATGTCAGAAAACTGTTCCTGTCTGCGATAATCAGCATAATGTTCCTCAGAAAGGAGACGTATAATGTTATTTTTGTGTAAAAGTTGTGGTAATGAGTTGAAATGAAGTTAAAAAGGTAGACGCTGCTTTTTAAACAGTCAAATCAGACACATGGTAAAAAAAAAAAAAAGCTACACCATCAACAGAAACAAAATACACGGTTTAAATTAATCGCTTCTATTTAGTGTTTGTACCGAAGAAATATAGGAAACCCTTCCTTTTACTTGTAATTAATAAGTATTTACCGAGTACACGTATGGTAAACTGTAGTATATGGCTGGATAAAAAAACATTTAGAAAATATACAGCTGAAATACTATGAAAATAAATGTCAAATATTCATCCCATCAGCTTGACTGAGGACAGTGTAGTTGTGACTGGTTTATGAATCATTTCCATTATTACCCACCAGTTACAGCTGTCCCAGGTTTATTCCACCGAACGAAAGGAAAAGTACGTTTTTGGAAAATACTGACAACATGGTTAAACTCAGGCCGTTACGGGTATTTAGTCAAGTTGATGTGTAGTAGTTTTTTTTCTCTGTAAATACCCAACAATACACATTTCTATATATTTACCAGGTACATATTAGTAAAGGGTCATGGGAAGGGTAGGAACCTTTTAAAGACATTTCAGTGTACTACTGTCAAGAAACATCTGGTGTTATTACCTACATTGTTGTTGTGTCTCTGTCTCTTTTTGCAGCGAGGTTCAGTTTGTTGTTCTTCAGAACGTCGCGACCATGACGATCAAGAGAAGGGTGAGCCACCCCTGCTTTAATCTCTTGTGTTTATTTGTGTGTGCGTCAGTGTAAAATTAAATTCTTCTGAAGCTTCACGCTTGTGCTTTTCTTCGCGTCTCTTTGCTTTGCAGGGGATGTTTGAGCCGTACCTGAAGAGTTTTTATATCCGCTCCACAGACCCAACGCAGATTAAAGTCCTGAAGGTTCATCTCCTGTTTTTATTTCTCCTGACTGAGCCGTGCTGCCGAGTTTTAGCTCTTTAGTTTCATTTTGTGAATCACGGGTCCCGAGGAGACGTAAAATTCATCTTTCGGATCTCGAGCTGAAAAAGTTTAAGAACCCGCTGCACCGAAGTACTAAACTCAAGTGCAGTTTTATTCAAACCTTATTTTCATGTAAAGAGTGTTTTTTATTCACAACAATGGGGCTGGGTGATACGGCCAGATCATTACCAAATACTAAATACGTTACCTTTCAGAACATGTGATCCATATAAAACATGCTGCATCTTTAGATTTAACTACTCAAACAATATGTTAAGCGTTAAAACTAAACATGCTGTTGTGTCACGTCGTGTATTTTTCTGTCTTTCCAGCTGGAGGTTCTTACAAATCTGGCCAATGAGACGAACATCTCCACCATCCTCAGAGAGTTTCAGGTACAGCGGCATAAGAAATCTGTGATGCTTTGAGGACTAAATCCATTCTCCAAAAACAAGCAGATTAAAGCAAAGAGGGGAAGTGACAGCAATGTATATCTCACTGTCTGTCTGCCACAATGCCGTTCGTTCTTCCAGACGTACATCAAAAGCATGGATAAAGACTTTGTGGCGGCTACGATCCAAGCCATCGGCCGCTGTGCCACGAACATCGGTGAAGTGAGGGACACGTGTCTGAACGGTTTGGTGCAGCTGCTGTCCAACAGAGACGGTAAGTCGTTTTTAAATGAGAAATACCGAACGTGTGGAATGAAATGCTACAGGTAACAATTTAAGATACGGGGTCGATAGTTTAATCTAATGAAGCTTATTCAAACAACATGAACAGACGACAGCGACTTTAATGAAATTAGATATCAATCGCAACATGCAGACCATACATCAAAACAAAGTGTACTTTAATAACTAAATGCTGGATAAATAGAAAACAAACTCCAGCTGTTTAACATTCACAATCTGAATGTATCTGCAATTAGAATCCCTTTAAATGTTTCACTAAAAACTAGATTAAAAAAATAGATTATTAACATAATTGCAATAAAGATAAAGAAGTGAATAAAAGTTGATGTAATGTCTATAAACGAGACTTAATGAAATGGCAGGTAGGTTTGAAGTTTACATTCTTCTTTCTGTATTGGAGGAGTTTGTAGCATGTTATTTATTTGGCTCACATCGCACAAAAAGCACCATTTAGTCTTTGTAATAGTCCTGATCTCAATGTCCCCCGTGAAGCAACTACAGCTGTTCTGATGCTAAATAATTATTACTTAAATAACAGCTGATTGTTTGTTCATATACTGCTGCTTGTTAATGATATGTCGGTGGTGGTACAGCGTTACTTAAAACCTGCTGACTATTAATGACTTGTCTCTTTTACAGAGTTGGTTGTAGCCGAGTCTGTGGTCGTCATCAAGAAGCTGCTGCAGATGCAGCCGGAGAAGCACAGCGATATCATCAAGCACATGGCAAAACTAACAGACAACATCCAGGTGAGACTCAATGAGAAACTGACGCTGAACTTGATGATGTGTTGTTATAGCAAAGAAAGGAAGAGTTACAACAAAACGCTTGAGTGAGTTTTGTGTTTTTTACTCCACTACTATTTACTGTCCCAGTCGTGATATCTCAGGAACGTGGGAATTTCTTAAAATTTGGCACAAACATTCAGTTGGACGCAGGGAGGAACTAAGCAGAACTTGGTGGTCTAAGGTCAAAGGTCAAGGTCACGTCGACATCAAAATATTTTGCAAAAAAAAAAAATGTTCTGGCCTTTATTCAATGCCACACTCACACCGTGCAAAACACATCTTTGACCAGAACTCAATAATTCACAAGCGGATGAAATTGTGATGACATTTTATAACCAAAAGGCCACAGAGATAATTTTGTCATCAAAAGGTTTCTGCTAAAACACTTTTCTGGCTAAAAGTGTCTTTAAGTAAAGATAACTTGTTTCTCACTGAAAGCTTCCCTTTCTCCAAAAAGCACACCTGGTATCTTTCATTAAGTTCCTTCACAGTCTTCACTACATATTTGCATGAGTCTGTACAAACGTGGATGTAAACTACAACTGGACTGGTTGGTGGAAAATGCTAGTTTTACATGTAATATGCGTGGCTGTGGTTTAGTTTTTTGAAAATCAAAACAGCAGTTCACTGAAAAGTACACATTCTGATTTATTTGCACAAAACAAAGATACAGTTGACATTTCTGAAAACAGTGGTAACAGGTCAAGAACTAGACCAACGCATTTCGACTTGTGGCCTTCATCAGGGATGATACTGATTAAGATGATTTTATTGAGTTACTGTCCGTGTTTCCACGTTTTCTAAGTGTGGCCCTGTTTTGTCAGGTGCCGATGGCGCGGGCCAGTATTCTGTGGCTCATTGGAGAATACTGTGAACATGTGCCTAAGATCGCCCCGGACGTCCTGAGGAAGATGGCCAAGTCATTCACCAACGAAGAGGACATCGTCAAGTTACAAATCATCAATTTGGCTGCTAAGCTCTATCTCACCAACTCCAAACAGGTGAGGATGGCTTTAAGCATAACATTTGAGGAGTGTGTTTGAATGCTACACAGAAACATTTAGTTACACCAAAATTTCAGCTTAACAGCAACTGCAAGTGTAGTGTAGTGTGAAATGTCATTGTGTTGCAAAGACTATCTATATCATCATCATATCTATCCATTTTTGAACATTTTATATGGTTTTCGAGAACTCGCTGATTAAGTTTTATGCTCTCGTCAGACCTTTTTTTTTATAGTAGATGTAATAATGATTACGCCTTTGTTCAGCAGGAGATTCACACAGTGAATAGTAACTGCTGTTCTTTGTCTCCTTAAGCTACAGTACATGTTCATATTCCTTCTCACAGACCAAACTGCTGACACAGTATGTTCTCAACTTGGCCAAGTACGACCAGAACTACGACATCCGCGACCGGGCGCGCTTCATTCGCCAGCTCATTGTGCCCACCGAAAAGAGCGGAGCCCTTAGCAAGTACGCTAAGAAACTGTTCCTCGCCCTCAAACCTGCACCGGTCCTCGAGTCTCCATTTAAAGGTACAGCTCTCTTATATTTCTCTGGATTAAAATGAGCTGATGCTTTATTTTTTCGCTGTGGGGAAATTGATGTGTTGTACACTCATCAGGCATTTCATCACAACATCACCCAGTCACCAACACTTATATTACAACAGGAGGTAATTATGAGGTCATTTATTATTCTCCCTTCGTAAATGCTTGTCATACTTGGTATCATAAACTCTAACAGTTTACCGGCTGTTGCTGGCGTTTTCTATTTTCTGAGCCTCAGTAGCTCCAGATCAGCAGATGATGCAGAAGGTCAAATGATGAATTCACAGTAAAACATTTCAAGCATATAGTTGTGAACATTGAAGGGCAACAACAACAAACAGCGTTGACTAACTGACCGGCTCCCGGCACAACACAGACTCTAACGCAGACTTCATTTAAGCAGACGAACACGCACAAATTTCAACCTTTAATTCGAATTGCAACACCTTAAATGTGTTTTTAATGTCTGTGCTCTTGCAGACTTTTCCTACATTCCCGAGTCTTATCTGTGTCTTTGCAGATCGAGACCATTTCCAGTTGGGTTCATTGTCCCACCTGCTGAATGCCAAGGCTGGGGGCTACCAGGAGTTGCCTGACTGGCCCGAAGCCGCCCCAGACCCCTCCGTGCGCAACGTGGAGGTGAAGGAGTCTGTGCGTGCAGTGGGAACAGTAACATACAGAGACACGGGGGCCCTCTGGGATCTCCAGGGGCCCCAAACAGTGGAGGGGAGCGAGGGTTGCTCCTGCTCCAGAGCAGTGCCTCAGAGGGGTTGGACAGAGTCACCAGGGCCTCACATCCAATACAACACTTACTCCAATATAACATCGATTCCACTGACCATCATTCATTTACTTACAGCTCATTAGCATAACAGCTCATCAATAAGCCGCATCCTATTTCCCTCCAAATGGATGCTGCTTCACAACTCGCCCTCCATGTAGGAGAATGAGTCACAAAGGAGGAAAGAGGATGATTTCCATATTAGTTTGAGCAGACATTAGGCAGAAAGCCTGTCTTTGAAAAGTCCTGACTTGCATTCATTGACGTCAAACTCGCCCTCTCTGCTGCACCTGCGTCTGTGCGGCGGCAGCTCACTCTCCCCATCCAGGTGATTTCTCACCGCTGTTTGAGCCAATAGCACATGTGATACAGAAGTGAACAGTCCAGGCTTTCACTACAAATCACTATTAACAGCCGTAGACTTTCTGTCAACTACACCTCCTGTCGTCTTCGCTGGAGGTTCGTTCAAGTTGGGCCATCACCAACGAGAATGTAAATATTTGTGAACAGATGCAGCTGGAGGTTGATATTTTGCATCTGTAATTTGTCATTTTAATTATTCTCCAAAAAGTAAAGTGGAGAGATCGTAGCCTCCAGAACACTAGTGAAAAACTACACAAAATGTACGTCATCCTATGAAGCATCTCTCAACCAAATTTCCTCCTTTTCTTCATCACATTCACTCCATGTGCCATCGGTTCATAACCAATAATGTCTTGTAAGTGTCGACATAAAATCAAAACCTGAGAGCGTCACCTCTTTGCCAAAATCAGCTTCTTGATTTTAAAATCCACGAGTGACCTCAAGGCTTGATTTTATCGTCGTTTATTATTAGTACTGTTATGTTTTTTTACTTATTGCCAAATGTGTCAAATGTGTTAACATGTAAGTTAGTTGTGATGCAGTTTTCAAGGTGAGGCCACAGGTGCATCGACCTCTTATTTTTGATTTGGTTTGGTCGTCGTCCTGCAGGATACAGGGTTTTATTTCATGGTTTAGTTGATGTTGAAACTGCAGGTCATGTTCTGTATTGTTACATCTCTGTCAACCCTTTCCAAAAGCATTTCATTCATTTTTAGATTTTCAGGCAGCTGTTTTGTTTCCTTCACTTGATTTTGAAACCGGCTTCAGATGCGTCACAGTGAATGGATCCTGCTTTTATTTCACATGACATCATGTCGTTTTTCAGCCGTAAACGGGTCCTTTTTGAAGATTTACCCGGTTGCTGCACTCAAAGATCGATCCATCGATTTCCTGACAACAAACCATAAAACTGCACTTCAGTTTGCAGGGTTTCCGTCATTGTAGTCTGGCAGCAAATGAAATTAGTTCTGTGACGTAATTTTAAGTGGGTTAATGATAATGGAAAGGTTACCCGTCAGCGTCATTCCCTGTCTGCACCTTCAGAGACATAAAACCTGTTTTAACTTGGCAGCTGCTGTTACTTAGATGTTGCAGCTAAAATTCTGTTTCGGGTGTTTGGACAGTCTATGATTCATATCAGTGCAGCTTCGTCCCACATTTCGTCTGCACATACACTGACAAAATGTTAAAAGAAGCTGTGAAGATACAACCAAAACTGAAGTTAATGTTATCTGTGGAAAAATCTGACACAAGTGGAAAAAGTATGAATAGAAAGTGACACAAAATACAGATTTTCTGGAGACATAAACAGACTATTAGTCAGGATTAGATTGAGAGAGTATGGATCTGAATGGATCCCGAGCCTTTTTCCGAGTGTTGTATTTTCCTACTAAGACATAAGCTGGTCTGGTTTTATGAGGATTCTTGTTTCCAAAGACTTTTTAGAGGTTTTTATCTCAGGTTGCGACACATGGCCCCTGTTTGCAATCAGGTGGAGTAGACACAAAGATCCTCTCTGGTAAAGATTCATGTTCCAAAGAAAAGTCCACATTTCTGTTTGGAAGGAGAAGCACACCTACTTGTAAACATTATGAAAGAGGATACCAACAGCACAAAT
The DNA here is from genome assembly GCA_037367275.1 of Coranthus polyacanthus. Taxonomy (NCBI): domain Eukaryota; kingdom Metazoa; phylum Chordata; class Actinopteri; order Kurtiformes; family Apogonidae; genus Coranthus; species Coranthus polyacanthus. The sequence goes on along the minus strand of JAPQRN010000022.1, from coordinate 18,372,657 downwards.
ACTGAAAGGCCGACCTTTCCAAGACATTATTGAAGTGTTTGCAGGAATGAAAGGCTGTGAAAGTTTAGTGTAGTCAGTGTTTTTCACATCTAAATGTTACATTTGAGCTTCTAAGGTGTCTCTAGATTGAAAAGGAACATCTTTTTGAATTCGCCAGTATACAGATCTCTCAAAGTAGCCCCTTCTTGGACATGCATTGATGTGCAGTAATATGGGTGCACACGTTTACTTTGACGGATCACAGTCGTTTCGTTACAGTATCTCCGCCAAATTGATATTCGCAGATGAAACGCAGAGTGTCTACAAGGCAGGAATGGGTCTAAAATGCTCTCCAAATGGTTGGCAGTGATGTAAAATACACATTTTTATTAAAAACAGGCAAAGCCTCTGATCTGGCAGTTGAGCTACTCAGAGTCCTTGTCGGGTCTTTATGGAACGACAGAAATGACACCTGTATCTGTAAAAGCTGTGAGGGTCAGAGGATCCTCTTTGACAGACTCTCCCTCTGCACATGGTGCGTCTCCACAGACAGAGGAAGTCATAGACACCAGTGAGGGGCGGATCGGCTTGCTAGGAGACTGGCGAGAGGTGCCCCCCCCCCTTCAGTGTGGGACTGCGGTGGTGTTTGTTCTGATGACTGCACTTTTATTCACTCTTATCTCTCTCTGATTCTCATTCATCGTGTGGTAACTAGTGATGATCAAGTTGAAAATATAAGCGAGATTTTACCCTCTCCTTGATCAGTCATCAGTCAACAGCAGATTTTCTCTAGCATTAACATAATCTGCCTACGGGGGCCTCTAAAGCTCACTAATTAAGTCATTAGCGTTTCTTGTCTCTAAGATAGACTTTCAGGCAAAAATAATCTTAATAATTGATGCATGTTCTTTGCATGTGAGATATGCTTTTTCAGTTAGTGAGCTTTAAAGATGCTGGTAGGCGGACAATCATAATTAATTGAGGTAAATAGATAAAAGCATTTCTTTTATCTACACTCATTTGTAATTGAGCTTATCGCAAATTATAGAACACAACAGAACGATGTCTTTAATGAAGATTGAAAGAGGGAGAGATCCTACATTTTAAAGATGAAACTGATTCAACTTCAAAATCCCTTAAAATCATCAGAAAACAGTTTAGTTTTGAAGCAAAACTGTTTTCTTTTCTGCACCTAATTAGTCTCACGTGAAATTTGTGACACAATTTGCGAATGCGTCACAAACGCTGGTGTGTAACTGAGTGACGTGCATGCGTTCTCTTAAACTTCTGCCTCAAGTCACGACATCCTCACTCTTCATTTTGTTCATTTAATCCATGCTACGACACCATCATGCTTTGTTACCGATGAAGACATTCATACTAAATCCGTACTATGAAGTGGTGAATGTTAAGGACTTTTTTTATTTCTGCAGTATTTAAGTAGTTATATTGGAGTATATTGAGTTAACTTTATACTGTGGTAAATCAGAAGTTTGCTAAGATGAGATTTGGGGTTTATGTTTTGTCTCTGTGATTTCAGAAACTGTTCTCACGTCTTCTTTTTAGACCCAGAAACCTTCCTGTGCCTGTTTCTCTTGCCTTCCTGACTTTTTTCTAAAATCTTTTCTTTCCCTCCTGTTTCCTCACCTCACCTCCATCCCAATCTTTTTTCTTTTCTACGTCTGCCAGGTTTTTGCGCTGCTTGAAAGAGTCACAACATTAACGAGTGTGAGTCAGTTAGCGGCAAAGAGCCCACCTCCTTAAAGCCTCAGCCCATATAGCAGCAAAACCCAAGTGCTTTTTGACACCCCGCCTAATGTAGTTGCTGTTCTGTGCTTAGCTCAGCCAAAGCTACCTGAAACACAGCACCCTTTTCCTTGGTCGCAACCATTAAAGAAGTGATTCTTGTAGCAGGATGTGCTGTTCTTTGACACATTAAGATGCATTAGCTGCCTCGTGGGTTTTAAAGATGTCCACGCTCCTTAGCTGACGACGCTGGTTAATGAGTTTGGTCACAGAAAGCGCGAGACAGATGGTCTCCAAAGTGTAGGAGGACAGTCACCACTCCTCAAAGACATCACTTCTCTTAATGGAAACGCTCCCTGTATTAAATGAAAACCATTTCTGCAACTGGTCATGAAGGCATCACCTGGTGCTGACATCTATATGTGAAAAAACAAGAAAACTCCATACAAGCATTAGCGTCTGTTCTGAATTTGTTCCCTGCCCTTTTTGGATCTAAAAGCAGATCTGCGGCAGGGATGGCTGGCTTCATTTGGCTGCATCACGCCCAGGCAGAGGCATTCATGGCCATGCTACTGTAATCTGCCCACGTCTCTGCTTCTGTCTGAGCGGGTTTTATTTTGGAGGCAGAGCAGCTGAAGGCTTACTGTTTCAACTCTGCTTCCTCTGCCAGGTACCAGAATGGACCAAATGCAGCAGCCGCGAGAAGAGGAAGGAGAAGAAAGTGGAGAAGCCCTTCTACTCGGACTCAGAGGGCGAGTCTGGGCCAACGGAGTCGGCTGACAGTGGTAACTTCAGGAACCCTGCTCGTCCCGTCGGTGTCGGCGTCGTCTTGCCGTCGTTACATCCTTTAGTCAAAAGTGTCCAGACGTGTTTGTTTGATGGAGATGAAGTGAGAGGAAAAGCAAATAGAGGCATGAGATTAGTATTTTCTGAATTCCAGCGTATCGTAAGTCGGTGGTCGCTCAAATACTGTACTCATAAGTACACATTTTTACTTCCACTATGTTAGTTTTTCATCTTGTCCAGTGAAATCCACGTCTCCAAAATCTCCAAAAGTGTTGATTTTGAATGTTTGTGATCAACTGAAGGATCACGTGTTTCCTTTATGGGCTGAGTTTAAAATTTGCCTCCTTCTTACACTAAATGAACCCTCTTGGAAAATGCGTCGTCACAAACTGTGAAACCAGGTTTGTTTTTCTAAGCTCATGAAAAGCTGACTTTGTAGAGACGCGTGGTTTCGCGGGACAGCAGTTAAAATGAGTCCCGCATTAAACGTCTACAGCAGTGAAATGTGTGTATTAGTACTTTTACTGAAGTAGAGGATCTGAATACTTCTTCCACCCCTGACGATTATACACATTTTTTGTTCTTCAGGTCTGTTCAAGGTCACATTTAAGTGGAAATAATATAATAGATGCTACGTTAAAGTGCAGAGTCTCAATGTAATCTGGTCAGGATTATGTCAAGAGTGAATGGATTTTGTGTGAAAAATCCATTCACTCGCTTGGTTGGAAACACTATTTTGGGGCATCTGTTTCCAACATTATTTCATTTCAGCTTAAATGTGTTGAACACAGAACTCACAGAACAAAAATAACGTGGAAGTGTCCGGGTACTTACGGTCTTGTGTGTCTGCTCTGAAGCTGCCAACGCTGCCAAATTAATTTAACATTCCCTCAAGCAAAACGCTGGCAAGAGGAAATGTTTTAATTGTTAATATGTTCTAATCAGTCGTCTGACCGCGGCTTCTCCTCTTCAGAGTCGGACTCTGCCAGCGGCTCGCCAAGCGCCAGCGCCAGCGAGGAGAGCGGGTCGGGATCAGAGAGCGAAGAGAGCGAGGAGGGCTCTGAGTCTGAGGAAGAGGAGGAAGACGAGGATGAGAAGGACAAGAAGAAGAAAAAGAAGGAACTGAAGAAGCCAGTGCAGGAGAGCGAAAGGTAATTCAAAGTTCCGTTTTACTGTTTAATCATAATGAACGGCTACCGCTCTGTATTTTAGGATTCATTAAAGTGGTTTTTAAATTCTGGTGGTCGTAGTTCACTTTTTTTTACTTTCCTTTACAGTGAGCAGAGCAGCGAAGAAGAGGAGCGGAAGCGTGAGAGGAAGACTAAACCACGCAAGAGCGACTCAGAGTCTGAATCTGAGGAGGAGGAGGAGGAGGAGGAGGAGGACAGTGAATCAGAGAGCAGCCAGTCCGAGTCCGAGGACTCTGAGTCTGAAGCAGAGATCAAAAAGAAGAAAAAGGTATCAATAATGAATGTTTCCTCATTTAAAAAACACATTCACGCTGGTAGAGGTGTGCAAAAAAAACCCCACTTTATTCATGTCAGTTTTCTCTTATCTGCTTCTAGGCAGCTGAATCGAAACCTCCTTCAAAGCCAGACAAAAAAGAAAACAAGAAAGAGAAGAAAGAAATGTCTTTACTCGACCTCGATGACTGTGAGTTTCTTTTTTTTTTTTCCCATCCCACTGTGCCTTCTGTTTTGATAAAGGAAAGCAATGCATTTCGGTTCATTAAGGAAAAGCTAGCAGACGAGGATGTTTGCAACCTTGTGATTACTTCTAAATATTCAGGGTCATTTGCATTTCACTGGTTTCTTTGCCAGCTCTCGACTAAAAAGGTTGAGAGTTTGTTCCGACAAAAGAAGTTTAAACACGGTTACAAAAAGTATGGTCTGATTTTTTTTTTATTTTTTTTAAATCGCTTCTTAAAACTCCTAAATCTCTGTGAATATACCTCACTTTCTGCACTACTTTTTTCCAGTCGAACCAGCTCCTTCTCCTCAAGTCACACCCGTCAACACCTTCCTGTCCAACAGCCTTGTGACCGATCTGGAGGGACTGTCTCTGTCGGACACCGTTCTCTCTCCAGCAGTAAGTCGTTTTTTAGTCTCGTGTTATGGCTTTTACATCTATGCGACACTATCATATACGGATATACAGAGCTCAACGCGCTGCGGCTTAAGAAAACAAGCGAACGGACAAAAACACGAGCAAGTCTAGAAAAACAAATCTTCATCAGTTTGAGGACACCGTGTGCACACATCAACTACAAGAGAAAAAAACTGTGATTAAAGGTGTTGTCTCTTTGTACGTCCTTTCCCTTCATCGCAGTTTATCTGTACAGAAATAAAAAGGTCACATTTTAATATAATAATTTAATACCGTGATAAATGAATAGAGTCTTAGGATTGGTATGAGTGTAAGTCAGACGATCTGTAGCTCAGAGAGTGAAATTGGTCGTGGAATTAAATTCCATCGGACTAAACACAAGCCAATAATTAAGAACCCTTCGATGTGGTCTTTGACTCAGACCTGACCTTTAGGGCTCCTGGGGGGTTTGTCTCCAAATCTTTTAGCCTTTTATCACCTTTCTCTGTAAGTGGCAAACCAGGCTTTTACATCGACGACGCATTACGCGCGTTTTAAAAGTCCGTCTCTGTACTGATTTTAAAGTTCTTGTACTCGCCCGGTCGTGGTCTTGCGTCACGTGCTTACATGAACCGGATCAGTCCCTCGGGTCCTCAAGCATGAATCTGTGAGTTGATCCAAAGTGCAGGACTAAAATCTTCAGCGAGGCAGCTTTTAGCTTTTTATGCTCCGAGCCTGTGGAGCAGTCTGCCCGAGGATGTGTTGAAATGTTCAAACGGAAACTTCAAACCGACCTCTTGAGTCGGGCATTTCATTAAGTACGGTTCATAGACATTATTTACCCTATATGAGTCACTTAACTTAACTGTGTTTATGTTTTCTATGGACTTTTTTTACTTTCTTTCCATTGAGTATGGTATATATTACTTATTTGAAATTAATTCACTTCTTGTATGTAATTCATTTTCATTTATGCCAATCGACTTCATCTAGTTTTTTGAATCTAGTTTTATTTTTTGAATCTATACTTGGTGCTTCTTATTATTGGTTTATCAATCACCTGTGATGTACTTTGAACTGCGCACACCTGTATGAAAGGTACTGATGAATGATTGATTCTTCATCTCCTCCGCGTGCAGACGATTTCTCCTTCCAGCGCGCTGAAGAGCTACGAGCTGCTGCACCGCATCACGGGGGAGGGTCTGTCGGTGGAGTTCTGCTTCAGCCGACAGCCGTTCAGCCCCGACGCCAACATGGTGGCGGTTCAGATGCACTTCACCAACAACGCCACGTCCGACACCAAGAACCTGCACATGGAAGACGTGAAGCTCCAGTCCGGGATGAGGGTCAAAGAGTTCCCAGAGATCGGTGAGTGACAGGCCGGTGGCGGCACAGTAAGACCTCCGACAGGAACAGGAAGAAAAAAAGCAAAGATTTGGTGTCAAAAATAAAAACAGTGTCAATTGAGTAGAATTATTTCAGCTGCCGAGAGGATGATGTTGACCAAAGACCAGTGTAATCACTCCTTAAATCGTTCATCTGCTTTTGGTGCATTCAAACCATTTGTACAGCATTAAAGTTGAAGAAAGAAGAATGAAAAGAGAATCAAAAAAGTCTATCAAATTTTTCATGGTTTCGTTATTATTATTTTCTTATTATTTGAATTCGTTCTTTCAAATCGAACTATTCAAGTTCAAATTCCCCTTTTTTTAATGCCCACTGTCTGCCATAAACAGCCATAATGCAACTCTTCTGCTATTTACACCCAAATACGTGCACAAACTCATGTTTAGTGTTAAATACCATGTAAGTCTCTATTGACTCAACGGCGCTGAGCGAAGGATAGAGTTTCCTGTATTCAAAAATGGGTGAAACGGACAGAAAAAAAGTATATTTTATTGTTATTTCCACATCGTGTTCCAATTAAATTATGACTGATTCTGGTTTATTTTGATTTAGTTGAATATTTCATCACGGGCTTTGTACGTTTAAATGTTTAACAAAAGGCAAACAGAAATATGATTCATTATGTTTCAAAATTCTGTGGCGATACGTGGTTCTTCTTCATGCTGCATTCGTATATGCATAATTAAAC
>JAPQRN010000022.1:18333871-18345952 GCA_037367275.1 Coranthus polyacanthus | reverse complement strand
TTTTCTGCCCAAATCTGAACTGAACGATATATGCGGCCACTTAAGTCTTAAAAATGCATTCAAATGTACTGTATGATACGTTTTTTAACATTTCAGAGGAAGACAAAGTGCGAACATACCTGCTTCCTCGACAGCCTCCTCGAACGTTAATTTTCTCTTTGCGCTTCCACCAGCATCGTGTTTTATGTTTGCTGCGCTTCTGTCGAATATTACTTCACCTGTGAAGAAGCACACGCACAAGAAGCTCAAATGACAATAAAGGTATTACACTTATAATATCAGACAATACGGTCACACTAGAGCTCATAAATAAATTGAAATAAAACCTGCCTTTGACAACATTACAAAATGAAAAAGAATGATAGCAAGCTATGGTGGAAAATTTGAGGTTTTAGGGCTAGAGGATGTTTTTTTTTTTTTTTATCTGCTCATTATTTTAACAATTAGTCAGTTCGTGGTTTCTTTCATTAAATATTACAAAATAGCAATAAATGCTGCTTCAGTAATAATTTTCCTGAGCCAAAAGCAGGGGTGAAATAGATGTAAATAGATGTTAAAGTATGAAAAGTAAAAGTAGTCACTGTGCAGTAAAATGAGATTTTTGGATTCATTTTACTGCTGCATTTTATTGGCGCAGATGTGTAAATCTAATCTTGTTCATACAGTACTGGTTTTTTTTGCATTATATTCTATCCAGGAGGTTTTTTTAAGAAGTAGAAGAATTTACCAAACACAGAAAAAAAAAACATGCATCCTCCAGTTTATCACAAACATTAAACATCTGGAGATGGATGGTTTTCACTGTGATGCAGAAGTAGTGGAGTCAAAAGTACCATAACCGAAGTGTAAAGCTGCATCAAATGGAAATAAGCTAAAGTCAAATAAAAGCACTGCACCTGAAAATGGCCAAAGGCGTTTAAATAACTTTAAACTAGCGTGTGAAATAAACAAACCTCACATGAGAGAAGGTGTTTCTGCAAGCTCCAGCGCTAGCTATGCAACACTGGGTTTATTAAAGCGTCTGTGGGGGATGCAGGAAATGCGAACCGGGTCTGTTTTTGTAGCTCGGTGTGACCGATCGGAGAATGAAACAGGCTGTGGTGCAAAACTTCACCTTCATCTGAGTCCAGGTTGTCTGGCTCCAGGTAACCTCCGGCGAGAAGCGGCTCTTGCGCTTCTGCCTCTCCAGAATACACGTGATAGGACATCCCTAAAGTCGGATGTGTCTTATAAGGACACTGTGGGCAGATTAGCTGCGAACTGCTCCCCTAACCAGGTCCATGTTACTGTTTGAACTCAGCTACTGCCGCTTCTGTCCCATGACAGCCTGACTGCTGCTAGCTAACACACGGGCTAACTGTTACCTGACTGTCAGGGAGGACCAGGAAGTAGAAAGAGAGCGGCGGTTTGCACGTCCTGGCCGAGTTCCCGACTCTTTTCCGGGGTTCAGATATCGAGGTGAGCTAGCTTCGATTGCGTGGCGGCAGTTAGCGTCATACGAGCAGCGGCTAAAGGAGACACGTCTGCCCGTGTGTCCGAGTGAGCGTTGAGCTGAAGGGAGAGGATTCAGTTGACGTTACCTCCCCTTGTGTTTTAAAAAAGATTGAAGATGGCGACCAGCTCGGAGCGCAGTCCTCCTCCGTTTCCCGACTCCGAGGACCAAGATGTGCTGGACGCCGAAGAAGTCGCGAACCGAGACACCGACGACGACGATGGAGAAGACCTTTTCCTGAGCCCAGTATGTCCGCATGAAGTTATATTGAATTCTACGCTAGCTAAGCTGCCTCTGGTGTTGCTAACTGACACACCAGAGCTAACGTCAACGAAGAACGCTAAAGAGGCAGCAAAAGTTTGGAAAAAAGGTGTCGAAAATGCAGTCGGTTTTACCGTGTGGGAAACAGTCAACAGTTATTATTATCGTTGCCTGCTGTCACGTCAGGTTATGCCGAACTTCTAACATATACCGCAAGTTTAATTACCAATGCGCCGTGCGGTTTTAAACGCAAAATTCAGCCCTTCCTTCTCGGTGTACTTGATACCACCGTTCAGATGTAGATTTAATCGGTGTCTGCTGCTTTTTTTTTGACAGCTGTGCTATTGATTTCTTCCCGAAAAGTTGCATCGTGGGGTAATGTCTTGCTGTGATTTTTCCCCCCAATAAACATTCCACTTGAATTCCACCCACTATCTACGGCACTTGTCTCTAGGCGTGGAGTGGTGTATGTGCGGGATATCTTAATGAAACTTTCCCTCTCGAAGGTTAACTTTCACCCTCGTCCTAAATCTGAACGTAGCTTCCTCGGTGTTTGCTGTGCAGAATTTTAGGCCGTGCATGAGGCAACGAGACAGGAGCTCAAAACGAGAAATGTGCAGGGGATGAAACGTGCGTCGCCTCTGTGTGGGAAGGTAGCTTCGTCAAGGAGACGGTTCTGTTAATTAATGTTTATTTGGCGGATCAGATAATTTTTGAATGGAGATTAAAAGCTGGCTCAGGCAGCCTCCTGTCATGTGAGTGGGCTGTGGTCACGTGGTCAGAACCCGGATGTTTTCCCACAGTCAAAGTTCAGAGGAAAGAGTGAAAAGTTGCTGTCTTTGATTTTTTTTTTTTTTTTTTTTTTTTTTCACTGCTGCATGGAAAACATTACTCAGCAGTTCTGGATGTTACATTTAACAGAGGCTGTAGTTTTAGAGATGTTTGGAAATGGACCAGAGGCTGAGGTCATTAGTGGATTTTACATAAAATAACTGCTAGTCAGGTTGGAGCTGCAACAGTTTGTTGATTGGCAGACCAAAAGAAAAGTAACGAGCATCTTTTCTGATAATTGTGCTATTATTTTTTGGTAGTTTTTCAGGTAAAATTAGCAACATTTTTCTGGTTGCAGCTTCTGAAATGTGAGACTTAGGTGTTTTTCTTTATACGCAATGGTAGATTAAATGTCTGTGAGGTTTTTAACATTGTGGAGTTTATACTAGCTTCTAAAACAGACACTGGGATTATCGAACAGCTTATTGTACTTCACTTCTGCTTTTAACATATCATCTTACAACATCCTACTTATTAAAAATGCATAAACGCTGTCTGTACATGCTTTGTGCACAGACATTAAGATTTCCTCAGGTATTGAAATTGACATCAAACGACATCAGGCGTTTTTCGATACTCGATAGCATCTGAGCACTTCAGTCGGTGCCATAAAAACACTGAAGTTCGCTACCCAGCTCTAAATGTATTACATCTTTTTATATCAATTAGACAAGATCAAATATTCTAAACACTAACAGAATACGCCTCAACAGCAGCAGAAGCGTTATAACCTTTATGAAGGTTGAGTTTATTGCAGGGCTTGTCTGCTGTAGATGGAAAAAACAGCAGTTAAGTGTGATTCTTTCTGAAATCTTGCTGCAGCACGTGACTGCTTTTCCTCAAACACATTTTCTTTTTTCCCCAGAGGCTTAGTTCAGAATCCTCCTGTATGATATACCATCATGCAAATGAGCGTAAAAGCAAACACAAGGCCATTCAGTCATAAATCTACGGTTACAATAAACAGGCAGCTGCAACTACTTCTACTTCTTGTGAAATCCAACAAGGCTGATTAAAATCTGCAGAACCTAATTGACGAGGGTTTTTAAGCATTTACTACTCTATACCCGTGGCTTGGATTAGGTTCCAGAGAATAGTTTAAGAAAGGTTTTAACTTCATGATGTCAAAAAATGAAGCTGGAAGCTCTTTTTGTCTGAAACATTTAGCTATAGGTGTTGAGTTACTGATCAACATTTCTAAGTTTTGAAGTGTAATGTTGGCACTTGACTTTACGGATTGAGGAAAAAGGGGTTTGTTCCGTTAATGCATCAATAGTTCCATCCATAAGTGGCCAAAAAATTCACTGGATCCAGTTTTATGAAATGTGAGGATATATCCTTTTAAATTCAGTTTAGTTTGATTGTTGTTGAGCTGTGAAAGAAGTCATTTGAAGATGTCCCTTGGGAAATTGTTTGCATCTATGCATTTGAAAACATTGAACAGGTAGATGATTGTTGCTGATCCAACCTTACAGTATATACTTTGAAAACGTGAAATCTTTTTTTCTCTTTTCCTGTAGACCAACCAATCTCTGGCTGAAATGGAGATCACACTGCCACCTGCCAGTCAAAACAGTGATATTTTAATACAGCCTCCCATTGATCTCATGAATGACCCTTTGATTGATCCCATTATCAGCCCCGAAGAAAACAAACCAGTGGCCGAAGTTGTCAGTGAACCCTCGGATGATTTTGTCGACTTAACAACCAATGAAACCGACAGTCCTGATGATACAGGCACTGCAGATTCAACGAAAGACACGTCTGAAATCCCTTTAGATGAACCCTCAGATGAATTTTTTGACATTTTGGGAAATGAAACTGAAGCGCCGCAAGAGGAAGTAGTGGTAGCAGATGTTGTGGTTGAAGCCAGTAAAAGTGAAGTCACAGATCCACCTATTGATGACGGAGCAGGAAGTGAGGCTGAACAGGCAAAAGAAACTTCCACTGCTCCCATTATCAACATCACTGGTGATCTGCCAGCGAATGATACGCAACTGCAACCTGCAACTAACAAAATTGTTGACCCTTTACTTGACCTCTTTAGTGACGCTCCAGCTGTTGATGCCAAAAAAGCCAGCCAGCCCAGCCAGCCAATACCTGACCTGTTTGAAGACGAAGGAAGCGACTTGTTCACAGAACCGCGACAGACTAAACCTGCCAAACTGCCTCAGAAAAGCCTGTTTGGTGAACCAGACGAGGACCTTTTTGCCGAGCCACTGGGCGCCACCTCGAAGAAAACCATCAGCCAAGAGCCGAAAGCCCTCACACCCAAAGCTGGCGGTGACGGAGGCGGCAAAAGTGCCAACCAACGAGAACCTGCCGATATCTTCACGGAGGAGGCCGTCACCATGGCGCCCACTGTCAGCAAAACCAGCAGCGTCACCTCCAAGACTAATGGAGTCCACTCTGAGGAGGAGACCGATATATTTGCTGGTGGGTCCACAATATCTTCTTTGTTGACATTAAGGTTTTTGCTGAATTGTAACCTTTGTATGTTCACCGGTGTTGGGAAGGTTACTTTTGAAATGTGATAGTTTACAGATTACTATGGACCAGGTTGAAAATGTAATAAATACTGTAACTATTTTAATTACTTCATCAAAGTAATATAACTTTATTATAGTTTATTACTTTTCTAACAGATGTTTTAAATCATAAATAAATAATAACAAGCCTTTTATTACAATTACACAGTCCAAACAAACAAACAAACATAATGATCTCCGATGGTGTTTTTTGATTAAAAATATAGATTTTTGTATTTGTTTCCCCTTCAAAAATCGAAGAGACATCAACCGTGAGCTGGAGTGTTCATTGCATCCCATCTCTCTAATCAGCTTCCTGTCATTGTTCTACTTCTGTATCAAAATAATGGCACAAAAAGCTCTGAAATATAAAAGGATAGAGATTTTGCTGAATGAGGACAGTGGATCTGTATCACATAAATGAGCTACTTGTGAGTGAGACGTGACTGATCTAAATACATCTTGTCTGTCTGAACTAGATGTTGAAAATAAGACAAACCGTAAACACTCAGAGTCTGTGTTTGTTCATGGAGTTGCATATTTGTTTGTGTCAGGTCACGGCCAGAAGCTTTTATTTACCCTCAGTTTGCTGTATAGAAAAATGACAAACAATGTGGAGAACTCCTGCATACTGTCTGCACAATTCTAGGGTGAAATATCTGTAGTGTAGGTGGTTGAGCAGGTAATGATGAGGTCGGTGCTTTCTGTGGTGCATGTTCCAGTGCTTTTGAGCAACACCCTCAACCCCGAACTACTCCTGATGCAGGTGCATGATGAAAAATGAAAAAATGATAGCTGAGCATACAGTATATTATAGTATCCAAATTTGCTTGTTGTTGCCTGTTTTCAGAAACAATTATTAATTATCATAATATATAATTATCAATATTACAAAACTTGTAATAATAAATGACGTCCCACTGCACATTTCCGTTCATCACCATCATCATGAGTTTGTTTCCTCTTCTCTAACAGAAGCCACGGTGGAGCTTTCTCTAGACAGTCCACGGAATGAAAGAAAGAAGGATATGACAGCCAAACCGTCTGCATCTGCCCCCTCCTTGTCAGCAGCCGTCAGTCTCCCCAAGCCACAGTCTGCTGCCCTGGACGAGGTACGTATCAACTCACAGAGTGAAATACTCAGACTGCAACAAAATAATGTCTGAAAACTCCTTAAGCAGTATCTAGACATCTGTACACTGTTCGTGTTAACGTCCCCAGGATGCTGGAATGTTGTACTTTGGAGACACTTTTAGGACACTTAAATTTGTATCTAAAAAAAAATGTGAAAAATAGGGAATACAATGTAGTTTTATACTCACTTGGCTCTATGGAAGTGTAACAAGTGTTCCTACCAGAAAAAACAGTGTGTCATTTATCCTAATTCATCTGAAAGGAAATGAAGTTGCATGTTCAGCAGAAATGGTGACAGCAGAATTTCTTTGTTACAGTTGGAAGAAGAGGAAGAGGAGGAGGAGGAGGAGGAGGAGGAGGAGGAAGAAGAGAGCGACAAATTCGACATTAATGTCTCTGTCACCAACCCTGAAAAAATAGGTGAGTCTCTTCTTGTCGGTAATACATTCTGTCCCCTGCAGTGAGTCTAAATGTAGCGTGAGTACATTGCACCTGAGATATTTGATTTGTAATTGGACAAAATGAAGCAAATACTTACATTGTGTTTAAGTCTCTTTCTGCTCTGACTCAGCAGATGCTTCTCTCTCTCTTTTTTTTGTTTTGTTTCAGGGGATGGGATGAATGCATACATGGCCTACAAAGTATCCACAGAGGTAAAATTCTGTTAGTGATGGTGTGTTTCATTATCCACCATTATTCCAGAGGAAGTGAGTATAGTTAGTCATAAAATGTGCTGACAGAGGGAATACTGGTCAGTGCGTCGTAGGAGAAACGCCCATTCTGTGTTTGATAGAGGCAAACAGAGATTACATCACACCTTTGAAGTACAAGCACTATTTTACAGTCTCACCAAAGTTCAGCCTTGTTAATGGACGTTTTGCATTTAAGTAAACAGAGAAAAATGTAACTGTACAACCTCACTTGGGGAAATGGTTGCAACATAAATAAACAGATGGACAGAGGCAAATACAACCTAAAGAGGACTCCTTACTCAATGTTAATCCACCATTTCCTGATCAATACTAACTGCTCTGCACTTGCCTAACAAAACCAAAATACAATCTAGAGTAGCATCTTGTTTCACTTTCTAGCTGGCCTCGACAGTTTTACTAAAGGAGAATGTAATGTGGTGCCATATTAATCTCAGGCTTTCACATATTCTGCTCTGGTTATTGAAGGTTGTGTTTTATGAAATACTGATACCAACTGTAATGGGTATTGAAATATGGAAGTTTTATTTGACGAAACGGCCCTTTAGTCAGTAAAACTCACGTGTCCTCTCTCTGCTTCAGACCACACTGCCCATGTTCCGCAACAAGATATTTACAGTGAGGCGACGCTTCAGCGACTTCCTCGGCCTTTACGAAAAACTTTCTGAAAAACATGGACCAAATGGATTCATCGTGCCTCCGCCACCGGAGAAGAGCATCCTGGGTAGGCTCAGTGTCTGGTCTGTTTCCCCTCTGTTGCTGGATATTCTCACTGTCAGCCGTGACAATGCATTTGGTATTGTGCAGGTATGACGAAGGTGAAGGTGGGAAAGGAGGATTCCTCATCTACGGACTTTGTTGAGAGAAGACGAGGTGCTTTGGAGAGGTGAGAGCTCCACTGTTATCCAATGAAAAACATAAGAGGAATTCAGGATGATACAGCTACAAAAACACAAAAAAAAGTTAATTTCATCATATAATAATTTCCGCATTGAACAGGTATCTTCAGAGGGTGGTAAATCACCCCTCTCTTCTCCAAGATCCTGATGTCAGAGAGTTTCTGGAGAGAGAAGAGGTAAGCTAAAATTAAGTTTAAGGAGCTGCAGGGCTGGGTCGTTTTGATAACATTCATAAAGTTTTCATCTGAATTCTTAAGAAGTGTTCTTTGAATATAAATCCCTCCGGCACTCCGCTTTAACCGCCGCTATCAGTGCCATTAGTACATTTCTGGTAAACATCTAAAGGGATGTATTATTCGTTGGATATCTTCTTTTTTTTTCACGTGCAGTCTGGTGGTTGCTGCATCGTAACATGTGTGTGTTTGTCTTCAGTTGCCCAGAGCAGTAAACACCCAGGCTCTGAGCGGCGCCGGCTTCCTGAAAATGATCAACAAAGCAACAGACGCTGTCAGTAAAATGACCATCAAGATGAATGAGTCAGATGTGGTGAGTTCAGCTGTAAACACATTTCCATTGTAGGGAAGCTGTCAGGTACCAGATCTCTTTAGTTACAAGGAAATCTTTGTTTGGATTAAAAGAAGAAGAACTTGGAGATTCAGCACATTTATTAGACTGAAACGTTAAACTCACCAAAACACACGGTCTGCTTCTTTTTAAGTGTGGAAGAACAAAGCTTTTTTTGTTTTTTTTTATTAATCGAAATTTATTTTTTTTTTTTTTTTTTTTTTTTTCAAATTAGCCCAAAAATGTGTTGTTGTTTTGTTATTAGGACACAGTATTTATGAGAAGTTAAAACATTCAGACAGACATGCAGATAAATTCTTTGGGTAGCAGGTTCTTGTCCACGGAGGAAACCTGTGGCATTGATTGAACCTTTTTGTGTCCAGTCCTGTTTTGTTTGCCACGGTGCAATGTAACATTTGGCAAGCTGCGTAATTCGACAGACCTGTAGTCTTCCAAATACTGAATGTGAAGCAACCAGTCACAAAAAATAATAAAATATCAACTGTCTGTTTTATTTTAAGTAGTCTGGGTTATGATGTCCTAGAGCTCTGTCGTCACATGCTTACTGCACTTTAGTCTCCCAAAAATATTCAATTCATATGCAAGTTTAAAAACAGTAGGATGTTGTTTAACTGTCCGTGTTTGTGCAGTGGTTTGAGGAGAAGCTGCAGGAGGTGGAGTCTGCAGACCAGCAGTTCAGGAAGCTCCACGCTCTGGTTGAATCCCTGGTCGTCCACAGAAAAGGTGAGTTTTCTTCCTTTCTTTCTGTAATATTCTTCAGTTAAGTACCATCATGGACACGCAATGGCCGGGTTTTGGGCAGAGCTAATAAAAGCAACACTAGCAGACAGTATGAACACAACACATTTCATGCTTTGTCTGCAACACAGTCCACAAAGACGTTGGGACAGGGGCAGATGTGTGGCGCATCTTGAAACACAAAATGCGACGACAAAGGCATTGGACAGAATTATACCTGAAACACTTCATCACTTGGTGTCTTCAGTCCCTTAAACGTCTTTAAAGTGTTGAGAAGAGAAATGACATGAATGTGTTTTAACAGGTGAAACGTTTACTAAGCTGTTTACTCAGACTATGTGTAGTATTATTCAGGTCACTGTTTGTATAATTTGTGTGTGATAACAGCAAGTCCCACATTATAGTTGCACAATGTTGTGTGTCTGTCTTCCACTAGAGGTCACCAAAGTCAGAAATGAAAGAAAACCTATATACCCAATATACTGGCTTTAAACTACGTGGCATGTCTCTCCATGTCTTAAAACCTTCAGGAACCCAAACTGCAGTGCTCTCTGTACATTGACTCAAGTGCTCCATGGTCTGCCCTGTTCTTCCACTAAACCACGCTCCGAAAGTTATTTTCAGATGGTCGCTTATTTATTTCACATGTTTTCGTCTCACATGGTAAACTCGGGAAAGAGCCGGCGTTCGCATTAACTCTTTCTTTTCCCCTCCAGAGCTGTCGCTGAACACGGCGAGCTTTGCCAAAAGTGCAGCCATGCTGGGCAGCGCCGAGGACAACACGGCCCTGTCCCGAGCCCTGTCCCAGCTGGCAGAGGTGGAGGACAAGATGGAGCAGCTGCACCAGGACCAGGCCGCAAACGACACCTTCAGCTTTGCCGAACTCATCGCAGATTTCATCCGGCTGCTTGGAGCAGTGAGGGTACGAAGAGTATTATTAAACAAATTATGGATAGTTTTCACAGTTTTCACAGTATGACAAGTAGTTTTTGCAGTAATATGGACCCTGTCAGTATTTTAATTTTATTTATATGATAATTTTGGATTCATATTACGGCATTTTTGTACAGCAACGCATCATATTCTGTAAGATCATATGAGAACAGTGTATGTCTAAAAAGTCAACTTTTCATGAGCTCAGAAAAATGTTTCTTTGTTTTTTAAAGAGTTAGTTTTTTAGCTTAAGAAAGACGGGAATTTTAAACTCAACACTTCACACAAACATTCAAAATCAACACGTCTGAATCTGGAAAACAACTGGAGTCGTGGAGCACAGTTAAAAAAAAAAAAGTCGTAGTACCTCAAATCTTCCTCCGCTGCACAAAACTGAGATTCTTTTCAAAACAAAGACAGATTTCCTCGAAGGCAGTAAAGGCTTGAGATATATTTGAAATGCTTGCCTCGCTTGTCAGTGTTAAACACGGGAGTATTTCCTGCGTGCTTGTGATCACACAGGGGTCGTTTGATCACCGGATGAAGGCGTGGCAGCGTTGGCAGGATGCACAGACCATGCTGCAGAAGAAGAGGGAGACGGAAGCCAAACTCCTGTGGGCCAACAAGCCGGACAAGCTGCAGCTGGCCAAAGAGGAGATCGCTGAGGTACAACACGGGACATGTAACTCAGGACCTTCAGATAACTACGAGGGGCTGGGATTTGATGTGGCCTGGACTATAAAGGTCCAGTGTCCAAGACGTGGGGGGGAATGGGATATGATATTGATAATTATGCCTTTACGCTGGGAGTAACTTTACTGAAATGTATTGAAAAGTTTCTAGTTCTGACTCCAACTACAACGTTCAAGTCAAATATTCAAGTCAGCTTCATAATTACATAAATTATTCTTTGTTGGACAGAATTTATTCATATTTTTGGGGTTTTTTTTCAACTGAAGGAGCTTTCATTGCATCCTCTTGAAGCTCGTTTCATCATCCTTTTACAGCGCAAAGTGTAAAGACGTTTTTTTTATTTTTTTCCCCCCCTCTTTTCTTTCAACTTGCTCCCGTGTTAACAGTGGGAGGCCAAGGTGACGCAGTACGAGAGAGACTTTGAAAGAGTGTCGGCGACTGTGCGCAAGGAAGTCCTCCGCTTTGAGGTACTGATGCTTATCCACGGCTCTTTTACATCAGGCTGTAGACGACTGGAAAAGTTCAGGACTGACTGGAGTTTGTGTTTCCTCTTGCAGAAAGAGAGGACTAAGAATTTCAAGAGACAGATAATTAAATACCTGGAGTCTCTGCTTCAGTCCCAGCAACAGGTGAGTGTCCGTTCAGTCCGACTCCGATATTTAATATTTCCATCGTCTAATATCGTTCTTGTCCAATCAGTCTCAATATCGAGGGAGGTTTAGCAGCTATGGCAGTCGTATATGTTTTTAATCTGTTGTCAGAATTTTTAAACCTGTTTTTAGAGTTCAGCTTATTTTCCTGTTTTTAATTTCAGTATTATTTTGGGAAAATAAATTAAACGTGTGAAATAAAGCAGGATTTGTTTGTTTTCAGAAAAAAAATTTGTATTGAAAACACAAAAACAAGCGGTTATTAGATTTTTTTTTTTTTAGAAATCTGAAAAAAAAATAATACAAATAAAAATACAAGGCATTTTTCTGTTTCATGATGCAATGAGTGAAATTTAAAGAAACATTTTGGGTTTTTTTTTTTTTGTTCTTTTGAAATGGAAAACGAAACAATTTCTTGACATTTCTTCCATCGCTCTTTTGAAAAACGCCTCGTGTCAGAATCCAGTGAACATACGGGAACGATGCTGCAACGAACACTGATTTGATTTAGGAATCAATCTGTTTGTTGTTGGTTTCTTTTTGCAATGTGCTAGAAAACCAAAACAAAGACGATGATACGTTTAAGCCAAAAATATTCAACGATTGCTTTGACTTTTTGCTTGATGA
>JAPQRN010000022.1:18307606-18330760 GCA_037367275.1 Coranthus polyacanthus | reverse complement strand
ATGAAGATGGACCGACCAGAAGGATCCTGCTGCGTGAAGCCGCTCTGAACCTATGAGAAAATGACGATTGTACTGTTTCCCCCCCCACACAAGGCACCCGAACAACACATGACATCTTCACATGACATCTTCATGACATCTTCATGACATCTTCACATGACATCTTCATGACATCTTCACATGACATCTTCATGACATCTTCATGACATCTTCACGACAGCTCGCCGCTCGCTTCAGCAGTTGGCAAAAAAAAAAACAACCCTAATGCGACCAAAAAAAAAACAAGAAACGACAAGGTTTTGCAACGTTTCAGGCAGTTAATGGTTTAAATGTAGTAGAGCCTAGTGTAGGTAGGCGTCAATAAATAGCTTCTCATTAAACATGTCATGCTCTCTAAAATATATATATATGCATAAAGGCTAAAGCTCCAATCCACTTTTATTTTATTTTATTTTTTTAGATGTGATGCGTTGCACTGGATGGAGGTTTGCAGAAAGTGCCATTATCTACCAGAAATACTCTTTGCTGAGTCTAAAAGGTTTGAACATGCACAAATAAAAACTCCCATACAGAGCTGACAAACAAAAACAAAACCCAACACACGCATTTGGACCGATTTCTGACTGAAGGGCAGCACCTCGATGCATGGACGACGGATGGAATACCGTTGTCTGCTCACATTCGAGTTCACTTCAAATGATTAGGCGTTGGTTTTCCTCCAATAAGCTGCTCTCCTGATGCAAACAGCTGCGACCTTTAATAAGTCCGACACATGAACACGACCCCCGTTACAAACATGACGTACAGAGGCATTAGGAGCACCACAGAGGTGAACATCTGCGACTACACTTGTCACTTGAATGCAGGTTTTTAAAAATCTTTTCAATAGAACTCGCTCCGATATAGTTACGTCGGAAGGTATCGGTTCAATCCTTAAAAACAGAAGATCCCACACACCGCTGTTGCTCAGCATCACACTTTACTGATATACTTTTGACTTTCTGGAGAGAGAAGCCAAAACATTCTGATAAAATTACGCGGTGAGCTAAAGCGGCGCGTGGCATCTTCTGTTCTTAAGACTGAAATCTCCACATTATGCAAAATCAGACCAACAGGACCAGACCAGATCCCCATAAGGGCTCGATAAGAGTCGGGGCTCATAGTTTGGGACTGGAGGTAGGACCTGTATCAGCACAACTTGGCTCCGACTTTGTGGGAAAATAATTGCTCAAAATATAAGGTGAGTTTGATGTTCAGTTCCAGGTTTATTGATTAGTTTGAGTTTGATGTTCAGTGATCCAGATTTATCTGACTTGGACATTCGGTCCGACAGATAATCAGTTTCAAATAAAGTCAAAGATAAGAACATTTTCAGGAATATTGGCCATCGATTGTATTTGTTTTGTTCCAGATCATGGTCATTATCGACCTCACTTTGGGACGTCTTGAAGTCATGAATTTATCTGCCTCTATTGCATGACATTGTGTCTTACCTCCTGTAGTTTTCTACTGGTATTTCTGGCTCTGCAGCTGTACGTTTTCGACGTACGGCTACTGACCCCACCAACCCACCCACTGTTTTGTTATTTTGTTTGTTGTTCCCTCTTGTTCTTCTTTTCTTTTCTCTCAGAGTCTTGTTTGGTTAAAAGGGAGTTTTTCCTCTCCTTAAGAGTTTGCTTGAATGGTATTTGTTGAGTTTCTTTTCTTTTAATGTGTAAAGTGCCCTGGGATGACTTTTGTTATGATTAGGAGATATAAAAATGAAACTGAATTGAATGCCAAGTAAACAGGTACAGATTTGAGATAAACATAAAAGTTGGAGACAGTGGAGATCAGTTTAAGTTCAAGTGGAAACAGCTGGAGTTGGAGACACTGAGGGGAAAAGGGGGATTTTAGGCTGAGGCCGCTCAGCAGTGGGATTTATTCTAAATTCAATCAAAGTGACAAGTGTAACCAGCCAACATGACTTTAACCACCTCTATACATCAGCACCAAGTAATTTGACAATGTAAGATTTTAACCATGCATCAATAATTATTGTACTTTACACAAATGAAACCTGGAGGAGGATCTGCTACAGAGTCGACCGGTGTGAACGGATTCTTTATGCTGAGAAAATTAGACACTTTAGAGCGAAACTTTTCATTTTTTAAAGAGGAAATAATGCACTTCTCCCTTTCCAACAGATATGTTTTGAATTCATGAGCAGTGGCTGTAAAGCCTTCTTTAATATGGTGTGACCACCAGCTTACATTGGCAATTTACAATTTCAGCCAGAGTTTTCAAACAAAACTAATGTGTCAGTTCTCTACCTGTCGTCACACTGTGTTCTAGTGTAGACCGTTATCCTGCATTTGTCACTCAGTTTAAGGTCATGCGGAGGAGTGATCTGTGAGTTGTAGGAGCCGTGTTTATACAGGAAACCATACGGTTTTCACATAATAAAGTCTGCGTGTATTAGAAGGCAACTTTACTTTTTGTTTCAATTAAATAAAAGAAGATAAAATTAAAGAGCTATCATCAGAACTTTGATTTACAATACATTGTTGAACTGACATCAATTTCAATTCTCCAATTTTTTAAATCCCCTACAACTGATGAATATTAGGAAACCTGGGCTTTACTGCACCCAAACAAACAATGCCGTAGTACCTAGCACCAACATAGCCTTTCCAGGCAGAATTGTTTTTTTTGAGTCTGTCAAAGGAGCAAAGACAGCTTCTTAATAATGTCCCCTTATCACTCTGCAGTTACCATCTCCAAAATTAGGAAAAAAAACTGGCCTTCTTGCTTACGATCTGCTAATGAAATGAATCCAAGCGGCTCTTCTCGGGCTTACTTTGACTGTCTTGTGTGGACAAACGTCGGTGTGCAGGAGCAGCCGTGTGCAGTTATGGGGAAGCAGCTTTGAATCAGCTCTGAAAGCTGGCTTCTTATTTCTCCAAGGCCATGGAAGTCTGGAGATGCTCGTCCAGCTCAAACACACAAAGCCTTTATGTTGCTCTAGTGAGCCATCTTTCATCCAAGCTGAACACAAACTGGTGAATGAAATGAGAAACGCTACTCATGAACCCAGTGCACATTCAGTATCTTTGGGAACGAGCTGCAGGTTTGTTCAGAGCAACGTCCGAGCCACACATCTAAGGACACCTCCATGTCGGAAAAAAATAACGTCTGTGTCGCTGTCGAACAGTGCTGTGACGACGAAGGAGTGTCCTTGGCTGGTCTGTAGAAAAACATAGAAACCAACAGTGTAATTTTTTTGAGCTCACAAAGTGCATTTATAACGGTAAAATGCAGTGGATTTTACTGTGAAGATGGTAATACTCTGTAAAATAAATAAATCACACAGCTACAGGCAACACTTTCCACATCTGTGTCAGTAAATCAATGGTTTCATACAAATAAGACATTTCAATAACGAAATATTTGTCAAGAAAGGTAGTATTATAGATACTGTAACACAAGGCAAGTGTGCAGACATTAAGTGTAAGTTATTATTATTTTGCTTGTTCTCTTATTTACTTATTTATATCTCCGCTATTATTGAAAATTATCTTTAGAAATTACTGGGCAACATTTACTTGGAATTACAAAAATCTGTAAAAGAAAATGGCAAAAAACTAAACTCACTTTCACATCTCAGGTGAAATGAAATCTCAGGAAAAGAGCCAGCCGTCTCCTGCTTACCTTGACAGTGAGCTGCTGCCTGGGACTCAGGCATTCCGGCAGGCTGATGGTGAATCTCTCCTTCCCGTTGAGCTCCAGCGAGTCGGCGTTCTGGCCCGGGAGAAACTGCAGGGGTATGATGCCCATCCCCACCAGCTGGTTCTTGTGCAGCTTCTCAAAGCTCTCAGCAATGACTGCTCGTACCCCCTGTGGGCCGATGAAACGTAGGTGCATGTCAAAAACAACCAACATGTAGGCATTTTACTATGTGTCACAGATGTATCACAGACGTAGGAAGCTCTAGTTTAGTTCCAAAATGCTGTAGTGTATGTTTAGGGCAAAGGTGGCCTGATCATAATGGTCATCTAATTTTCAAGTGTTTTGTTTGCTAGCATTACAAAGCACCTTCCCCCTTTTTTGAGATCTATTTCATAACATATTGTCATATGACGAATAACCACAATGTCGAATTTTATTGTCAATGTTATTTGCCAAACATGGGAAAGAAGAAAGAACTAAAGAACTAAAATGTTTGTACGGTGTTATAATTTTGTAATTGTGTCTTTAGGACCCTCTCAGAAATGAGACGCTACAATCTCAAGGGGCTGCACTTTCAATAAATTCAAACTGACTAATATTCTGAAATGCACAAGTTGGGGTCGGCTGTCATTTTTGTTAAGTCAGTGTAAAGTCTTAGGTGTGTGATGTAGGTTACCATCAGGTATGGTCCTTTGGCTACCCAGTCCCTGGAGTTCCCAGAGCCATAGTCTTTGCCTGCCAGGATGATGAGGGGAATGCCGTCTCTCTGGTAGCGTTCAGCCGCCTCAAAAACATCCATCTGACCAGACAGAGACCAGAGAAGAGGACACGTTATCAGCACCAGGTCGAAACAACAAGTCGCCATCTCTGATCTGATTAATGCAATATATATATATGAACACTGCAGCTCAAATCTGCTTCTGGCTTTGTGTGAAGACGGTTCCACTCACTGTCTGGCCTGAAGGAATGTGCAAAGTCTTTGGGCCTGGTTTGCCGATGAATCGATTGTGGAGCTTGATGCTGGCGAATGTGCCTCTTGTCATCACTGCATCATTCCCTCTGCGAGCGCCATACGAGTTAAACTCCCGCGGTGTCAGGCTGGGGGAACATATTTAAACAGAGAGGTAAATACATTGTAAGTTCTTCTTTTACAAACACACAGCAAGTGTCTAGAGGAAAAAAACTTGATAAGGAAACGGTCCTATCTGTGGCAAAACTGACCGTTTGCTCAGCAGGTACTTGGCAGCAGCGCTGGCCCGAGCAATGCTGCCTGCTGGTGAGATGTGGTCCGTAGTCACTTTGTCCCCAAGGAACAGTAAGGCATGAGCGTTCTCTATCGACTGAGGTGGAGGCACCTCCTTACTCTGCGACAAAGACACACAGTGTGACTTCAGTATTGGGAATCATCACCTCAGTACCGACGTGCAGCACAGAATGAATACCACAAAGGCCTGAGGACTTACCAATTTGCTGAAGAAAGATGGTGAACGGATATACGTGGACTTATGATCCCAGGGGAAAACCACTGTATCTGGACATTCAATGTTGTTCCAAAATACGTTCCCTTTCTGGACCAGAGTAAATCAGAGAGAAGAACCATTTACACTTGAATAAAACTCCATGAGGACAAAAAGACAAAAGAAGATAAAAAAAAAAAGATCTCTTCACCTTCATCCTTCCCCTGAGCTCCTTAAAAATGGAGGAGATAACGGTGTCCGCCTCAGTCTGCTGGACTTCCTCCCTGGACGGCCAGATATCTCGGAGATACACCTCCTTCCCCTCGGATGTCACACCTGCTCAAACCACAGTGACTCCAAAGTTAGGGACGTGCCAACAGAATCAATAATCATCAAATTTGGAGTCGAGTCTACATTTGCATTACATTCAAATAATATGAAATACTTACACTAACACTCATTTTGTATCTAAATGCCTGATTTTTGGGAGACTGAAATGCTGAAATACAAACACATAACTCTTCAAGCTTACAGCTCCAATAAGACTATTTCATTGTCTGTTCATGTTTTCCCTTCTACTGTGATAAACTGAATTAATAATTCAAAGAGCTGGTTGGTTTCGAATGGAGGGGGACTTTAAAAAATACTAAAGTAACAGGTGGCATCAGTGGTTTAGATGTCGTTCTTTAAAGACACACTGACCTACACTGCTCCTTTTCTCATCTGTAGCTACCACATGTCTGCACAACACACTGAATTACAGGCTTACTCTCTGAAATCAGCCAAATTCCTAAAATCCCCTAATGACCCTTGGGTTTAAGTGAAATACCTCTACAGCAGCTTCTGATTGTGTGCTGTCCTTACCCAAAGGCTCTTTCTCAAAGTCGATTCCCACAGTGCCCGCGATAGCATAAGCCACCACCAGTGGAGGGGAGGCCAGGTAGTTGGCCCGCACGCAGTCACAAAGACGGCCTTCGAAATGCCTGTTGCCCGATAACACACCGCAGGCCACCAAGTTCCCCTAAATCAAAACATATCAAGACCATGCTATTGAATGCAAAATTGTTTTTACATCCACACAAAAAGCAGCATCTAGGATGATAAAGATCTCACCTGTTTGATTGCATCGACGACAGCTTCTGGTAACGGTGCTGTGTTTCCTACACAGGTGGCACAGCCATAACCTATCACCTCAAACCTGCGACGTAAACAAAAACACCATGTTCTTACACATCTCAGGAGTCTGTGAGCGATGCCACTTTCATACCCAAAAGCCATCAAGTTAAATGAGGTTTTACAGGGGTATATTTATTTGGACCACATGATAATCCTTAAATGCTGCTGATGACGTAACATGTTGCTCATGGAAAGCTGAAAGAACAAATACAGGGTTTCTGCAGGTTTGAACAGGCTAGATTTAAGACTTTTTAAGACCTTTTTAACACCATTATGAATGGATTTTAAGACCTATTTCACATCCATACTGAAAAAGGATACAAAAGTACAAAGGATATGAAAGAAAATCAGAGTCTGCCTTTGGTGATGCTCCCAGTATGAATACAAATTAACACTAAAAATTCTCATCATTTGATTTAGACTTTTTAAGGACCTGTGGAAACTGTATAATAAATTTCAAAGTTGTGGTTGACAAGGCTGTAAGTCTCTATCTACTGTAGGGGAATAACAAAGCTATGTGAAAACTTAGTAATATGATGGTCATTAAAGAAACATATGTTAACCCTTTCATATCAAAGCTCAGGAGCGTGAGGCACACAGTAAACTGCGGTTTACTGTAGGTTTTCCTCTTTCAGAGCTTTAAGTATAAGGATTATTCCAGGTCACTGCCTTGGAGTTAAATGAGCGATGATTGTGTTTGTGTTCATGTGTGTGTCACTGAAGACACATGCTTACCCCAGCTGGCTAAAGTAAGGCAGGACTCCACTGGTATTGAGGTAGTGAGTGACCATGCCACTTCCAGGAGCCAGGCTGGTCCGAATGTAAGGCTTGACGACAAGCCCCGCCTCTACTGCCTTTTTGGCCATCAGACCTGTCAATCACAAAAATACAGCTGCTTTATGCAAATGTGTCCAGAAAGTAGCAACATCAGGGAATTCATTCTGCAATGACAGGACATCATTAAAAGAGCACCTGTCAAACCTCAAACAGTGGAAAATTATGTGAAAATAGTGATATATATTTTTTTAATATTTCTGTGGATTCACTCACTTACAGATGACTTTTGGGGATATTTTCTTCATTTCGTCTTTTACCAAGTTATAGTCTTACCTGCTGTCAGCATGACAGATGGATTGCAGTTGTTGGTGCAGCTGATAACAGCAGCGATCACCACCGAGCCGTGGGCCAGCTGGTACTCCTGACCACAGTGCAGGAAGGGAACCCTGGTCTCCTGCTTCTCTTTAGCGATATGAAAGCCTTTGAAGCCCACCTGAAAGAAAAATGTTATTTTAGTTGATAACAGTCAGTTATCAAGTAACAAAAAGACAACAGTATCTCCATCTATGCCACACCAATATGAAACGTCTGCCAAACACAGACCTTCTCATCAAGACAACTCTGGAAATCTTCTTTCATGCTGCTGACTGCAACTCTGTCCTGAGGCCTTTTCGGTCCGCTCACATAGGGAACCATGGAGCTCAGGTTGATCTCAATCACCTGCATAGACAACAGAAGTATTTTCAGTTCTGTACACATATGAAATCCCTCTGTGAAATCCTTCTGTGGCTGTATCCTTGGCTTTCTGCCACCAAACCTATTCCATTTTCAAACAAACAAAAATGGTAAAGACGATAACCTCTTCCCTTTACTTCACCTCCCTAAAGTACATGAGTATTCCAGGGCCTCAGAGATAATATTACATTTTCAGACAATTGAACTTAGCCATTTGTGTTTTAGATCCCTGAGACACTGAGAGCCAACATCTAAACCCACAGAGAAAAGACACATTACCTCAGAATATTCTGGGTCTTCTGAGGGGTCTTCATAGCTTTTGAAGAGTTTTACAGCCTTCATGTAAGACTCCAACAATTCAAGTTTTTCTTGGGTAAAGTCTGATAGGGAAATTATAACAAATTAATCCTTGAATACTCAATCATGGAGAAAATTCTACAGCAAAATCTAATGATTCTCCTGTTTTATTAACACATGCATCAACTCACTTGTCTTTTTAAAGTGCTTGAGTGTGACTTGGTCGACAGGAAAGAAGCTGACAGTAGCGTTGTACTCTGGACACATGTTGGCGATGGTGGTTCGATCAGGAGCTGAGAGCTGAGACACACCAGGTCCAAAAAACTCTACAAACTTCCCAGCAATCCCAGCCTGCCGTAAGTGCTGGAAAATCCAAGCAAGTGATACATTAGCAGTGGTGTAATGTAACTTAATGCTTTTATTCAAGTACTGTGCAATAAAGAACAATCAATAAAGAAAACAATCATCAGATTAATCCATAATAAAAAGAACGATTGTTAGTTACTTGCAGTGATATACAAAAAATGAGGGTCAAAATGAGCTCCATCTCAACCAACTACAAAAGTAAAAGTTTTTACAATAATGTAGCAGGAATATTCATCCAAAAACATCATATATAATAGTAAAACACTAACAGGGGCCATTTTACTGCACAATTACCACTTTTACTGTAAGTTCATTTTGTTGATAACACTTGCATAGTTTTACTTAAGTACGGTTCTGAATGCAGAACCTTTACTTTTATAGTACTTTTATTTAAGTAAAGGGTCTGATTACTTCTTCCACCACCATACATTAGTATTCACTGACAAGCAGGATCTTCAGTACAGATGTATTAAAACCTCTTTTTACAGATGGTCCTATGGTGATGTTTTTTATTCTCTATCTTTCAGGTATGGTATTAAGAAATACAAGCCTAATGACACGTGCAGGTCAGCAGAGCATTGTTACCTTTGTGATTCCAAGAACTATGTCTATGGAGGTGGCCAGGGGGTTGATGGAGCCCACCAGTTTACAGCCCACCACCCGAGGAAGGGTTAAGAACACCGGCTGGCCCAGCATCACGGCCTCTGACTCAATTCCACCGACGCCTGGTGATGAAAAGCACCAAAGACATTAGAAGCACACTTGGACATTATTTCAGGTTGTTTTAGGTTGCTTCATGGGATATGTTCTTGTTTAGTTTTTATCTATCTGAACAACATTATTCCTTCTCTCCCCTCAAAAATACGGTCAATTTCAGATCTGGAGCAACGTGCCTCAACAATGAAGTCTTCAACAGAAATATGAACAACTAGACTAAGAAAGTTTAATAAAGATTTACCCCAGCCCAGGATGCCCAGGCCGTTGATCATAGTGGTGTGTGAATCGGTTCCCACCACACTGTCAGGGTAGATAAAACCGTCGCTGACCTGGACCACTCGGGACAGATACTCCAGGTTCACCTGGTGCACTGCTCCAACGTCCGGAGGAACCACATTCACATTCTTGAATGCTTTTGAACACCACTGTTCACAGAAAGAAAACAGTGAGAAAAATCTTTTAACTGTAAAAAAATTACGCTATTTTCCACACGTCATAAAACTCTCCATTCTCCTGTACCTTAAAAAACTGAAGCCTCTCTTTATTTCTGATCAGTTCCATTTCCTGATTCTTCAGGGCTGTTTCAGTTCTGCAGAAAAATGAACACAACGACACTAAATATATTGAAGAGAAACTGCTGTTCAGTAATAAAGTGTCAAGTCATTTGGCCTCTACTCAACATGTTCAAATGAAATACTCATCTATTTCCACATTACAACTTGGTAAAACAAAAAAATATGTGCCATTTTAAACACTGTACAATTTCATCTCATTTAATCCTATTATCAGAATCTAATTGGTGATATATGCATTACTGTATTCTACAAAGTACAAGTACACAGAAGGTCCTTGAACTACACCTCTGTCAGAAACAAACAGCTGTGTGTTCTTCTGACTTACTCAGAGACAGGCTTCAGGTGGAAAGGGCAGAGGAGAGGTGTGTTCTCGATCTGCTGGACAGAGGCTGGAGGTCGCCCTGGAGAGGCTGGAGGGTCACTGCAGGCAGATTTACTACAGGAGCCCCGCTGGCCTCCACAATGTGAGCCCCCTTTGGACGGAGGCCTGGAGGGGGTGGAACGAGAAGGACCCTGGCTGTGGTGAGCAATGTTTCCTCCGCCTGGGTTTGGAGCGTTCTGTATGGCACTGTTAGATAATGTTGTTTTTTTTAATTCAAAGAGTAGATGAATATTATTATTAAACTAATACAGCCACAGGGATCAACTTTTTACTGCACATATTCATCTACGTTTGCAATACTAAACAGATTCAGTAACTTAGTGGAAACCTCTAGGGATGCACTGATCTGATATTAGATATTGGTCCGATAATGAATAGCAGGATCAGGTATCAATGACAATGCAGCTGATGTCTTCAGTTCAGGTGTCAGCTCTACACTGGTAGACCTGTACATTTTAAATGGAGGAAGCTAACGACAAAGAGTCAGAATGCTTGGAAGAGGAGAGAGTTGCTCAAGGAAGGTGTACAGTTTCAAAATCTGGCATTCTTCCCCGAATGTGGCTCCTGCAGATTTAATCAAGCCGCTTGAGAAACATCATATCAATATCAGCCAATATGCAAAGCCCAGGTATCTGTATCAGGACTGGAAAAGTCAGATCAGGGCATCCCTAATAACCTACAGTATAAAAGAGAAGATATGTCTGAAAACTCACCATTTGCTGAAATCGATTTGTAAAGAGTGGTCTACGATGAGGTCTGTCGGGCATTTTGGGTTGACCAGGCTGGGGTCTACACCATGTTTGGCTACAGCGTCCCTCATGGCTGCCAGATCCACCATGGCAGGAATGCCACTGTCAAAGGAAACCCAGACATTTGACCTTCCTTCAGGAATTTCCAGGATACTCTGATAGTATAACAAATAAAATCTAATTTCATCTGTATAAGCTTGTAAGACTTTAAGAAACACCATCAGAGGAAAGGAAAAATTATCCATCATTCATAATATTATTCAGTGTAGGGTTGCAGCTATTGATTATTTTAATAATAGAGTATTATTCCATCAATTGAGTAATCTGATAAGAAATACTTTTGCAGCAGTGACACAGATGATAAGGATGACTGCATCTTGGATCAAAATCTTCTATGTGTTTAATGACATTAAGGACTAAAACTCACGTGAAGTCCTGGAGAAGGACTCGCGCTGGAGAGAATGGCACCTCGGCTTTATTCTGCTGTTGCTGCCAGTCCAGGATATTGTGGACATCTTCCTCTTTTGTGTAAACTCCATCACAATTACGAATTGTGGCCTCAAGTAAGACACGAATGGATAGAGGCAGCTTCTCTACACAGAGCAAACAAAAAACAAAACTGTGAATGACAGTTTGTGTAATTTGATCTAATTCCTCATTAAGTGGTCACTCTTCTTGTCATGTGTTGTGCACTGAGAACTTGCAATTACAACTGCTCTTCAATTCCTGTCACGTGTTAATATCTACACTAATGCTGGGCACACCACCGGTAAACACAACCTTTGCTATGTAAGCACATAACGTTGACAGAGGTGCACAGTTCAACGTCAGTCTTGCAGATGAGAGTAAAATAAACATTACACATATTGGACAACGCCTTTTTCAATACTCTGCAGCCTCTCTTTAGGTCAGAGCACCTGGACTCACCATATCTGGGATCATTTAGTTTCTGTGGATTGAAGAATTTGATTGTGCCATCTTTTGCTGTGTCAATCAGATGGCTATAGGGGTGCTCTGCAAAAAGGAAACACATTTATCAAAACACAACTCTCACAATATGGACAGGCTTTCTATATTTCTATATAAAACTTTAAAACTAAAGAGTAGTGGTATTAGTAAATAGTTAACTTTCTAGTTAACTATTTCCAGCCTAAAAGATCTATTAAAAAAACTGGCATGAAGTTATTTTCAATAATGTGTGTATACATAATGTATCCAGGATTATTAGACACACTATATGGTAGTAGTCACTAATACCGCTGTTGGTCTTATGAAAAGAAAAACATTAACACGATTATGTACTTGGATGTCTTTTTTGTTATTTTGAAGCAGAAATAAAACAGAGAAAAGAAAAATATGTGTACAGTCTCATTCTTTCCTTTGTCGATGTGTGTGTAAAGTTCACAGCAGGATGTGGTTATCTAAAACTTAAAGAGACTACTGCAGCTCTGCTAAATACTTGTGGGTGGAAAATGTCTATTCTATCTGTAAGTAAGACACTAATATAGAATAACCTGTATATTCAGCCAGTGTGAACAGACAAAAAGATGCTGGTTAAACTGGGTTATGTATTAAATGCTGATGAAACTCCAATTTAAAAGACAAGGTACAATATAAGCAAAGCATGTAATACTACCTCTTTGGACAGTGTAACCTTTCTACTCTTTGCACAGCATTTCTTACTGTTCTCACAACACAACATCATGCTGTGACTTTAGCGATCAAGTTATCAGCTTTAAGAAGAACACGTCTTTGTCCAAAATGAAACTACAACTGCATTGTTATCACAATACACAATACTAACTGAACAAAATGCTTTAAAGTAATGCATGTTGGTTTGCTTTCCTAAACCTTAAATGTGTATTTACGGAATAATTAACAAAAGGAAGAATGACCCAAAGAAAAATCATGAGGAAATATAGGGGTATTGGAAAAAAATGTAAGCACATACATCAAAGAATTGGTTGAGCCAATTTCCAACAAATGTGAAAATAAACTAAGCTGGACAACAAACATTTCTTTGTTCGTCTGCAGTATTTATTTTGAACACATTTGGTAGTGGTGGGGTACAAGTATGCTGTCAAAGGAGGCAATTAAACAAAATGCTGCAGTTCACTTTACTCATGCAGAGTAGTGTGAGAATAAAAATCTGATGCAATGTTTTAAATTATGACTGAATGAACGATAATTAAAAAAGGGTCACGTGCACCAAACCTGTCACCCAACTTGTTGTCCTGCATAGCATGTCTTGTCTTGTCATGTCATAACAACTGAACATCACATTTTTGTAACCACTGAGAGGCCTCTGTCCGGCTCAGCTACTAAGCTCGCCTCCTAAATAACTATGCAAAATCTTAAAACCAAAGCTTGATGCAAATCGGGCAGGATGGAAAATATTGAGCGGCATTATGTGCTATTTTTGATATGAAAATACGGCGGGACACGATCTCGTGGAGATAACTCCCGTTGGAAACCTGTTTTCACTAGGGAGAGGTGGCTTTCTGACAAACGACTCTAATAACATTTCAAAACTGCAATAATGTGAACGTTGCTCTGTCAGGCATGTGACTGTGGCCTTAAAGCCCGTTTCAATCGAGGATATGATAGGAAAATCAAACTAGTTCAACGCATTAGAATGACAAAAATGAGAGAGAGACGATGCAGGTTAACAGTCCAACGTGGGTGATATCGACCATGTTGATACTGAGTGAAAATGACAATGATGTGTACGAACATCCTTAGGTAATACACGGAAGACAACTTCGGTTACTAACACTAGTCCTTATCGCCGAGAACAGCCTCGCTAACTACTTATCGTGCCGCCGAACGGACGGTCTTGAGAAGATAAGCTTGAGCAAGGTAATTAAGCATACAATATAACCTTAGCCAGAATGTGTCCTGGAGTTGTGGCATTTTGACTGTGGCAAAGACGATGCCGGCGGCTAGCGGCATTTTCTAGTTTAGCCTTCTTAGAGAGTGAGCGTTACCAAGCTAGCTGCTGTTAGCTTAAATGTCTAACTGACACCGCAGCACCTCCTCATGTAACGTTAACATACAGCGATACGACAACCATTCCCAGAGTAAGGATGTATTTTTCGGTCGATTTCTGGCGTCAGGTTTAGGGTTAAGGCTTGTGTAATAACGACATGCTAAGTAGCGTTAGTAGAAGACACCTCTTTACCTTTGACTGGGGGAGTGAGCGCCATGATGACTTCTGAAATCAACACGACCCGTTCTCACGATTGCGCTGGCAACACCGAACCGACCAATCAGAGCTCAGAATGCTGCAGCCCCGCCCATTCGGTAATTGCTAACAAAATAACAATAAAAATGTTGTAAAAAGTGAATATTATTTATCTGAAATGTTTTAATCGACAACTGGCATGTCTTATTTGAATGAATGACACTTAATCTTACAATATCTTAAAATAAATTGTTATGTACGGTATATGTAAACGTTGTGGGTTACTTATTTTATGCAGGTCTTAGGTTATTGAGCATTTTTTTATGTGTTAAAGTTCATGGTTCATTGTCGAATATGAAAGCAAAGAAAATACAAAGAAAAACACTTAAGTCAATAAATAAGCATGAACACAAGGTAAATAAAACAATATTTACTGTCATATTTAATGTCTTTAATATTGAATGTCATCCTATTTGCTGATACCTGCGCATCCCTGGAACTTTTCCAAAAAAATAACAAGGTTCATTAAAAAAAAAAATTAAATCCTTATAACAACATATTTTCAACATTAAGGGAAACTTTAGAAGTAATACAATTATTTAGATGGAAGCTGCAGTCCCAAAATAAGTGTGTGATAGACTCAGGTTGAGTTTTAGAAAAGGAACAACTGTGGTTTATTGTTTTTTTGTTTTTTTTTTACACATTTCTCTCTTTCTCTCACTCTCTTACTTTGTTATTTACCAGGAATCTCTTCGTTAACACCTAAACCCCTTTCCAGCGAATATTAGAGACAAAATTATTCAATAGAATAGAACAGAAGGAACAGAAATTACACATTGTTGGAACGATGCTATTACTCTCATGAGCTACAGCAAAACAAAACCTTAAAATATTAAACCTCTCTAACGGTAACAGAAATTATTCATCATTAAATCATTTTTTATTAGAATTAGATTTTATTAAAGTAAGTGCATGTTTATAAAATACAAAAAAAAAGTAAATACCAAACGCCTGCAAGTTGATCTTGCTCTATTCACTGTAGGTTTGTTGAATAAATGAGACAGAAATAATGTACACAATATATAGCTGCAGCTTTTGTTCCCTTTGAAGGATATCTGCGCTGCCTTCAGGGCACCTTCGACCTTTATAGCACAAAGTACTTTCCCCTGTTCAGTGCTTTGCATCAGGTGCCCAACCTGTACTTTATTCAGATAAAAATAGTATTTGTAGCTTCTCTTGCAGCTTGTCAAACAACCCCCCCTGGACTTTCGGATTCATGGACGTTTGGATTATACCAATGACCCTTAGAGGATCTTTGATTATACATAGGTAGTATATTGTAAACTCCTACGTTTGTACGTGACCGCGAACGCACCGCCATCGACACATTAAACAAACGGCTCAGACGAGTAAACACAACCGTCACAGCGGTCATTTGGAAGAGAAAGCGACTCTTGATCCACAGTTGTTCTTTTGTTTGGTTTAGTTTGTTTTGAACGTTTGTGGCGGCATGAACAGCACTGTGCATTAAATTGAATCTACCGTTCGTGACCTTTCACCTTTCACAATGTCCGCTCCTCTGCAGCTGTAATGGACGGAAGACACGACCCACCTCCCCGCAGCAGAGCAGGCCGTAAAGGGTTATCAAACCAGCTCAGTTTAGCGGGAGTGAGAGTCGGGGAGGAAGGTAACCGCGGGCGAACAGGTACGTTTCGTCGGTGGGTCTCGGTGAAATTTCAGCTCCGACTTGTAGTTGCACGTCCACGTCCATGTTAGCTAGCTAACGCACAGCCGAGTACATTCTGTGACACTGCACGTGTTTGCCTCAAAAGACACCTCGGAGATGAAAAGGCAGATGCAGCGATTAAGACGGCGGAGCGATTATAGGCAGTGTTATGAAAATGCTCTTGGTTTGTTTTTATGTAGTAAAAGATGTAGATCAGGACCAACTTGGCGTTTGCCTTGCTGTCGCTCACACTGGCCTTCAGTACTGGGGAAACCAGCTGCACATTTCCTGTTGTTTCCTCTTTTTTTTTTATTTTTATTTTTTTTTTATTCCCACTATTTGTAAAACGTGTCCTACTTTCTAATATGTCCAGTGTAACCGTGCACCCAGCGTCGTGCACCGTGCATGCAACGCGCATGAAAGTACTATTTCAACACTGGAAACACTACAAGTAAAAGTTCTGCAGTCAAATCCCTACTCAAGTAGAAGTATGAATGTGTGATGAGAAGTTCAAGTAGCCTTTGTGCATAGTCCCTGTCAGTGTTTTACTGTTGTATATGATGCTATATTATACTGCTGCACATGTTTATGGTTGAGCTCATTTGTACAACCTTATACAGCGTGGAAATAATTATGTGGCAAGTCAACGTTTGTTATGAAAGTGACGAGTGAGGTTATCAGGGTTTGTTGTGTGCAAATGTAGGCAGAATTCCTGCAAAACACACGTGAAATGTTTCCTTTACTATTTAAAGAAGTGACAACAACAACCCAATGTTGAGAGGCATCTAAAAAGTATGAATATTCCAAAAACAGTTTAAAAAAAAAAGGAAATCACACGAGGTCTAAGCTGTGTTCTGTTGGGTAGTTAAATCTACAGCAGTGCAGCAGGTTCTGTAAGATCACCACAGTGTCGCCGTCCTGTGAGAACCACGTGTCTCTTAAAAAGTCAACTCTTCAGCCCTGTGACCGTGCATTTTCCAGCTAATGAAGCAGGATCATTCTCTCAACCCATAAAGGAACACATTTGGAGATACGTGGTTGTCAGTGGACAAGAAGAAGAAATCTGAAAAGCAACTAAAGCTGTCAGGTAGATGTAGCGAAGAAAACTGAATTTAAACATTATGGGGACTGACTGATGGACAGACCTTCTAGAGATGTGTGGACGCGTCTAAAAAAGTACAGTATTTGCCTCTGAGATGTAGTAGAGTCGAGGTATAACGTTGCATAAAATGGAAGTAATTCAAATTTGTGTTTAAGTACACTTCTTGAGTTAAAGTACTTTGTTACTTGGTGATGCTCCCGGTGTTGAATCCTGTTCACGCTAGTTCCGTGTTAATGTCAGCCTGTGGCACAACCCGCTGCATTCTTCTTTGTGGATGACTGATGTGTATTGTTGATGACACAGGAAGCCATTCCCCCAACACTAGTGACGAGTCAGTCTGGTCTGTCAGGCTTAGACTTGTACCTTAACAGCAACAACTGAATGACCCAGTTTAGTGTAAAGCAACATTATTTTACAGTTTTTTTTTTTTAATTTGTCAGCTTTCACCATATATATATATAGTCATCAGGTCTGTTGTTTGATTCACCATGTCCTTTGATAAAATATGATGTATCCTTGAAGCCCGTATTGATTTTGATTTTAGTTGGTTATTGCTTAATGCGCAAGTAACTCAGCCCAAACAGACTCACAGTTGTTGCCGTTATTTAGGAAAAAGGAACCAAATGCAGCCAACTCGTAAGCGTTAAATTTAAACAGCCATTACATTCTGGTGCACCACAACAGAAAAGAAAATGTGATTTATTCTCAACTTCTCCTAAATCACACATTCTGCACAACCTGTTGTCCTCCGGGATGTTTTCAAATCTGATCACGTTCGAAGGCCAGAGGAAGGATTCTCATTCTAAACTGTGCAACTAAAGACCTTTGAATCCTTGATAAGTTTGTTGTGACATAAGGTTCAGGGCCATAATTGTGCTGGATTTGTTATGTTATGTGCGTTATCTGGTGTTTTGACCATTCTCAGCGATTAGGGGTCTCGAATGAAGGAGTGAATGAACGAACGCTTGGGATCTTTTGTATGTTAACACGTGGCTTTAGTAATTTTTCACTGTTTATCTTTATTACAGGTATAATGGCAGTCGGAAGTTTGTTCATTACAGACATGAAGCTTTAGGATCACAGCGCTGCCTTGGCTGGTACAATGCAGCAAAAAGGCGCAATCCAAATTATCGAATGGGAGGACCTGGACAAGAGGAAGTTCTATTCCCTGGGTGTGTTTATGACCTTAACCACCAGGGCTACTGTCTACCCCGCCAGCCTCATCCGAACCCGCCTGCAGGTGCAGAAAGGAAAAGCCCTCTACTCGGGCACCTTTGATGCTTTCTGTAAGATCTTGCGAGCGGAGGGTGTGCGAGGCCTCTACCGTGGTTTCATGGTCAACACATTCACTCTGGTCTCAGGACAGGCTTACATCACCACCTATGAACTTGTGCGCAAGTATGTGTCTCAGTACTCTCCAAGTAACACAGTGAAGTCAGTGGTGGCGGGAGGCGCGGCGTCCCTGGTGGCTCAGACCATCACCGTGCCCATAGATGTGGTGTCGCAGCACCTGATGATGCAAGGACAAGGGGAACACATGACTCGCTTCAAGGCCAAACCCAAAATGATGCTTGCGGCAACAAAACGCAGACTGACTTTCGGGCAAACCCGCGACATCACGGTGCAGATATTTGCAGCTGACGGTTTCAGGGGATTTTACAGAGGCTACGTGGCATCGCTACTCACGTACATCCCCAACAGTGCACTCTGGTGGCCTTTTTATCACTTTTATGCAGGTAAATAAACAACCTCTTTTTGATAGTTTATCATAGCGGATCTCAACTGGCCGATACTCAAGTGTGTTGGTATTTTCTCGTACCTTTTATGTATTACCTACAGTAGATGGCGGCCAGTTTGGAGAAGCAAACAGGAGCATCGGCATGGAAGTAAAAATCAGTTTAAGTGTCTGCTATATTTACAATATTTTTAATATGTTACCTTGCTGTCATTCAGGCCTTTCTGAAGGGGAACTACAGCCATTATGTCGCTCTCTTTAAAGCCACCGGAAACCTTTGACAAAAACAATTTAGCCTTGTGGAAACACAGGACTGTCTGTTCTACTGCTGCCTTGACTGGTTGGTTCGCGATCCGCCATCTACTCTAGGCAATACACTGACGATGAATGAGTACATCATACAACCCCCACTTCAAAAAAAGCCAAACTATCCCTTTTTAAAGTGAGGACTAAGATCCAGTTCAGCCATATTAAAATAGATGTCAGCACCAGACAGCAGTGTAAAGCAACGGAGTGGCTGCTCCGGTCCTCGTGTTAGAGTCAAGTTAACGTTGCAGCCTTAGGACAAATGACAACATGATCATATTTATTTGTACAACAATCTGATACTCTTATATCAAAGGTGCTGGCCTTACATTGTTTTCATGTCCTTTGCGTTCCTAGAGCAGTTGTCCTATCTCGCGCCCAGTGAGTGTCCCCACCTGATTCTGCAGGCTTTTGCAGGACCAATGGCAGCCGCCACCGCCTCCACCATCACAAATCCCATGGATGTGGTTCGAGCAAGAGTACAGGTAAGCGTATTTTCATTTCTGTCTTTTATTGATGGCACACAGCCGACTGTCTTTTCAAATGTTTTTTAGGGTTCTATGAGCCAAAACACTCATGCGCCAGAAATGAAAATTCTTTTTTTAGTTATTTATTCTTGGAAAGACGTATCAACTTGGGCTGGGTGATGAAATGCTAATCATCGCAATAGAATTGTTCTCAATATTAATATAACCAATGTTCAATAAATGTGCGCTGTAATTTGATCTGATCTGCAACGTTCATACGCGTGTTGCAGTACAACAGTGTAGCGTCTCCTCTGCTTAAACTCACAAAGAAGAAGAGGAAGAAGGCCAGCGTTTTGTACTGTTTTTATGCACTGGCTGAGCGGCTGGTTCTTCCTCAGAGTTGTGAAATGTTCCGCTCTTTGTCGACTGTTTGTCATCTTGTGACCATAGAGAAAAGTTTAAAAACACACAAAACACATCTGGTCTCTTCAACTTTCAGTCAGGAGCGCAAATCAACTTTTAATCTTAGAAGAAATATTGATTTGACATTTATCATAATGATGGATATTGACTGATATAAAAGTGTTTTTTTTGACGGCATTTTTGGTCCTACAGCTGAGCCCTAGTCCTAACCTTCAAATACAGGATGTCAGGCTGCGTTGTCATGAATCCATCTGCACTTTAGCATCATAGGTTTTCCATGAAATGCAGTTGAAGCCTCTTCCAGTGTCTCACAGACACAGTTTACCTTTCCATTAACATTAGTGTCTACACAGCTTTGGAATAGGCTTGTGATCACTGTGATGAGACTCACTGAAATATATTTTTTATTAGGACCTTTTGTTGGGCTAATGACTTGAAACCCTTATTTTATTCTAAAAGATTTGTCATTCGTTCTCCAGAACAGGTTACCTCGCTTCATTCAGGAGCAAAATGTTTCTTGTGTATAGAGAAAATTCAGTTAATAATGTGTAAACTAAAAGGATTTTTTTTGTCACATAGATAACTAGTATCATTCAAACAAAAGACAAAGATCGCTATGTGCACAGTTTCATTCAGGAACATTTCCATTAACCATAGAGACCGGCAGGTTTAACGCCACTCCAGACGACAGACTCAGAGTGAGGTTCATTTTCATTTTTTCTGTCCTATCTGCAAGGATGTAAGATGTACTTCTTAATAAAACATCCTCTATTTGTGTTGATATCTTTGGGCTGCTTGAGTTGTACTTTTGCCAAACGTGGGAAAGAAGACAGAATGTTTATTAAGAACAGTTATGTTTGATACTGAGCTGTAATTTTTTGTAATGAAATGTTTAACTCTTGCAACTTTGTCTTGTAAACCCACGAGGATTTGGCATATTGTGTTGGACACAAAATAAAAGAATCATATATGCTTAGTGGTGTAGTCAGAGTTGAATTAGATCTTGCTTCAACAATGTGGAGAAGAGCCACTCTACCACAAAGTTACCGACGCCGTCTCTGTTGTAGGTGGAGGGACGATCGTCCATTATCGAGACGTTCAAGCAGCTGCTGGCAGAGGAGGGCGTCTGGGTGATGACCAAGGGGCTGTCGGCCCGCATCATTTCCTCCACGCCCACATCGGTGCTGATCGTGGTGGGGTACGAGACTCTAAAGAGACTGAGCCTGCGAGCTGAACTGATCGAGTCCAGACACTGGTGATGGAGACCAGAAGGAGCCACTTTTGGCTGCACCTCAACACACATGCAGGGACTGAGCCTGATCTGCCTCTTAACGGGGTAACGCGCTAAGAGCTGTGTCTTTCTTTGTGTTTTTAAATGTATTTTAGGGCATTTTTTGTGCCTTTATTAGAAAGTGAACAGTGAAGAGGAAAACGGGGAAACGAAGGCAGACGGGGAACAACACGCGACGAACATCACCTCGACTGGTAGTTGAAGTGGGGATGCGGTTCGTGGTCGGCGTCCTCAACCATTCCACCATCAGGCTGCCCCTAAAGCTCTGTCATTATTATATTGCCTTTTTTCCCCATCTGTCAGACACACTTTTACTGGCATCGTTTGCAGTGTGTAGGGTTTAAACTGTTCATTTAAAAAAGATGACTACGCATATTATCCTCGCAAATTTAAGCTGAATATTCTTAAAATTTGCTCTCCAAGGTTGCTCCCTGAAGGATTGTCGATGAGTCCCTTTTAGCTTAATGGCTCCTCTACTGTACTCTACTCTGATGCTCCTCTGGCTGCACCGGAGTCATTTTAATAAATATGTACTGAAAGCTTGAGAAGACTTGGTGCACAATTTGTGTACTTTGCAGCTTGGTAGTAAATTATGCTGCTAGTATTTGCCTTGTTTCTGAACTAAAGAGCAGAGGAGACATTGATATAAATTCATTCCAGTGAAAAGAAAATTTTGTGCATTTGCAGATAATCTTGTTTAAGCCAACCTGAAGAAAGAATAAGTACAATGGGGAAAAAAAATTAGGAAACTTCAGAAAGTTGAGCTAGATTTACAAAGTTATTTTCCATTATGTTCAATGGTTCTGTTAACAAGTGAATCCATCTCTCTAGAGGTGTTTGACGTGAAGCCTTTTTGTAATGTAGCTACGGCCCGCTGATTTATTTCCACTGAAGCAACGGTGCAGATAATATGAATTAAATGTGCCAATCAAGACGTCGCTAGCTGTGTTAGAAAAACAAAAAAAAAATGTGAAGCTCGACACAAGACGAGATGAAAGAAGAAATCAGCTTTTTATGTCCGACTAGATCACACAACTGTCCTGAATCCAGTCTTTTCCCTCGTGGGCTGCTTCTGCTGCTGTTAATAATGTACGTACTGTTCAGATCATTATGAACCAACCTTGACCACTTGGCTATTTTGCTGTTTGGTTAAAGTGAATATGAGGACAGAGAGAGAGAGAGAGGCAGTATCATCACACCACAAGCAAAACTGAACTCCAAAGTCGCCTTATGAGTTTAAGGTAAATAAACACTGCCAATTTAA
Source organism: Coranthus polyacanthus (assembly GCA_037367275.1). Lineage (NCBI taxonomy): Eukaryota > Metazoa > Chordata > Actinopteri > Kurtiformes > Apogonidae > Coranthus > Coranthus polyacanthus. Next base: position 18,308,323 of record JAPQRN010000022.1, on the reverse strand, counting down.
TGTTTAACAACCTATAATGTAGTTGGAGAGACCTGCATTGTAGCCAGACCACTGCCAGTAAACACATCTCGGTGAGGGTTGACACTGTCTGCCCTCTTTTTTTAATCTGTTTTAGTGTTTGCGAACGGCACTTTCCAGTTTGTACGAGCACAACATTAATGGACTCAACATTTCTTCCGCTGTTTCTGAAGTGATGTCATACATCAAAACAAAAGCATTTTGCCTGTACGGAGGAAGGCGTGTGTTTAGATGAACTGTCTCTGTCGAACTGTTAAACATACAGTTGGATGTGATTTAAACGTTGAGTAATGTAATAAAGACTTCTGAATCACTGCTGTGGTTGGTAACGAGTCAAATGATCTGTACGAGAGGAAAATGTCTTGGAGCTAAATCTGTATCAGCAGATCCTTTGGCTGCAGTAAAGCTGCTCATCCACTGGGGGGAGCACAAGATTGTAATTCCTCTAATGGACTCTTCAGAAATGTTGAGAAAACTTAAGGGTGTTGCTCAAAAGCACAAAAAGTCTGTCACACCATATAAATGTACTGATTACTTTTGTCTGAAAGTATTAAACTGACAACCTTGTGCCCATTTCTTTACAGTTTTTTTTTTCCAGGCGTTTGCCTATAAATAAATAAACAGACGAGTACAAAAAACCCTTTTATTTGACCATAGCAGGCCAGTGCAAAATAATCCAATACATTTACAGCCTGCCCC
>JAPQRN010000022.1:18288411-18299987 GCA_037367275.1 Coranthus polyacanthus | reverse complement strand
TTTCTCGTAACGAACATGTCTGACATCGTTATTACGCAAAGTTCTGTTTATCTGTAGAAGGTTCGCTGGCTAAATGTAGATCTGCTAACTTAGCTCAAAATGTTTTGTTCTTTTCTTCTGTCTGTCCTATCTATTTTACAATTCTTAATAATTATTATTTCTTGACACCCTGAGTTTGACTGATATGTATTCCTAAAATTAATGATAAAAACACGGGAAAATTTCTTCTCCAATCTTCTCCAAAATGTGCTTGATTTTGCAGGTTTGCATCAGGAACATCCATCCTGTTCTCCACGTCCATGACCTGCTCTTTACTCCTGTTCCTTCTTAACATTTTTTTCTATCATGCGCTTTCTCTCTGCTACATATTTCCTGAAATAGGCTAAACCTTATTTGTTTTTTTACATCTTAAATGTGCAACACATTTTCCAGGACTAGTTTTAAATGAGTTAATTAAAAAAAATCATACTGTTTCTCATTCTTTTTCTCTTCACCGTCACCATTCTTTACTCGTTTTTCTTGCAGAGTTATTAAGGAAGAGAGAAGTTTAAATACATCGTAAAGGAAGTTGGCTCACTATTGCAGCGATACTCAGCTGTTATAATTAACACGGTACATTTCGACCACAATGTACTTTTCAAGCCGGTTGTTGGATCCAAAATTGTTTGCTAAAGACTTTGCAGTGATTCAAAACCTCCCCACGGACACGTTTCTGCTTCAGTGTTGCTCTCCGTTTTTCTTCTTCTTGGATTTTTATTTCCATTGATGCAGTGTGCCAAGACCAAAGCCCAGGCCATATAATTTAAAAGCCAAAAGGAGAGAAATGGCAATGACATGAGTAGATACACTTTCTGCAGACATTTTGGAGTATTTTGCTCTTTTCCAAGCCATGATTGCAAAAGATGGAAAAGAGACGCTTGCTGAAACAGATGAGGATAGGATCCGCCTGCTGCATCTAATGCCATTTGATCAGTTCATTACCCCTGAAATGAATGAATCACTCTGCTTAAAATAGCAACACTGTGATCATTACCGCCTCAAGGACCAACAGAAGGAAAACACCCAGTCGCCTCAAGACGCACTTATACATTCCACGCAAGGCTTCGAAATTTTTATTATTTTTTTTCCGAACTTACAGATAATGTACATTAGAGCAAAATCAAAGTCAGCCAACTGGTTTAGACGTCACATAATTAGTAAAAATGGAACTTGCTTGTCTGTATCAAGGCTTTTGAGCAGAATATAGTGTAGAGAGAGCCAGCTTCATGGCAAATTATACACCATGAAGATAATGAAAAGTTTAAGCAACTCAAAAATAAAACAACTGTAAAAATGGTGACTGAAAAGTCAGCACAAGTCGGCGAATTAATACAGAAAATTCAAATCGCAGAACATGCCATTCAGTGCAGTTAAATCATTCATTGAGAAAGAGCATTGCACACCTGAGTGAACGGCGTGATCGTGCAAGGAGAAGAGTGGAGGAGGCCGCCAAGGGACCTATGAGAAAACTGAAGAGCTACGAGCTACGAGACTGTTCGTAAAACAAATCGCGCTTTACGGCTGAGTGGAAAAGCAAAGGGCACTCTGTTGGAAAAACGTAGCTACAGTACATGAGTTCTCAGCTACAGTTTGTGAGGAACATGTTGAAGAAGAATGTTTTATGGTCTGACAGGACCTCACGACAACTTCATAGCCCTTTATAGAGTCATGTTGGGGCCCAAGACCCCAATGTTTCCTTATGTTTCTTCATTGTAGGTTGACCCTCATTTGCAGTGACGTCGAATGGCAATGACATAGACACAAAGTTAAAAAAATCTAAATGAAATTGAAACAGGATTATAAAAAACATTTGAAAGAGATACAGGATAAAAAAAATACACCAATCACCTGAAGCACGTGCAGGTAGAAGATGAGGAATTTTTCAACCCTGTGTTTAAATTCACCAAGCGGGACCAGAGGGTCCGGTTTTAAGATGCTTTGTAAAAAGTTCCATTTAATGGGAGCATAGACACTAAAAGCACTTCTTCCAAGTTGGGTAAAAACACGCGGTACTGAGCCAGTCGTTGGATCCAGTTTGGTATTTTCCAAACCGTTATAACAAGGACACTGTATAGGAAGGCAGTTTCCCAGTAAGAGCTTTAGAAATGAACAAGTACGTGTGAATATCTAGTCTCTTCTACAAAGAAAACCAACCGGCTTTTCATACAAAATGCAGCGGTGAGTTTTATAAACATCCCCAGTAAAACCTAAAATGCCAGAAGCTTTGGCTGCCTTTGGACGTTCTAACAAAACTTGATGTATGACGGTAAAATTCAAACACTGAACATTTGGGACATCCAAACTTTTTGATTGTAGAAGCAAAATGCTGTGTTTCTCTTCAAAGACAGAGAAATACAAGGAGGAAGCCTGACGTAATGTGCTGCTCAAAAACCTTTTCAAACCCAAGTATTTTAGCTTGGAGTCACACTGCATCATCTTCATATAATAACATGAAATTATGTTTAATTAATGCACATAATACAGTACATACAGTTAAGGTCTGAGGGGAATCAACGGGAAAACATAATAATGCATCATTATTCATGTTAACCAACTCTTTGATCCATGTTTTTTTTGTGCAGGATTAGTTTGGGGCGAATTTGTTCAAACTTTGAGGCAACAACAGAAAAATGAGGTGAAGAAAGAGTGGGAGTTGTGACTCGACCTACTTCCTCTTTATAAAAGCTTTTTTGAACAATTTTACCAAAGAACGATAATAATAACACTTCAGTTTCTGTTTTCGTTTTGGAAAAAGGTATGGAATCAAGTTTTTGACACACTAAAGCTCTATAAATACACTCCATAAGAATTAATTTAGTCCTTTTTGATCCCCAGAGAAAGAGACATGTCATGCCTTGCTCTTCTGTATTAATGGGACAGAGCTTTCAGGGGGAGGGACCTCCTCTGACTCCCGTTAAAGAGAGTATCTATAAAGGAGCTGAGACGAGGCTGCAGCCAGAACGCTGAGGTGCACCGGCGAAGCAAGAGAGAGGGAAAGAGAAAGAGAGAGAGTGTGAAGGAAAATCCAGAGACAGATTTGGGTGTAACAGTGTGAACGGGAGGCTGAGCCCAGAGCAGAGGAGACAGGAGCACAGGGAAGGAGGAGGAGGGTGAGAAAGAGCCAGAGAGAGGAAAGACAGGGAGACACACATCAGAGCGTGGAACAGGTCCTTTTCGCAGCCCCTTGCACTCAGCCTCAGCAGACATGCCTAACTTTGCCGGCAACTGGAAAATGAAGAATAGCGAGAATTTTGATGAACTTCTCAAAAAACTGGGTAAGCCCTCTCCCTCTTTTCTTCCTCCTCTCCTCTTTCCCCCGCCACAGCCAGCTCAACATCCCTGCATGAGGTTGACTATCCATCATGTCCTCACAGAAAAAGGCTTTTCTTGTTGCTCTGGAATGGCATGCCCGACTTCCAACAACATCGTATTGTTCGGAGAAGCTCCCCGCATGGGAAAGGAGGTAGAGATCTGCGGGGAGATGCTGCTGAGGGGAAATCCCTCAGCTTTACAGGAGATATGAAACACTGGATGCTGAATTCCAGCCTAAACAGACATGGTATTGTTACCAGGAACATGAAGAGAGGAGGGGGGCACAACATTATTCATGTTAAGCATTTAAGTAGGGCATGGATTAGCAATGCCAGGGGAGGTCTCTGGAGCCCAGCGCTATTCTCTTGTGTCCTGTCTTTCTTCGTTCTCTTTCAGCCTTCTTCTTGGTCTTAACTGATGATTGTGATGGTTTAGATTTGGACCTGTTAAACTGGGTCATTCAATTGTGTTGCAGCGTTTCGTCACGCCGCCACTACTAAAACAGACAGGGCACAGCAAAAGGCTGAGTGTCTTTACAATAATGTAGAAACCTTCAAAGAGGAGTCCCACTGGGAGAACAAGGGACACCTTCAACAACTCTCCAGAAACTGTTCGTACTAAACGTTACCAAATCACAACTTTTTAGTCCTTGAACGAGACGTGAATTGATTTGTAGCGCAAAGTGGGCAGTTTAAGTTAAAAGGTTTCGACCCTTGAAAAAGAGTTAGTTATTTGGCCTCAGTTAAGAGCACGACACGTATGATTCCTTTCCCTTGTTTTGTTTCAGTTTAAGATCCAAAACTGCTCCTCTCTTAAGGTTTTTTCATACTCTTTATTAGTAAAATAGAAAAAAAAAGATACCTCGCAGTGATTCTTCTCAAAGAGCCAGTTGCTTTACGGTGACTACCGTGTATCCCCCACCCCACCCATCGAGACCAGCGACGCCAAAAAACATTTAAAACCAGCAAAAGTATTTATACGTTTGATTGGCACTGACAAAAATCACAACCCACAACACGAGCTCTTAAGTCCAAGGGGAAAAAAAAAACAAACAGTCTCTTAGTCCAGCACTTCATCCATTCATGGACACACTGAAGCCACATCTGCCGGAGCAGATCACTCGTTCCTTCTTACATAAGGACTCAGTCAGTGCAGAGCTACGATGGGCAACTAATGGGGATTCCAGTGCCGCGGGGCCGCCACTTTCCATCATCATCTTTATAATTATCTGTTGACTCTGAGGTTTCCCTACAGTAGGAGGAGATTGTTATCCATGGGTGCAGATAGCAGAGGAACAACGGAGCACGCTGAGTGAACAGAGCTGTACAAATTGATCAGACTCACAGTTTGCTAATTGAGAGCAAGCATGTGTGTCTGCCTTTGCTCTGGCGATGTTAAAATCCTGCATTCTTCATGTACAGTTTGACTGCCGAGCCATAATGTGGAGGATGAAGTCGATGTGGTAAAGAAATGAAAAACGTCGCAAGTTGCTGATGTTTGCTCACCCAGATCAGAAGAAAACTTTAGATTATTAGTGTCTGGGGGAACAATTTAACATCTGTTCTGCAAGTTGTGCTAGGTTTTTGAACTTTCTACGGCTGAGGTTTATTGCTAGATGCTATAAAATACGGAAATGTGAAACTATAAGCCCTTGTCTATCTTTCGACAGCTGTGAAAAAAATGAAGAATCCACTGGTTTTACTGTTTACAGGTATACGTTTAAGCAAAAGGAAGATTTTTGATTACTGTCCCAAATTCCAAATAGAAATGTTGTCATGTAATGCATTTATTTGCATAAAATGACAACTGGCCACAATAACAAACAGATGCTTCCAGACGTCGACTAATGCAGAGAAAACAAGTTCATATTCATTTTCATGAGTAAACTTTCAATCACAGCTTTCATGCATCTTGGCATGCTCTCCATCAGTCTTTCACTTTGCTTTTGGATGCTTTATTTCAGTCCTGGAGCAACAATACAAGCAGCTCAGCTTTGTTTGATGAACTGTGATCATCCATCTTCCTCTTGATCGCATTCCAGTGGTTTTCCGTCGGGTTCAGGTCCGGACATTTGCGGTGTTGTTTTATTTTTCCCAGAACTGCTTTAAAAGACACAATAAATTAATTTTGAGAAGTTTTCTAGATCATGGCTGCTTGTCTTCATTGATGCTCATGCATATTTAATTATATAAAAACACATGGCGTGATCAGTGGGATTATGGGTGGGGTCTGGTCGCTGTCAGAATTTATGATTTGACGTCTGGGTGTTGACCAAACAAGGCCACGGCGGTTGTGGGATAGGAGGGTCTCACAAAACTGATCAGAACTGATTTTTTTTTTGGAAAATACGTAAGAAAATCTAATTCACACTCTTGTTTGCATGTTTACAGGCTTTCTATATATTTAGCCATTCCGAGGTGATGAGAGAGGGCAGAGTAATTAAAAAGCCATGGCCTTTGGCAGGACATAAAGCCAGATGGCCTTGCAAAAATGAAAGTGTTGCCATAAGCCAGTGCTGCGCCACACGTAGGATCAACACTTCTACAACCACCAGACAAAAGGAGAGCCAACGCTGACCTTCGAACACAGTCTTAAGAGGTCTTTTTTTTTTTTTTTTTCTTCCGGACAGAGCAGAATAATCCCTCACATGGACTTCGGTGCCAAAATTCCACAGATTTCTCCCACTTTTGAGAAATAGTCGAGGTTTTCTGTCAGAGCCACAGAGCATTTATTGTGTTTTTTTTTTTTGTTTTGTTTTTTTAACTCCGAAAAATGGACATGTCTGTCATTCTCGGTTAAACTCCTGAACTTGAGGTGATGTCCGTTCTCACCGTCCGCCGAAATCCAAGCGGACATGCAGCCAGCGTGTGCCACAGGATTCTAGGTCCTGCGTCTGATAGGAGCTGGCATGACGTGCCGGAGGAGGTCTGAATCTGGGTGGGGTTGAGTCCGGAGAGAAAGACAACGCGACATGACGGACGCAGTCTACGGCCAGATTCCACAGGCTTTTAGGATTAACAACAATAAACGAATAATATCTTTTCCCTTTTTGTGAACACACCGTACTGTATGTGTCTTAAGGTTCAGTAAGAGTGTAGATTTGAATTTGTCATGAGGTACAAATCACAAATGACCTTTTCTTTTTAAGATTTGTTGGTGTCAGACTCTCAGTTTCTAGTCAGTTAATATCTCTCTTTCATCATTAAAGTGTTCTGTTTGCTCCTGCAGACAGTCACAGTACAGAAATGTTGTCGTTATTGAAATGATGAGGAATACTGTATTAATTAAACCACGAAGCAAATATATTCTTTAGCTGATTTCATCTACAAACCAGATTTAATCTGGACAGAGTCCTGCTAAGATTGTAAGGCCATTACTGAGATCATAATTCATATACAACAGTTTCTTTACTTACTATCAAAATTAGACAGTAAACAGAAGGTAACTGAGTTAGTGTAGGTTAATGGCCGAGTAGTTGTAGGTATATGGTCGTGCAGAATAACGCATCTGTACTTTATAACGACTAATAAAGAGCCGACATGCTACTAATACGTTTGTCATTAATGGTGAATAATTACACCTTAAATAAGTGTTACCAGCTTCGCTTCAAGCAAAGCACTAAAGGAAAAGAAATCAAATCTAATGCCATCAAGTAGATTCTGAGATACTTCACAGATGAAAGTGAAACGAGAGACTAAGACAGGATCACTTATTTAAGTCGTTCATCTGCTTATTCTCATGGGTGTCCTTAGTACATTTCAAGACAGTTCATCCAATAACTCATCTTCATTTTCTGATCTGAACTTTCTCTTTTATTTGACATTTTACATACATGAAATACATTATCATTGAGTGAAAAACGTGTCTGGACCATTCATAAATTGCGTTCATGCCTGAGTTCGAGGAACATCAACACATAACAACACGTAACATTGATTTTTAAAATTATTATCGTCTCTGCTCAGGAGTGAACGCCATGCTGAGGAAGGTGGCTGTAGCAGCGGCCTCCAATCCCCATGTGGAGATCCGACAGGACGGTGAGCAGTTCTACATCAAAACATCCACCAGCGTGCGCACCACCGAGATCAACTTCCACATCGGCAAAGAGTTTGACGAGGAGACAGTAGACGGGCGGAAGTGCAAGGTAGAGACACTTGAAAAACAATAATGTTCGCAATAATGTTCTTTAAGGTCAAACTTGAAGTCGTCGTGTATCTTTAAAAGCAAAAAAAAAAACCCAGTGCCCACATGGTAAAATGTTAAACGGTCGGTTTAAAGGTTGGGTTCTGACAGCTTTAGGGTTAGAAATGGAGTTATTGTAAAAGTACAACTTCCAGGGAAAGAATACGAGCCAATCCAATGTCCCTCTAGTCAAGGAAAGTAATGGAGATAAAACTTATTCATGCAGTTATATTATATCTAAAGTCTTATTATGGTAATGGTCAGATCAGGCTGAGGATAAGACTAGTGCATAGTTAAAGTAGGATTTTGTATAATTCAGAGTTAATAATTCATACAGCTGTGCAAATAAATATTAGCTCACTGTGACAAATGAAAAGTCAACATTTGTCCTAAACGTGACTTTTAACTTGTGTCTCGTGTGCTAACGTGAGTCAGTCAGCTGTGTTTAAATTAGTGCCAACAAAAAAAAAACATGTAACTTCAGAACACGTGGTGTTGAAAAACAAGCCAGGAGCAATGAAAATTCCAAAAACAGAACATCTAACGGTCACTTCAAGGACTATTATACTGACTTTCTATAGAAAATCACACATGGTCTAATAATTATTTCTAAATCTGTGTCATTTTTGGACATTTATTACTGGTTATGTCAAAACGTTTGGCCACATCTGTGTTTAATCTCAACATCAGCGCTTTAATCTAAAATGTTACCCTTAAACCTTTCAGATAATGTAATGTAGTCATGCGTAAGATTATGAGGATATTCTGTGTATGTGTGTGTCTGCGTGTGTTCAAGGCCTCCAGGGCTCCATGAAAAATTCATAACTCCTTGAAATCGTATCTATCAGTATTATCCTCACGTCTGTGCGGCTGGATTAAGGGCAGCTTGAGTCGGGATGGATGAGAGTTTCTCTCCGAACCTCTTCGGGCCCTGAGGGGGATTTTCTAACATCCATCCTGTAGCTCATCACAGGGACGGTTACCATGGTGACCCCCATACACAGTCCGCGCTCCCACGTACGTGATCGTAGTCTCGTATATCCTTAAAAAGACAAATTCTACTGAAACACTTGAAGGAAACAATCAATTATTCTACAAATTATGACCTAAACTAATGGAAATCATACAGACCCTGACGTAACAGCTGTGTTCTGTTACCGAACCGGTTCCATAGATATGATCTCGACACTGAACCATTTACGTCAAACGTGTAATAAATACGCAGCTGTACAGTTAGACACGGCTTGATTGTTGAGCCTGATAAACTTTTCCAAAGTTTATCATTTGAGCTAAAGCATAAAAACAATGCCCATTTAATTTGTAATTTTGCTATTTGTCCTCTAGAGTTTTCTGCATCATCATCTCATAAAGTTACAGGAAAATGTCAACAAATTCGAAACAGACGTAAGATGTAACACCGTTGGCCACTTCTGACTAATACCTCAGTTTAATATAGACCTAGGCTTTTAAGACGCAACTTTGAAGGAAATATGAAATGAATGAGGCTTTTTAAAGCTTAAAGAGAACTTTTAAAGCTGTTTTCTTCTTCTTTTTCGTGTCACAAATCTAGTTTTATTCCAAGCAGTAGCCAGACTGATACACAGTAAATTCAGTCAGCGCTGCTCAAGCCTCCTCCAAAGTTGAAGAATTTGGGAAAAATGTGCTGCCACCGAGTCAATTTAGCATCTTAATAAGAAAATGGCTTGATTTAAAGAAGCACGTATTGACTGTCCAGCGCTGACATCTGTTTATCTCTGGCTGCTAAGCAACCGGCGGCCGAGATGAAGAGAACATAAACAAACAACGTGCAAGTTACGCCTCGGCAAATGAACATGCAATCCACTGCTTTCTTCTCAAACAGATGGACCGATTAACTGAAAACTGGCTTTAATTACATGCATCTTATCTTATTAAAAAGTGAAACAAATGTCCTGCCTGGAAACAGCTGTGAAGCATAATTGATTTATGCTGACTTTTGAGCAATTTTCTGTTGAATATTGTGGCAAATACAGGGTCAGCCAGAAACCCATGGTATTTCATGTTAGGGTGGTGATTTAGGATGGGAAACAGACGGAAACTGCCTTTAAATATTTGGACTTTGTGTGCATTTTATCTGGTTTGTGTTGCATCAATTTACATAGTTTAAATTTCGTCAGCGGTTATGGTGAAGCGTCCTCGTCTGACCTCAGCTGTAGCCACAGATTCTTCCACAACTACTTTAGCACAAAAACAATGAGCATTGTACTCTTGAATCCCAAAAGGCCAGAGAGTTTAAACGTGTGTCACAGAAAATTTACCACCCTGAAAAATTCCTGGGCAACAGCAAACCGTAATATTCATGCTTGTGGAGAAGAAGTGAATTCGCACATGCAAAAATAAAATAAGTGGCTGCGTGCGTGCCGTAAAGTAAGTCAACAAAATTGAGCCTCGGAAATCTGACAAATGTATTTTTTTTGGAAAACCACAGTGGCCTTCTGGGTATGAGCTGTGCAGAATTCATTATGGGTTTCATCTGTGACTGCGTTACGTCTTATGAACGGGCACATTTTGGTGCAAGGCGTGCCAATTTTTGCATTCGTTTTGGAGATAGGAAGAGCAGACATGACCTATTTCTGGTCCCGGGAGACAGCGTGGCTCCTTCTGTCTGTGCCCTGGGGCATGCTGGGTACTGGGCAGGGCTAGACGGCTCTTTTTGCCACATGAAGCGTCTGTGTTATGATGCAGACAAGTCGTGTTGTCATCGCACATTTGCAGCAGACGCTTGTTTGGGTTCGAGCATCAGAACCATAGCGCTGTCAGGGATATGCTTTTTAATGTCTGTATTGCATCAAATTAGAAATGAATGCTGAAACTGAGCTGGGTTATTTGCACCCATATAGGGTGGGTATTTTTTATTTATGCGTCTTATAGCACCGTAGTGTTTGTTGTATTTCATCTTCTGTGTTAGAGGTCGACAATTAATGATTTTTTAAATATAATAATGATAGTTTGGAGCAGGAAAAAAGAAAATAGCTGATTAATCAGCACAGAATGAAACAGAAAACAGTTTGACTTTATTAGAAACTGGGTACTAATAAATACCTAAATAAATAAATACATCCAGATCAATGAACATCAAACTGAAAGAAATGAATCATTAAATGTGGAACTGAAACATCAAGTCTAGGTGGGAATAGTTTTGATTTTTTGAGCTATTAGTTTCCCTCAAAGTCAGTAATTCCAGTTGTGAAACCTAATAATAATAATAATACCACTATCAGAGCCAAGTTCTGCCGATATCAGTAGTTTGTAAAACGTCCTTTCGATGCTGATTTATCAACTAAAATCAATCTATCTCCAATCTGTTTTCTCTGTGTCTCCTGATTAATGAAAGAGTCTGACGAAGCACACGCAAAACACACTGTTTGCTCGTTCCAATGCTTGTAAAACAGCTTAAATCAACTGGAAATTTAGTTTCATCCGTCACACACACAAGGCTGAAACCAAACCTGGTGGCCTCGCTGACTCTGGCACAAGTGCCGGAGGGGCGAGCGGGGCAGTGCGAGGTTTGGCGGACTCTCAGGTGGAGTGGTTTGGCAGAGGAGACATAAGTGTGTTTTGGGTGAGGGCAGCTGCCCCTGTGGTTAAAGGGATTACACGCTGATCTGTGCCTGGCGACAGGCAAAGGGCTGATTAACGGCGCCACAAGGTTAAAAAGCTTCAGCTAATCTGAGCGGCTGTGGTGGGATCAGACAGCCTCTTCTCACTTCCAGGGGGGAAAAAGTGATAAGACGCTTCCCGTCGGCGTCAGAGATGACACAAAACAGGCGGCAGAAGTACTTCAGAGCAGAGTGGAAGTCGGATAATGACGTGATTATGTACCTGCTCTAATGGATGGAGGTGTTTACAAGGTGGAAAAGCTCTAAGACACAAACTGTATAAGCGCTGCAAGCTTCTGGAATAAGAGTGACTATTGTAGTTACCCAGTGGCAGAGGAGACATAAGTGTGTTTTGGGTGAGGGCAGCTGCCCCTGTGGTTAAAGGGATTACACGCTGATCTGTGC
>JAPQRN010000022.1:18258946-18277638 GCA_037367275.1 Coranthus polyacanthus | reverse complement strand
AAAAAAAAAAACCACACTGGACTTAATCATGTGTTTTTCTTCAGGAAAATATGTAAAAGGATGTCAAATAATGCCAAAAGTGTGATTTTTATGTCAAAATAAGAGATTGCTGTATGAGGTAACACCACGGGACCACTACGTCTATTATAAATGTTGTTTTTGTTTTGCAGTTCTGACCTCAAAATACAGAAGTTAACCTCTGTACATGACTTCTATAAACTCGATTATTGCCAAATTAATGACTCAAGAAGGTGCGATTGTTCAATTATATTAAAAATATAAATAAACTCTTTTCAAGTGTAAGGCTAAGCCTGGGGGCAGAACAGTGGACGCTTTCATAGAATGACCCATATATTGTGCAACCCTAGTTTTAAATGATTATTCTACATAGGAGTAAAGGTACGAAGCTTCATAAATTACAGAGAGCCTCCTTCGACGCGCTCTGTAACTTATCTGTACGGTTTGTCTGTTGTTCTGGGAGACTCGGAAGACGTCAGATGCATTAAAATGGGATTTTAGAGCAGCGCTCTGTTTGAGAAATGGTTAATGAAATGAGGCAGGGGGTGTATGAAGTCACCCTGGAGATTCATCCGTAAAGGAAATGAGAGAGGCTGTTTCCCAAGGAGCCGTGCTTTCATCCACCCTGCAGAGAGATGTGAAAGGAGAACAAGAGGAGCTGCTAGGCTGACATCGCAGTAAACCCCCCCTGTATTTAGTCAGATTAATATGGGTAAGAGTCAATGGGTCTAAAGCCCCTCGAACGATGTGCAGGGGAACAGTCCAAGACCAACGGACCGGACTGACAGTTCTCAGGAACTCAGCAGCCTTACTCTCATAAGCTCCCACGCTCGGCTTTGTTGTTCCTCGAGTACTTCTAAGATAATTGTCCAAAAAGGCAAGAGCTTGAAACAATATACTGTAGAAGTCTTACGTGCCGAAAAAGGTAATCTGAGGATGTTTATACGAGGACAAACGAGAAGAAAGCAGATCGTATGAACTCCGTTCCCGTGTTTTTTGGGTGAACGTGTCGCGGCGCCTGCGGGGAGGAGCTGAAGAAGCTTTCATGCACTAATGGAGATTGATCTGGCTGAGCTGTGACAGTAACAGCGGAGCATCTCTGCTCTTCTCATCTCAGTCCTCCCTGCTGTCACACCATCAGCCAGGATCACAGACAGACCGTGTTTAGACTGAAGCCGAGTCTCGTTTTCACAATGTTAGATTATACTACGGGAAAAAAAAAAAAACACACGCCCCGGTATTATGAGAAAGGTTAAGTCATCGTCAAACAACGTGGAAGCTCTTATAAAGTCAGAATATTAAAAGATCCTACATGGGGCCCTGATAGCGCTTCATAATAATATTTTTAAGTGAACTGTAGTACCACACTGGACAAATAACATCATTTTATTGGATTTCAGTGTTTCTTCCATTTCATTTTTTTTTGTTCATCAGCACAAAATCAGCACTTTTTTCAACTGATTCCATGTTATATGAAGACGGTTGATATGACAAAATACAAACTTACAAAGTAAAACTCTTACACAGAGACACACCCGCACGTACCTGGACACACATACTGTTGTCATTTATTTGACCTATGTCTTTGTCAAAATGAATTATTTGAGAATACGTTCATTAACGTGTGTTCTCAGACCTGCTGCTTCTTATCGTTGTCTCTTCTCTTTTCAGCAGCGGCGTCATTTTTTTAAACAGCGAATACAATGCAATATTACAATGCAGCTGCCATGTAAAAATCTACCATTTAACCTTTATGCCCACGTAGTAAATAAACATGGAATCTCATTGTCCACTCTGCTGTAATTGCTGCCGTATGATTAATATCAGTGCAGTTTAGCCCAAAACACCTGCTTAAAAACAGGAGTGCGATAAGTAAAGTATCATTTAAATCCTGAGCGATTTTACGCCTTTTAGAGGAAAAACAGACGAGTCGTTTTTTGCACCCATTGTTATTGTCTGAATCCGAGTCATATCAGTTTGTCTCCAAAAGGCCTCCAGACGCACAGGGACAACTGAACAATCACAGCGCTTGAGCCGGAGACTCAAAGGACGAGTAGCAATCATAATGCAGTGGTCTGATTGTCTGTGGCAGTTCACGTTGTAAGTGGGGCACATTTCCATACGATTTGCATGATTTGGTCTGAAAACACTGTACGGGTAAAGTCAAGCGATTATCTCCAGCTGCACCGGCCTAAAACTAAACCAGAAGATGACGACACGTCCGGGGTTCAACACTTGTGCATCAAAGGGAGGGTTGCAGGGTTGTCTTTTGGCTTCAGCATCAACAGTTTGCAGGATCACTTATGTTTAAACATTTCAAACTTGTTTTTCTATTACCGTGATATTTGATGACTAAAATGTCCCAACATCTTCTTTGTTTCCTCTAGATTTTTGGGGCAGATGAAGTAGTTTGCACGCGGATTTACTTCCGGGAATGAAGCTCTGCGCCTTCATCGGGAAAAAAGCAGAAACCCAGTTGAACCACACGTCATTTAAACCCCAGCTGCAGTCTGTCGTGCTAACATACTAGCAAATTGCAAAGTAGCCTGTAATCTGTCAGCATCGAGCTGCATAGTCTCCGCATACAATAGCAATGTCTCTGTAATCTGGTTATTTGTAGTGAATATTGTGTGTGCAGTACATTAGCTGGATATATCAGTGTCAATCTGGTGTCAGCTGTGTGTAGGATTTAGTCATCAGTTGCATCACGTATCATGTTCAGTGACAGGAAACAATAAAAAAATGGGACAAACTGTATCATGGACTCTTGTGGTTCATATGCATTTACACCAAGAGTACTTTTCATGTGTTGAAGGGGGCATATGGTCGTCTTTTAAGAAGTAATGTGACTCTCGCGTGTCCCCAGAATGTGTATTTTAAGATCAAAACACCACACAGATCGTTTATTCCACGTTGCCCGTACACTCCTGGTTTTCAGCGAAGTTCTAAACGAGCCGTTTCGGTGTCTGTTGCTTTAAATGCAAATGAGCTACTGCTGCCCCTCCCCTTTCCTGTCAGCGCCATGGATACCATCGTGTAAGTCATTCTAGGGTTTTGGGGTGGTTTCGATGGTTCTGGTGGGTGGCATCACAAATACACAGATTCCAAATGGCTCCTTTCAGACCCAGTTATGTGAAAAGGGGCTGTTTGTATTTGACCTTCAAGTGATTTGATAATTGCATTACGTTTTAAAGCCCCCAGGCCTGTTTCGTAATGGAAAAAGAAATGAAAATCTTATTTTTCACAATATGTCCTCTTTAACAAACCAGAGATGCGGACCTGAGTTTGTGTTTTTCCTGAAGGAGCTGAAATCAGGGGAAAAATGCCTGAATTTGAAAATGCAACCTCCCCTCTCTGTCCAAAGAATAAATATGAATATAGATGCCCTGATGCAGTTTCATACCACCATGGAAAAGTGAAGCCACTGAAGCGCATTCAAACCTCACTGAAACGACCTCTGAGCCGCCAGAAATCTCCTGTTACGGGGTGGATTTTCTACAGCCCGAAAACAAACCTCTGTCTCTGTGTCCTCTCAGACCACTTGACTTACAAATTGCTGAAAGGTAACTGTGGAATCTTTGCCCAATGAGATAAAAAAAAAACTAGCGTGAACTGCAGGTTCAAGTTGCACAGTGACTTGACAAAAATACCTTGAGACTCAACTCGGGCTCGAGGTTTAGGACGCATCGTCTTTATTTTATTTTAACATGAAAGTAATTCCCGTCCTTATTATCACGCAGAACCTTACACATGCACACGGCCACAGATGACTGTAAACCGCAGTAACGACGCCACGGGGAGAACATCTCCACCTGCTGTGTCACAACCTCCGAAGACGATAATGCAAGAGGAGGAAGTTCTGTCACCACTGATTTCTGCAACAGATCAGTGGTTCCTTTCATTTTTAAGTAGGACCTCAACACTTTGTCTATACTGCGGCTGAATGTTCACGAATGTACACTCAGAACAACCATTTCACCGTATGCGTATCCTTGAGGCTTAAAAATGTTCTTTCGCATTAAACACCGAAGCCAAATATTACTGAAAGTCAAGTATATTAATGCTGTCTTATTATCTTTTAGTAATACCTGCTTCGTTTATAGGTTTTGATAGATACGTCGTGGTATGGGTAAGTATTAAAGGTTCAATATGTTAAGATTTGTGTGGCCTTGTGTTCTGTGTGGTCCGTGTTGTGCCTTGTGGTTTGTTGGTGCTAGCTTACTTCTAAGCTAACAGCAGCTAGAGTCGCACACTGTTTACACTGTAGAGGAGCAGAACAGAGGCGTCGAAGGATTTGGGAGTGGAAAAAAAACGACCTGAGCCCTCAACGTAGAAGTCAGTGTACGAGCATGAAATGGAGTCGGCTTCACTTCAGCTTCAACAACCAGCTCCCGGCACAAAACAGTCTCCAACGCAAACTTTGCGTGAGCACACAAACACGCACAAATCTCACATATTGAATCTTTAATGTTCACAGTTATTCTATCTCTGAGAAAAGTGGAAGTTATAATAAAGGCTTCGAGGTATTGCACCTTAAACAAGAGAAGTTATACTCGTGTTTTCTGTTTTACAACTTGCTTTCAGCCTTTTTGACTCCTTTGATACTGTAACAAACCCCCGGAACGTCTGCTCCAGAAAAAACAAAACAACTATTGTGTGTATGGTGTGAACTTAAAGAACCCACAGCTTCTGATGTTATCAGATCTATTTCCTAAAACCCTGAACTGCCCCTACAAAAATAGCCTTGGGTTTAAAAACCCACATCCCATCACGCTCCAGCCTCCCCCTCTCTGCTGCTATTTGCCACGTTCTCTGTTTTCCCAGATGCTCCCGGGAGCCACATCCTTGCGTCTGATACAGTTCTGAGGCAATAAGATTAAAGACAGAGTGGGACGGCGAGATAAGACCGAGCACACTGGTGCACATACAGCAGAGCCCTGACGCTCCGGTGTGACTAATGCCGCAGCCGCATATTAACGTGAGTCGACCGTTGGCTCAGACAGACAACGTAAGAGCATTTCATTCTTTCTAACGGGTGTTAAATTCAGAGCGGCACGTGCAGACATTTCCTATTGTGAGATGTGAGGTAGAAACGATGCGTTCTGTCCTTGTGTGACTCGTCCTCAGGGCCGTCATGTGGAGGCTACATTATTGGAACAAACTCACACAGTAGTGTTGTGATCAGTCCATGTATTTGACCTCTTTTGCTTCACTGGTTTTTCGAACCTGATTGCTGAGTAGTCTATGCTGTGTTTCACCAACAAGACAATCGTAAGGAGAAGTGAGAACGATGACGACTGAAAGAGAGTGGTGGAGTAAAAATGCATCCTTTTTTTTCAATAAATAGTTGCAAAGAACTGAACATATGAAAAGCTCAGTTACAAGCCTTGACCTTTGCCACAAATGAAACGTTTTTTTTGGATGGACAGATATACAGACAGATTTATGGACAAGAAATGATAGATGGAGGGTGACAACTTGCGCTTTGAGCTACCATTTTAAGCAACCGCTTTAAGCAGGTCGCAAGTTAATGGAAAAACCTGATAGGAATGGTCTCTTTCAGGATGACGGCGTCCTCGTCCATAGGGAACCAAGGCTCATAATGAGCATGAAAATGATGTGAATCATATGCTACGGCCTTCACAGTTCAATCCAATTGAACATCTCCACCGCCGTCATCAAAACACCAGATGAGGGAATATCTTTTGTTATAAAAAGGTGTTCATCTCTCCGAGTAGAGTTCAAGAGTTCACAGACTTACGGAATCAATGCCACGGAGCAGTGATGCTGTTCTGGAGGTGTGTTTTTTTCTTTAATTTGTCTGTTTGTCTTCGGTATATATTTTTTTATGTTTCATCGCGAATCGATCGTCAGCGGAAGGCTCGGCTGAGGATCATCTTACAGCACAAGTCACGCTCTCGTGAAAGGAAAACGTGAATTTAGAATTGAGGAGGAAAAACCATTAGTGTCACATTATAACGTGAAAACGACTCCCATGACTTCCACATTGCACATACAAACGTATGCCGTAACAAGAAACTTTTACTTTAATAGAATTGTTGCATGAATAGAAGTAGGATGATAATAAAATGAATAAGTAACATGAAACGTTTCACATTATAACAAGATAAAGAGCATATTGTTCTAACTGTTATAATGCGATTAGTTTGTACTGTATGTCTTTTTGTACCATGAAAATGCCATAATCTGAAAAAACATCTCGTTATATCAATACTTTTCATGTTATAATGTGATACTGATCTTTTTCTGGCCGTAATACGCTGCCATAACTTTAAAACAAATGCGTCTCACTTCACAGAAAAAAGAATTAGTTGGAAAAACCCAGTCACACCCAGTCACAAAGCAGATTACAGTAGATAACGACTGACTCGGCAACAACTTGCACTGCACAAGAAATCTTGGTTTTACACTCTTCCACTCAGTCTTGACAAATAATTTAGCCTTTGTTTATATTTGCTCAGGCACTAAGTTACCGTTTGGCTGCAGGAACCCGGCAGTGCACTACCACCATACAAATCCTTCCATTGAAAAACCTTTGGGGAGCTTATTCAAGACACTTCCCCTGAGCAGGTGCACAACACATGAGTCTGCGGTCCAGGCCAACATGCTGCCTCGCTGCAGTAAATATGTAGCGGCCTCAGCGGTGGTCAGAGGCCTTGGCGTGGACTACAGTCCTGTCCTCGGGGTGGATATGGCGAGAAAGTGGCACAACATCAAAAACAAAAAGCAAATCTGTCTCTGTCCTTCACGGCTGCCAGGGATTAAAAGGTTGTCCTTTCAACACGGTGGCACGACGATTGTTCCCATTCCTCAACGCCAAGGCTGTTGGGCCATGTCTATACCACCCCTGCTTTTTGACCTGGTATCCCCTGAAAGAATGAGTTTCCTCCTGAGTGCACCACAATGCTCCGGGAAGCAAGGGCCAGGGCGCGCGCCTGCTGTGATGTTAATTTAATGACGAGCTGCTGTTCAGATGGCAGGTCCAAACAGCTGAATAAAGGGGTTGTTGTGTTTTTTGCTCCATTTTGTGGGGAAGAGGCCTCTCCGCCTGTCTTGCTGCACTCTTCTGGACAACAAACAGTGGAGCCTCTGTGCATACAGTGGAGTATAACGCCGCATCCTAAAGAAAAAAAACAAAACAACAACAACACGAGTTTCCTTCCTCTCACCCACTTGGTGTCCCAGTTCATCTGCATTGTAGACGGATGCTTACTGAGGCAGCTTTGGATTACGGTAGCGTGCTTCAGATGCAACTCCTAATCTGTTCATCTCTCTGCACTACATTTATTACAAGTAGTAAAGATAATATTCATCATCAGAGCTGTACGCTAAGGCTGGGTGTCCCTCCCTCTCTGAGACTATTGTCTTTTAATGTGAGCTCTTATCATATAAAGTGCAGGTGCTGGATGTTTACTGAAATCACTGGATCTGGATGACGCATCAACTACTATGGCATGAATAAAGGACGGACCCATTCAATTTCATGAAAAGGGGCAGATCCTTGACTTTGTTCTTTAACTTTGCGAGACAGGACTGACCAGGACTCCCTGGAAGAAGAGATCTTGTATCTCAATGGGACCTTCGTGAAAGGATAAATGAATAAAATGACAGTACTATGTGGTCCTGGTGGAGGAATGCACTCTACTGTGTCAGTTCTGTCATGTTTTACTTCGAGCTGTATTTTAATTGCTTACATGTTTACTGAATAAAGACATCTAGGTCTAGCTACAGTAAGATTCTCATTTATTCTGTTATATTGAAAACGAAGCCTTCACTTTAATATATTCAGAATCAAAATAAAGGTTGAATGAACAAATGAAATGCCCTGTGTGGGTCTGAGTGGGTTCTGGAGTAAAGGATCTGAATCAAAAAGTCTCAGTGAGTTTCTACACAGTAAGACCTCAGACTAATTACCACACACTTCAAGTTTTAAACAACTTCAGTGGATTGTTTTCTTAAATGCGGATACTGTTCTTATTTATTCAAAAGTCTTTGCATTTGACTGTTTCTTTTTTGCCCCATTGGACTCATTGTGACAAGCAGACATTTTGTTGAGTTTAGTCTCTTACAATTACCAGAATACACGTATTTCATCAATTATAGAAAAAAAAAGGACTGCAAATGAAAGAATTTGTGACCTTTGTAAGTGCTTAAGCAGAGGCAACAGGCTGGACATTTTGAATACTTAATACAAAATAAATGCATTTGCACTTGAAATGCTGATTTGTTTGGGAATGGATACTTCAAAGCATTAGTAAGTCATTTACTACCGTTACCTTCTTTAGTCTGACGCCACTACACCGTAACCTTAAAGTGTATATATGTCATATGTCAGACGTGTCAGAAAGTGCAAATCTGCGCACTTGACGCTGACTAACCTCCACGCTGGTCCGGGAGGTGTAACATACAGCGCATTAACTTTCACATGTATTGGAAATGAACACCAAGGGAGGGTGGAAAAGGTCAAGTTCAGCCAAGTGTGTGTTTGTACGTGTGTGGGTTGCTGTCACATTAAATTACCCAGTTTGCTTTGTGCCCCTGACGTCCTCGACGACTTTCATCCTGTGATATATGTAGTCACGCTCAAGTCTCAATAAATGGCTTTCTCAGGAGGGGACGGAGCAGTCTGGCAGTCACCAACGCCTGCTCAGGGAGGAGAAGAAACCTTTACGCCACAGCCATCTAACGACAGGCTAGTTCAGAGCAGGAGTGTAACGCGTGGCAAAGAGGAGCTTAAGTCAAGTTTGTCATATTTAGACTTTTAATAACAATTTCAGGACCTATTTTAGATTACTGCGGATCCTCTTTCCTGTCGTACAGGCAGCAGAGGGTTGACAACCAACCTGCAGAAACTTCACACTTAGCTGAACTTCACTTTTTGACATTTGGAAGTTTTTCTGCAGGAGGCACCGACTGCTCTGACAATATTTTTGGGTGTGCACTGAAAGTCTCCCAGGTTGTTATATAATTCAGAACCAGCTGCCAGACAACAATCTCAGCGGTCCCACACATTTTTAACAGAAAGAAGATTTCAAAAGTTTCCCACGACTTTTCAAGGAGTAATAATATCGTTTCCGTGACCATTCGCAGCCTATACGTACATGAACATAAGTGGAGTTTTCAGTCTCTAATTGTTGTTTTCATTTTCACTTCCAATAGTCACAGAAACTATTACGGTAATGAGCTGTTTTCTGAGGATTGTAACGATAAAGATCTAAAATTGTGCAAAAAAATAACAACAACAAGTCATCCCGTCACCGAAGCCTACACAAACTCAAGGAAAACCCCCGATGCTGACTCCATGTTTAACAGTTCTCTCCAGTGTCTAAATCTGACAGGTTTACGCTCCTGTTGTATGAATTTCAACAGAGACACAAATCAGGGATGCGAACTCATCAGAGGTGAACAAGGAGACAAAGATGTGAACCCCGTAGGAGGCTCCGAGGACACGCTCCGCCACGCTTTTAAACAGATGTGGATTTACAGTTGATTTTTGCATCATGATTTGATTTGAAAAGTACAGAAGAGAACAGAAACCTTCTCCACAAACCAAATATCAAGGTCCATCCACATTTTTTCCAATAAACGTGTGAAAACACGAAAAACAAGAGTAAAAATCCGTGTCAGAATTTACCGTGTGTCACCGAATAACAAATGTTATCCAGTTTTGGGCTGAGCCTCAGTTTAAAGTCAATAAATCCAAAGATGGGTCAGGAGTTTAAATGTGATTCAGAACACATGGTTTATTGGAAATGTTTATGAGATAATAATTCCATCATGTGGGAGGAGTTGACAGTAATTTAAAAATGACGCATCACAGTCTTTTAACCGAGTCAGACATCATCAGCAATAAAGTTGAAAATCTCCACGACTGAGTGCAAGTTGACTTGAAGATGCTGTTGATGTGCATTGAATGTTAGTAGAGCTAATGAAGCATTATAATGACAGGCAGGTTTAGATGTCGTACTAAAAACAATAAGAAAAATAATCTCCACGTCGATCCGACTCATCGAACTTCTCCAAAACGGCCAATAAAAAGTCAGAACAGTTGGGGAAGTTTTCTTGCTGGAGCTGAACATGTAAAAGTGAGTGTTCAGCACAGGAGCTTGCAGTGGTTATGTAAGAGCGCCAGACTTCACTAATCCTTTTTACAGAGGAGAGGAGCCTGCAGGGAAGCGCTCTCATCATCGAGACAAATCAGCCCAGAAAGCAGACGTCTCAGCTGGGCTGTGGATTCAGCAGCGTACAGAAAAATCCTCTCCTGAGCGCTCCCATTATTATGAGACCAAAACAGCCTCCGGATGCAGCGGGTGGAAATCACCCACAAAGTTCAAAGACAGACGAGTTGTGAGGAAAATCATCGGTTGTGTTTTTAACAGCTGCTGAGTCACGCTTCTTATATTTTTTAATCTATAACATTATAACCCCTTCCCAAAAAATACTGTAGATAATCTGCTTTCATCCAGTTTTTGATGTCCTGAGCATGAAGTAAAAATTCACATAAAAAGGTACGACACACAGTTTGTGAAGGTTCCAACAAGTTCAGTTTAACGTTTCTGATCTGGAGCCACGTGTCGTTGAACGTGCCCACATTAGATCAAATTGACATCATCAGAAACGGCTTGCTTCTAGAAGTAGCGTTTCTCTTTTTGGATGAGATGCCTTGTTGACTCACATCACTCTGATAGACCTTGGCCAGGCTGCACCGTTTGCATTACTGCTTCCAGCTTTCATGCTGGTTTCGTTTTGTGGTTTTGTTACAGAGTGATCACTGCAAACATTTCCCCCAAAACACATTTAAAAGCTTGACTTTAAGACTTAAAACAGCAAAGAGTGACGAAGAGTTGATTTTTAAGAACTGTTCAAATGCAATTTAAGACATTTTAAGGCCTAAGATTTGGATTTTTGATACTGGTACAGACACCTTGGCTTCAGTGCTGGTGCCGATATGTCGATACAAATTTCACATTTTAACGAAGAGAAAATTCAAATACACACTATGTCACAAATGTTTAGTTTTATTTTTCAGCTCATTTGGATTAGCTCAGTTTTACAACATGACAAGAACCGTAAGTTCAATCAGATGCGTCCACTATCCTTGCATCATAAACTCAATCAGAAACACTCAGTTCTTTCAATAACTCGTAACCTACAATTAGTAACAGACTGTTCAGTTTAGCAGCCTTTAGGGTAATTAGCAGCCTTGATCTTCATCCACCAAATTCCAATCAGTTCATCCTTGAATCCAAGTGAACGTTGGTGTCAAACTTGAACAAATTCCTTCAAGATGTTCCTGAGATACGGCATTCATCAGAATCACGCATGAGGTCACAGCGGCCTTGACCTTTAACCACCAAAATCTCATTGCATCCACATGAACGATTCTGCCAAATTTTGCAATATTCTGTCAAGCTGAGATATCAGTTTTAAACTAAACAGGGACCAATGGACAGACAAACCTCCGTACAGAGATGCACCGTGGACGCATGTAAAAAATAAACCTATTTACCACAACTTGACGTTGCCTGTTAACGCATCATTAAGAAGTGTGTTCTGCAGGCACGGACGATGAGCTTTACTCCTCAGGTATTGAAATGTGAATAAAACTCAAGACAGTGCCATAAAAGTTCTGAAGTTCGGTGAACTCAGCCCTGGATATTTGCTCTACTAATAATTTCTATAGACACGTTGAGTTTACAGTACCCACTGTAAACCGCCAACCCACCACAAGAATAAAGAAGAGAAATGTCACGTGTTGTCTCTCAGTGAGTTAATTGGTTTGCATTGTGAGTGCCAAGGCCTCCAGGTTTGACGGACAATACGAGCTCTGTGGTTGTGACAATAGCTCTGCTCTCTGAGTCAGAAGTTGCGGAAGCACCGACATCAGGGAGCTGAAAGCTGCTCAACGTTCAGGAGCGTGCACTCCAAGGAAGTAATCACGCAGAAGAGCTTTGGGAAAAAGCCCTCAGCGCCCCCCTCAGCCGGTGCTGCCTTTGAGGAACTCATTGCTACCGACGTCAGTGGGAGGCGTGGAGGGGTCTGCCGGCATGTGTCGACCTCCCTCCTCCTCCTCATCAGGGCCTCAGCGGTGCCACGGCAAAGTGGGTGAAGGGAGCGTGTCTTTGAGTGTATATGTGCGGTACGGGTGTCGCCGCTGCAGGTAAGTGGAATGGGGATGTGGGACGTGCTCAGTTTTCTCTTGACCTTCTTTGCAGGGGACGAAGGACCACCCATGGAGACCTGATGAGGCAGTTTCCCCGTTGAACATGCCTCCTGCTGCCTCTCCCAAACGATATCGTCCGTTAGTTCTAAAGGTCGCCGGTTTATCCCCCTCCAGACATACAGTATTACACCAAAAATACTCTGCATTTGATGACTTATTTAATATGGTTTCTCCACAAAAATATCAATGATCTCACAAAACTCATCTGTTCTTCTTCCCTCCATGACAAATCTGTAATCTCTAAGCATGCAAATATGTTTTCGTTGTTGTGAAGACTTTTGAAGTCCATCATTAATGTAATTTAAGCCTTATTTCACACTCTGTTGCACTGGGGAAGGACACTGGTGATGCTCTCCATGTGAATACAGAGCAGTATTGGAGGACGGCAGGGATTTACTGATGGCTTTTTTACGGCAGCCTTGTGTTTTTCTGACTTCCCATGTGACTCCAGTGCTTTTAAAGCGCGTCGTCTTACAAAAGGGCTTCAAATTCATCATTTTCAACAGGCTTCACCAAGCACAAACCTCAAACAATTAGTTAAAAACTGACTGAATGTTCCACGTATTTAAGACATTCTATGGCCTGAAATTCAGTACTGGATTTTGGATTTTTTTAAGGACCTGAGAGAAACCCTGAGTACATTTAGAATGTATACTTGGTGATGACTTAAGGTCTAACACTTGAAAAAGTTATGTACAATATCTCACTTGGCTCCAAAATATTTGTGAAATCACAAATCCTGACGATCTCTGAGGGTTTTTTTTTCGTGATGTTTTCACATTTTATAGATTTTACTGAGTTTATAGCTGCTGGACATTTTCTCTGGGTGTCTCCGTGATGAAAAGCGGTCAAACAGTCGTGATCGTGGAGGGATTAAGTGTTCATTCATGATTGTGTTGAAATAACACATTTAACCAAAAGAAATTTTAAACCATCAATATGCAGTAAAATCAATACTTTAGTGTCTCTATTCAGGTTTCTCAAAGCATATGATTCTTATACGTTGGGGAAAAAGATTTACAAGACAGTGTGAGGACTCCCCCTGCAGGATCTGGAGGGAACTCTTTTGAGAATGAGAACCATTCAGGATGATAGCTTTCAGCTGTCTTTTGCCATTTCACAAAGACACAGACTATTCCAAATATTTTTGTTGAATTAGTCCGACACGGAATTAATGTAGAGACTTGGGGTGGTTTTGTTGAACTGGTTTCAATGTTGTTGTTATTATTAAGAACTTAAAAACTCTGTGTGTTATTTATAGAGGCTGAATATTTTGACAAAAGCCAGAAGAACAGAAGTTCTCCTTCAGCAGTTTAAAGGAGCATCAGTGACAAAAGGAAACAGATGAGAGGGTGAAAAAATAAATCACTCGACTTCACAAAGAGCTACGTAGGCTACAAATGTCATTTTTATTATTACTTTAAATAATGTCTAAATAAAGGGACTAAAGACATGCTCGTGTGACTTCTTCCATTATCAAAAATATGGTGTGGTTGATGTTTGCAGCAGAAATCTATCCAGGGAGTGAAGCGTGCATCACAAGGTGAGACCGTTGTGGAGTCCTTTCATGTGAAGACTGAACATCGAAATGAGTCCCACCATCACCACGGACGGTGCTCATTGTCAAAAGAGGGGCAGTGATTTTTCTTTTTTTTTTTTTTTTTTACTAAACCAAATGTCACATTCAGAAGAAAAAAATTTGTTATTTTTCATATATAAAAACTGAAAGACCTGGATACATTTCTACTTCTCCACATGTTTTTACTACAGAAATTAAAAAGAAAAAGACATAAAGGAACACACAAAGGGGGAAAACAGCTATTTTTATAATCAACTCCCTTTGGTAAAAACTGTAATAAATGGTCTTGCATTTGTCTTTTTCATATACATACTAACTTTAGCCATTTATCACTAAAGTCCACAGTAAGCTTGGAAAGTATTACTAGCACAACAACACAGATCTGTCATAAAAAGTCTGAGACTATTTACAGTGTATTTACAAGGTGAGCGGCATGTGGACAGTCCTCCCAGAATGAGATGAGTGTGTGAGTGTGTGTGCAAGTGTGTGTGTAAAAGCTGGTGTATTGGCGGAGGGCGTTTGCCAGCAACATTTTAAAAAGGTTGACTTCCAGGGCGGCGAGGATCATTTGTGTTAATAGAACTATATATAATATATATATATACACAACACTTAAACTGGAATACATGTCAGTATCTGACATTCACAAGCTATACAATTTTACAGTCTGAGACCAAACAGTTTTGTGTGGCTTTTTTTTTTTAGTTTTTTTTTTTTTTTTTTTTTTTTTTACATAAGATGCTTTTTGATCTAACCTGACAATACTGTCTGGGGCTCAGGCACAGTTTCTAATAATGCTGCCATGTGTTTCAGAAAAGGAAATGTAACTCGTTTTCCGTCTCGTGATAGGTACATAATTGTGATTTGGCCTTAACGCAGGAATGTCTGAACCACATCTATCGAGCGCCAGACTTCGTCGAGCTCCTTCCAAAACCTTCAAATATAACATTTTCCTCTTTCCTGAATAAGTGCACTTGTCCACCACATTGTTTTCCATGGATACTGTAGAATAACACTATCATAAAGAAATCCCTGTGATTGATTTCGATGGATTTTTTTGATTTTTTTTTTTTTTTTTAAACTCTGATGGCTTCAGATGTGATTAAGTACAAAAAGCACCACTCTTACTCTCACAGGCTCGCTGTTTATGTCCCTGAGCCTTGCCTTACAGGCTCAGGGAGGTTTTGTTTGAGACGTGGCTCCGAGTGCTGGTACGAGCTCAGCTCTGTGACTGGGACATGACCATTCCTAAGTTTTGGCACCAAAGGCCCTGTGAAAAAATGGGCCCAGCTAAAAACGCTGGTAAAAATCAGTAATCCTGCCGCCCTGGGTGCAACATACACGGTAGCTAGCTTAATTGTGCTCCCATGTCGGCCTTAAAAACACATTAATAAGCCCTCGTCCCTACCTCTACTCCTGACCTGTTTGACTTCAAAAACAGAAATGAGTCTCTGTCCTGTTTCTCCTCCCGGCTCCAGCGGGCTATGGAGCCTTGGTGGATGTGTTGTATTTCACGCGGTACTTGTTGATGTTCATGAAGTGAAGGACCTCTGGTTGGCGGCTGGTGGTGCAGGGTAAAAGGCCGTCTCGCCCTTCGCCCATCAGCCACTTATTAGTCTCGGCGTTCATGTCGCGGGTGACGTGCTCCTTTACCCACGCCTCAACCCAGGCCTGGAAGCGTTTGTGCAGCCGTGTGCTCACCCGCTCGTGTGACTGCGGAGAAAGGAGAGGGAGGTTCCGGTCAGCAAGCTGTCTCAAACACAGTGGCTGGAGAATCATATGCTGTACACTGACAGGGTTCAGGACTTTATTCTAGAGGCCTGGCCAATTATTTGATCCGGTATTCAATGCAATTTCCTGTTGGTGTTGGTTTTAAAATTGACACAAATAAATCAATGTAATGTGATTAAAATGGGTGTAATGTGTGCTCCCCTATTGATCCTGGTGAGCACTGGAGCAGCACATTTCTGAACCAGAATCGTGTTTTCTTTCTTTGTTTTTTTTCTTTGCATTAGAGCTCCCCTCGCTGGTAACAGAAAGAGCAACTTCCTGTTACCTCAGCTGTGAGGTGTTACGTCAAGGCTAAAACTCCCTAAAAAAAATAAATAAAAATCCAAAAGCCACAGACACAATCACAACATACATGTGGACTGGTATACCGAACTGAAAGAAAAGACGCAGTTCAATCCTGCAACGAACTGAACCAACGACAGACACTGACATAATGTTGCAGCATGTCCCTGTTTTCAACAGTGATGCAGCTTAAAACCCCACTCGCAGCCTGGAAGGAAATGACTGGAACATGTGATTTGAAATTTCTACATCGGAAAAAAGCCCAGAAATGGTTTATGTTTCAACACAGTGAGCCTCGGGTTTGGAAAAGCTAACAGGGAACAGGGAACGATACATTTTTAATTTTCCAAAACTGAATTTTGATCAGTGGAGATAAGAAAGTGTTGCCAATCTCGGTTTAAGCAAAATATTCATGAACACCCTTTCAACAATCTTTATAGGACATTCAGCTTTTATGACCAAATACATCTTAATAGTGAATTTAAGAAATGATAATAAACGTATAAATAGACCAACCCTAGAATTTCAAGATGAGCAAAAAGAAATAAAATCCCCACTCTTTGTGACACGTGGGTATAATGTGTGTACCTGGTGAGCTCGCAGCAGGGCAGTGCGTCTGTACATGTAGTCCTCAGACTTGAAAACATAGACCATCTTGTAAGAGTTGAGCTTGAACATGCATTCCATTTTCTCTTTCTCCAGGGATTTCTTTCCACCTTCACAGGCCTCTTTGTCCAGCTGCTCCCGACCCTTCTGGTACTTCCTGATCCGCCTCAGATTCCTGAATGCAAATATGTGATGAGAGAGATTAATGAGAGATGTGTCAGAACAAATCGATTCATGTCAATTAAATTAAAACTGATCCGTGTTTGACTTTCACTGGCGGAGCTGCATCAGACAGCTAACGCTAATGTTCTGCATTAAGACCAAACTGAATTCACACTTACCTGGGCAGAAAAACTGGCTTCTGGGCAAGGTGCTCCCTCAGCTCAGGAGTGGTGGAATCTGGGTTTAAGTAACGTCCAACATAATCAGACCAACGCTGCAAACACAAAAACAATTACGGTACAAGTTATTTACGTGAACTCTACTGTTGTGTCGGCATTACCAAAAGGCTGCCAATGGGTCCTTACTAGTATTTTCACTCTAACAGGAAAAAGAGGACCCTCTCACGAGATGAAACACAATGCACCTCTTTGCTATATACACTTACATATATGTAGAAAATACTAAAAATATTACTAGTAATGATCGATCACTGCCACTAAGGGTGCTCCACCAACTGTTATTGGTTGATCTAAATAGTTTGATGGGTGGTCTCTATAAAGGCTGAACAGATGATGCAAAACTTGTATGGCTTCCCAATGACCAAGTGGATGAACCTGAAACTAAATAGCCTATCGTGACTTGTGAAGTTAAAAGTTTCTTACCTCAGCCTCCATGGGCTCGTCTGAGTTTTCCTCTTCTGTGTCGAGCAGCTCCACTGTGAGCTGCACCTGGCCTCTGTTCCTCAGAAACATTACCTGAAAAAGTAACAGAGACATTAGTAAGTGTTAGTGCAAGTAAAAACTCATTAAGTTTTGCCTTGAGGGCTCACAGGACTGTGCAATGACGGTGCAACATTTCACACTAAAATGATCCTCCTGAGCAGAGCTGCTGCTTTAAAAAGAATGCACAAATTCTTTACTTGAAAGTAAAAGATAGGTGTCACACTCATCTTTTTCCAAGTTATTTTATCTGGTGGCTTTGGGAACTGAATAAACTTGAAGCTGAAGAGGTTATCAACTACAAAATGAAAAAAATGGGTCAAAATGAGATTCATTCGCAGGTGGTACTTAAGCGGCTTTACACGATCGGCAGCACTGAATGAGGACAAGAGTAACTTCAAAAATAATATCTACTGCCTAATAATCATTAGGAACTGCTAAGGGGACTGCATTTATTTTACTTAAGGTTGTCACTTGTGTATGGCTGATAAAAACTTATTGCATGTGAATGTAAATAAGAGTCATTTTAATTAATAAAAGCATCCACAGTGTGTCATTGTAGTAAACAAATCTGTATCTGAGTCCAGCACCCACAGCTGCAGCCTTGCAGATTTTTTTTTTTTTAAGGAATTCTTCTTAAAGTAAGTTTTAATTTAACTAACTTCCATATTGTATACATTCATGCTAATTGATTCATCTTCCAGACTCACACAACTTCTCCAATTACTGCAGGACCTTGTACTTGAACATGTATTCTTTTTTACCTTGAAGCAGTTCTCGTCGGACATGAGCTGCTCAGCTTTCCGTTGGTAGATGGCCTCTGCGGAGCTCCTCGAGGACTGGGTGGACATGGTTCCTCCGCTGGCCCCATTAGCACTTTCTGCCAGATACAGGTCTGTCACCTGGACGCAGATTTCATCACTCACTATGTGCTGGAGCTGCAAGGAGAGAAGCAAGGGTGTTTGACATGGAAAACAACTACTTAAAGGCATCATGTTGACTGTCATTGTATGGGAGGCTTTATTTGACCATTAAACAAACTCTACAGGTCTGAGAACAGCAGATGCCTACCTGTCGGACGATGCTCTGGATGAGCTTGTCCATTGTGAAGGCAATGTAGGCGTGAATGGTGAACATTTCCCTCAGTGAATCTTCGTACTGAGAAGCCTCCATGTTTCCATCTAGCAAATTCCTCACCATCTCCAAGAAGGCCGAGTAGTAATCTTCAACCTCTATGTCCACTGAAGAGAAAAAATACCAAACATGAGAGTGGCTCAGAAAAGTCAAGACT
>JAPQRN010000022.1:18247646-18258846 GCA_037367275.1 Coranthus polyacanthus | reverse complement strand
AGTAGTAATCTTCAACCTCTATGTCCACTGAAGAGAAAAAATACCAAACATGAGAGTGGCTCAGAAAAGTCAAGACTGTCTCTGTTGCCTACATCCACGATAACAGCCTGTAAACGGATTTCTACGTAGAGAACTTGAGATGTCTTTTTCTACAAAAATCCTTATGCATGTTTCCAAGGTCAGCGGTTCTGGAATACGAAAAAATTGAATACATGCAAATTCGGATTATAGGAAATAAATACAAATTGTTGTGTGTGTCTTTTGTTACTCACTGGGCTCCTTCAATCTCAGCTGGATGGCTGGATTGTCGTTCTTCTCCTTCTTCAGTCCCAAGACTTCCCTCTCCCAGTCTCGCTCCCTCACCTCTTCTTCGATCTGTCGCTCTGCCTGGCTGTACAGCCGCAGTAGACGCGAGCATAATGTCTGGTGCAAGCGTAGGAAGATATACCAGTTGTTGTTGACGTAGAAGAGGTTATAGGCATCATCACAGCCTCGCAGCTTCTGCGCTGCTGTGTTGCTAAACAGCAGCTTGGACTTGGAAGGACTCCCGCTGCCGGGGACGCCGTTGTGCTTTTTGGAAGCACCTTCTTCTAGCTCCATCTCCTCCTCTTCTTCCTCCTCCTCTACGTCGGATAGCTCACCGCGCTGAGCGAACAGCATGTCCGGGATGAAGTGGTAGATGATCTGTTTGATTTTGTATTTGTCCTCCTTCTGTATGCTGGTCTGTCTTTTGACGTGGTGGATGATAAGTGCTGCTGCGTCCTCCAGGATCTGGCTGTCCTCGTATGCCAGTGTCAGGTGGGGGCCTGTGGGTGGGGAGGCGTTCTCCTCAGACGCTTGCTCTTGGCGCTGCAAAGTACAGACAATTCAACGTCAGCATTTTATAGTCAGCTTTCTTAAGCAGCTTGTGTTGTACAAAAGGTGAATTTAAGTCTTTGTTATTTTAGCATTTGAAGAAATATTTACTTCATCATATATGCTTTCGATTTCATTCAGCAAGGACTTGGATCGAAGCACTTTGGTGTCATTCTGTTTGAAGTTGATGCCTTGATGGTCTAGTGACTTGAGGTAATACTTCTCATTCTGCTCTCTCCAGATCTTGTTAAAGCCTCGTTGGGCTTCCCGCCACTCTTCCTCCTTGGTCTTTAACCTGACGACAAAAGAAGTCCCAAGATGGTCAAAGCAATGCATGCCAAAAACCTCACAGTGAGATTTAAAGAGCAAATATTCCACACTCAATAAAATAAAAATAAATCATTTTAATGAATAACAACATTTAAAAACTGGAACATACAAAATACACAAAAAAGACCTTAAGTGTTGTATTGTCATGCTGCATCACTATCACATAAGTAACAAACTCTTATATCTGCTGCCACATTATGTATTTTAGACTGTGTTCTATTATCGTATTGTGAGTGGTTTACTGAGAAAACAGAGCCCTGCAGCTCTTCTTCTCGTGGTGATAGAGAATGCAGCCTATAACACACGGACTCTCAGGAGCCATTGTTTTTATCCTTCACTCCAACATCATATTGGCTTTTCTTCCCCGGTGTGGATTAGTGTGTTTATGAGCTGCACTTCATACATCAGTTCAACATCAGTCTCTGCCAAAAAGAACACTTTTACTACACTACATGGAACAAGGAGTATGTGGGTTTCCTTTAGCATGTCTAGATCTAGATCTGTCTAGACCAACTGCTCAAAACTAGACGGTTAAACCAGGAATGTTCAAGTTAAGGAACAATCCCCTCAATGTATATAAAAAAATAATGGATCATTCAAAATGTTCAGTAAGAACAACACACACCTCTTTAACACAATGGGGACAGAGACAGCAGGGTTTTTCTTCAGGCCATCGATGATGTCCGGAGCCTTATCACCATATATCCTCTGGATGGCCTTGCGGTGCACGACTTCAGAGGAGCCTCCCAGCGTGTTGTCCAATCGGAACTTGGCCTGCTCTTCTGCAGACATGCGGGACAACTTCCTCTGTACTGTCTCCAAAACTCTGATGGTAGCCAGGTTGGTCTCCAGTACCACATCCAGCTGTGGGGAGGAACATACATCTATGTTGTTATCCTTATCTGACCCGTTATCGATTAGCTTATCATGAAGCACACTTTGCAGCTTCATATCTTTCATTTCCAAAGATTTCTGTCATCTAGTGTTGGCCTCTAAGGAGTTTCTCTATAAACAGAAAAAGGGGGTCAGGTACATTGCTCAGAAGATCTACCCTGCAGCTTCATTTAACCACGAGTCTCGGGACTGAAATGTTTTTAGGACAACGATTAAAAGAAATGACTCGTTGAAAAAGGAATTGGGTTTAGGATTATTTTTTTATCCTCAGTAGAGCCATTAAGCAGCCAGGTATAAACTCAATGTGATGTCACTATCAAAGAAAAGTCATTAACATTCTCGCTCACCTCAAAGCGTTCATCCTCACATCTGTAGATATGCTCCTCATACTGAGTTTTCTTGGAGCTGACAAACGTGGAGTCCTCAGACCAGGATGGGAAGGAGACCCAGGTGTCATTTAAGACCTGGACACATCAGGAACAAGCACTGTGTCATCTATAAGCTCTGCACTTACAGATCTAAAACGTTTACCAACATTATTCACTTCATATACTTGATAATGTACTGTTTTTGTCACATTTCTGCAAATAAAATGTTATCTTTTCCATAAACCTGACAATTCAGCATTGAGTAAAGTCAAAATGTGCAAGAAGAGGAAAATACACAACTGATATTTCCGTTTATAATTATTTACGTTGTTTGCTCGTAATCTTTTTTAATACCCTCTCACCTCTTTACAGAGTGGAGTTCTGCCGGTGCACTTGGGCTGCTGGTAGCTTTTGGGGAGGGCTCTGTAACTGGAGCCTAGTCTTTTACAGGAAGCATAATCTATCTCCATGGCGATGCCCTCAGTGGCCCGTTCCTTAGGATACGTTTCGATGTGGGACATTTCCCGATATCCCAGGAAGTTCTTAAACCAGTTGAACAGCTCGGGGAATTTTCTATATCAGAGAATTAAGTAACAAAAACATCTATCAGATGCATACAGTATAGTGAGCAGAAGCCTCATGTCGCAAATGAGAAGACTGAACACTCACCCTAAAAAGGGCAGCACCAGCTGCACCAGTTCAGCCCTGGAGATTACCTCCTGATTAAAAATGACCAGACAACGCAGGAAGTTGTCGTAGGCCTCTGCACTTCGCAAGGCTTTGCGTACCTGGGTTGAGAAATAAATTAGTGTCAGAGTGTCTACAAAATATGCAGTTTACCAACTCTAGCAAACACTGAAGGACACATGCATACCTGTCAACCAACACTACTAACTGAAGTTGAGGGTGATTATAAATTAAGGATATACTTTTAAAAAGCCTTAATCTTGCTTTCTCTGTTGATTTTACACTCCATTACTATTTGGATCTCACATACAGATGATGTTTCAACTAAAAAACACACAATACTAACAACACACCTTCTCAAAGAACAGAGACTCTGTGCCGACTCCATGTTTGCTGGCCTCTGCCACCGAGGAATCTTTCAAATTCAGTAACTTGGGCTTCTTCTGTAGCATTACCCAAATACCAACGACCAAAGAGACACAGGTACAATCATTACACAACAATCCAGAAATGGGAGATATGATAAGACAAATAAAGGAAGTCAGGAGTCAAATATAACAGCAGTGAAAGAAGAACAGGCGAAACAGGCGAACCTTGACGGGGGGTGTGGTCCCTGGAGCTGGATGCCGACGGATCTGGCAGCCGTTCTGATTGGGCCTCTGCTTGTTGTTGAGCTGCAGCTTTTTGGCGGTACCACCGTGGTCGTTTCGTACAGACTCTGCCTTCTCTGCCGTGGTCTTATTTAACAGCTGTAGAAAATGCACAACAATTGAGGATGAATATAAACACTAAGACACGTCGATGCACTCCATACAAACTTTACACACTGTTCCACCTCTTCAATACACCACTCACCACTGAGCTGTTGGCATCAGGGAGGAACTGTCCAAACTCTGAGAGCAGGTCCTCTTGGTTTTTGAAGAGCCTGGCCACCTGAGCGTACACCTCCTGCTCCGTCAGAGCTGGAGTGTAGTTTCCACCTGCCTCCTTGGCATTACGCTGCTCTTTCTGTGGAGAGCGATCAGAAGATTACTGCAAAGGCTCTGCTAAAAGTCTGGGTCGTATGAGAGGCAAAAATGGCAATATTGTGAAATTTTAAATGCTATTCCTCTTGATGTCGCAAACCACAAATGCACTTTCTGATGCAAGCATCAGTATGAAAAATGGCCGTGAAGGTTTCACGTACTGACCTGGTACGTGTGGAGGATCTCCAGGAAGGCTTTGTAGATGTCGGGCTGGCCCTGGAAGCGGTTCTTGATCTTGTTGACGTAGTTGATGGCGTGGTTGAACTCTACAGGCTGGTTGTTCTGCATGGGTGGGCCGGTGGGTGTCCCGCTGAGAGGTGGGTGGAGCTGCATGGGCGGGGAGCGGGGAGAGGGGAAGGCGGGGATGGACGGATTGCTCTGACTGCTTGGTGTCATCGCCTGGGGCTGAAGAGGCTGTGAAAGGCAAGCGAGTTGCAGGTTTATTTTTTTTCTGGATTTATGTACGATGTTGAAAGGGAAACATAATATATAAGTATCTGAAAACATTTAGTTCATCATCTCTCTGACCCTCAACAGTACACAGTGTGAAACAGTAAATAAACAAACATGACTGCAAACAACTGTATAAATCCACTCTGAGATGCTATTTCTCTGAATATTGCTGCTTATTATATTTTCTATACAAAACAAGTCAGTATTTTACTTAAAACTACAAGGAATACATCACTTCTCCTCTGTTCTGTACTGTATTTACTGTTCACATCTACTGCACCTGTACCACTACAGCAGTAAACTGAATACGAGTCATGTTTTACATCTACAGCACTCATTTTAATGCCTCAGCTAAGAATCTATTTCTTGACATGAGATCCAACAAAGATAAGGACACATTTTTTTCCTCAGGTCATACTGCTGTTATAAAAATCAGACAGCGCCATAGTCTGTCTGTGTAGAGGCGGCTTCAGCTGACAGGAGTCAGCAGATGAAGTTGTACCAGCGCTGGTTCAAAACCAGTTTTGCTGACTCTGCTACTTTACCACTGGAGCTGAGATTCAGACACAAAAAGAGAAACACACTGCCCTCGGTTTTCATCCGAGTTTGGGGTTCGGTCTGTTTAGGACCATCACGAATCCCCCTTTTATTAATGATCCGTAGCTGTTAACCTGCAAGTTGCACTTAAAGGGAGAAAGAATGAGGATGAAGAACCCCAAAAAAATGTTTTATTTAGCAGATAGCAGCATATTTAGAGATTGTAATGAGATGAGAAGACAAAAAGGTGTCAATTGAACAATTTTTTAACAAGGTCGATGAACTTTTTAGTGGAAAAACACCTCCTTTAACCTCTGATTATAATTCAGTGCAGAGTATTATAATTAGGTCTTATAGCGTGCCTGAAGGGGGCTTTAAATATTGCTACTACGTGAGCCTTTGTGTACCACTGCTGGGGTCTGCTGTCTGTCAGCCTTTTCTGACTTTGCGACTCACCTTGCTCATCTTGGCAGGGGTTGGCTGTGTTAAGAGGGGTGGAGCGCTGGTGGTTGCGGCAGACGGGACTTGGGCTTGGTGTTGGGTAGCTGCTCCTGTTATGGGGATGTTCTGGACTGAAATGCCATGCGGGGTGATGTGGTGGATCTGACCAGGCGTGGTCACATTAACCAGGTCATTGGTCTGGACTTCAATCTTGTAGCCCGGTGGCAGGAAGGTGTTGAAGCCCATGATGAGGTCAGGGTGACCTTTGAAGAGCTGGGACACTCTGCTGATGACCCCTGGGGTGTCAATACTGGAAACACATAGAATAATAGAATTAACAAATACAGGTTAGACATAAGAAAAACACATTTGCTTTTATTTTAATACTGGGCTATTGTCTTACAGTATATCCTGCAGTCTCAAGTTCCTTATCCAAATATACATTATGTTACCTAGACACACATCTACAGTTTGCAGGGTTTCTTCTCTTCGAGCAATCACTTTACCTTCTTACAATGTTTGTTTATTCATGTGTATTTGTTTTTTTTGTGTGTATGTGTGTGCAGAACTTAGCTGTGTTTTTAGGAAGCACTACAATAGTAAACCTCTACTTGCTTATCTCTTGGCTAAAACATCAAGCCTAATTGCAAAGGTACTCATTACATTTGTACTGACACCTGAAGACCTTACGAAGCTTTCCTAATCCCACTTCCCCTTTGCCTTGTATCTCACTGCTGTGCAGAGACAACTGAAACCTAACTCGCCTTGACGGTCAGCATAGCATTCCTGAGAACCTGGACAGTGACTACAAGGGACCCCAATGCACATACAAAGTAAAGAAGTTGAAAACAGAACGTGTAATAGTATTAACAATGGAGATCTGTAGTAGGAATTGATTTTCTACCATTTTTTCCAACTAGCCACCTGTTGTACTAAATACGAAACAAAACAAAAAAAGACACCCAGGTGCACATTGTACAGTCTAACAGAACTTCCATGTGCCATTACATTTTCAATGAGCGCTGTGTCTCAATTTCTATGAAGTTTATGGAGGCTCTGCAGATCATTATTGTAACACCTTGTTGGAATAGTGTGATTCTGCTTTTACATTTTGTGACCTTTCTTGCATTGTGAAATAAAACACACAGTATCAAATCTCTATGCAATGGTATAGTATTTTGTCTAAAATAAAACAATGGCTTTACCTCTGTGACTTGAACTCTTTCATTATGTCCAGAAAGTCATTGTAGACCTGAGGCTGGTTGCCAAACTGCAGTTTTACTTGGTCCAAGTAAGACAAAGCATCTTCCACCTTAGGGAGAGAGAGGGCGGAAAATCAGTTTCCATCAAACTGCCAATCTGTTTTCCTTCTGTGTTTTTGGCAGTAGGCCTGATTGCAACATGAATTAATCAGATGCTGGGAATGAAACAGTAAATGAATCTGAACTGAACCCAGGTCTAAACTCTTTAATTAAAAAATGTCACCACCAATATACTTATGGTTAAAAGTTTCTGATTTCTGGCTGCAAATTGAGACACCTCTCTTAACTTTTTGAAAATTCATTTGATAAAATGCTCTGATGAGCACAAAATAAATTCCAATGTAGAGTATCTCACCCATGGTAAATATGGATAGAACCATCTAAGTTTTACATTATGGTTGAATGGGGACCCCAGTGGACCATCCTTCATCCAACCACACACTCAAACAAACAGGAACCAAGTATTCCAATTCTAAAAACTTTTTTAAAGTCTCTGTATTGTTGCATCTTCTCTGGTTTGAAAGCATCGCAGAATTTAGAGTTTTTCCCGTGTACATGGTGGCAGCAGGAACCTGTCAAAATAAAACTGGGTGACTAACCTTGAGCCTCTGAAACTGCTGCTGACCCTGCACAGAGGCTTGAGGGGCAGCTGTATGGCCATGTCCTGACATCACTGGAGGTCCATGGGACTGGACTGCAGGGCTGTGGTGGTGGGAACCGCCGTGGACAGCTGGGCTTGGAGTGTGCCCATGCCCTCCACTGTTCTGGGCCACGGTGGGAACCTGGGAAGGAACAGCCACTTTTAACAATGTAGCAGGTGTACAGCAATATATCGTCGTAAAAAAAAGTAAGAGAAGGTTCCTAGCTTGCACAAACACAGCAGAGCTATCGACAGTCCGAGTTAGGATTAAAAACAAAACTGCTGTATGATCAAGTGTTAAAGAAGCATACGCTTAACACAAATCTGAAAAGGGCAAAGCATATACCTGGTATCCCTGGGGGACGGAGTACTGGACGCCGGCTGTGGGCTGCATGTTGTCAGACACGGCTTCATACACAGCTGGGGCTGGAGCAGGGGCCAGGACACGATGCTGGAAAGCCTCAGCGTTGCCAGCAAGGCGTCTCTGCTGGGACGCAAAAACCGTTTCCTGATCCTCCAGTCGCCTCTTCATTATGAACTCATACTCGTGAGAGCTGAGAGACCTGAGAACAAAAAGCATATGGACCCTATTTTACACTGGCAGATCTCTGTCCATTTATAACAATACATTAAATCCAGTGATTAATTTCATTCAATAATTTGTGCAGGAACATATGGCATTTTTCCCCCTACTAAGTTTGTGGATAAACCGTGCCAGCAACCCACTTTTATCGGCTTGGGAAGAAAATCCCTAAAACAGGACACAGCACTCGAACCAAGAAACATTACTTTATTCTGCAATGTTACATTAATTACTTCTGACATTTAACTTTGTGCATGTCAGTATTTCCATGGTTTCTGCGGGTTTCAACAAGTTACATTTAATACTTTTTAAGACCATTATGAATGCAATTTACGTTTCATGTCCTGTCTCGCTTGGACCAGACTTTGGTGATGCTCCTGATGTGAATACAGAATAATATGCGTGATGGCAGACCCAAAACACAACACTGGACTACATCCACCTGTCAAAATCGTATTTAAAACATTTTAAGGCCTGACATTCAGATTATTGTCTTTTGTCCTTTAACTGTTTAAGGACCTACGTTATAAGGAAACACAGATTTCTCCTTGGGATGATAAAAAAAAATTCTACTTGCTTTAATGACGAGTTAAAACATTCAGAAAGAGCAATCAAAAAAAACTCTGGAATTTGCCTTCGTGTAATTATCCATGTAACATTTCTTGTGCTATAATAAAAAGACATAAAATGACTGAGATTAGACTAAATTACATAACGTAAAAAGTCTGCTAAAACTTCCCGATACAGTACGGTATTATAAAGACTGTTGCACTGCACTCATTCAGTGCAGAAGCGAATCCTGATGTCGACAAGTAACCTTCAATGCATCCAAATGTGAGTATGCACTGAATGTAAAAGTTGCAGTCCTCGCAGCCAATGAAATCTATAGCAACCTTACGTCACCGACGCAACAAACAGGTGCTGTGGGAACGTGGGAGCGAGTCTGCCATTCACAACTTCCTCAAGACAGCGGCAACTTCTGGGCCACTAAATGAACCGGCGTTAACGACACGGAAAAGGTCAGCGGAAGACGCGATATTCGACCGAATATCGAGCCAAGTGACACTAAGACTGCGAGGCTGAAGTGGCCGTGTATAATAGCAACGCTTGGTCTTCCGACAGTGGAGCTGCACACGGCTGTTCACTGACAAACACTCGCCCTCAACAGCCGCAGCCAATGAAAGCTAGGCAGTCGTATTTATAGCTACACCAGCTTCATTCGGTGTAGTAACGTTACAGTCACGTACAAGTAAATGCAGCTATGTCTGTTAGATTCAAACACGCTTCACCTAGCCGATTATAGCTATTCACATCCCCATTATGGCCTACGCTGCCACACAAGCACCGACCTCGAGTTAGCGTATTGCACGTCGCTTTCCCCCCGCCCGCCATTTAGAGCGTGGCGCAGGACTGTAGCAAATTCCACTCCATTTCAGGCAGGTAAGCACAAAAAGTATCGGACTCGCCGGCCGTCTGCCTTCCACTCTCGGTTATAAAGTATATCAAAGCGATTATTTCCACCAACTTCACCGAGAACTTGTTTTGTCGGCATCGGTTGTATGCTGCCAGCTAGCTGCTAGCTAATGTAAACAACATGAGTCGCCCGAGACCGAGCACTGTCCGGGGTTAGCAGGGAAGCACATGCAGCTAACTACTGGCGACTTGGTTCGCTGTTGCTGAGAGTGGCGATCTGCAGAATTAGTTATCGATTTACGAGTGCCCATATTAGGACTAGACACGAGTGAGTGACATGCAAACAAACACCGACTCCCCCGTTTTGGTTTACTTATGTCTGCTAACGGTAGATATGTCGCTAGATGTGTTAGCTTACTGAATGAATCCAGCTAAACTCACCCCTCTCCTTAATAGCAAGCTGAAGTTCGCTGGTGATGCTTTGATAATCCGTTATGTGTAGGGATGACCGCAAAAACTCTAGCTTGAAAAGACACCGAAGCGAAGGGTGCGCGAAAAGCAACTTAATCAGAGACGTGTGATTTTTAAAATAAACAATTCAAGCTGTGGGCTGTAAAGTGAAAATCTCCCCCGACAGAGGAAAACAATCTCCGTTCGGTTAGCTGTAGAGGGGGGTGTGGCTTCCACATATGGTCCCTCCCCTTCTCGAACGCGATTGGTCAGTTTGTCTTCAGGATCCGCATAAGGGCGGGAGGTTGGACCCTGGTTGTGTAGCTGAACTGTCAGTCAAGGAATTACCGTACAGTTACCCAGCACGCCCATTTTGACTTGAAGCGCGACAATGCCAGTGGTGAGAGAATCCAGGTTGTATTAGGTATGCAAACATGTACATATAGACCTATGATAGAACAAGGCTAGGGCATTATTTCTTCACCGCCAATGTATTTCTGGCTAAGCAATTCCCGAGGGGATTGCGTGTCTGAGTTTGGTGATAAGGAAAGCTTCTCCCACTTGTTGTCAATGTTTCCTGAATGTTCTGAACTGATTAGACAAACTTATTTTTATTTTACAGGGAGTGTTTCCCATGGTCTTATTAGAGAACATCCTGACAGATAAGAGAATGTTATGTTGTTGTTTTTTTTCCTAATAAAATATAATACTTAGAAATCAAAATGATCAAATTATACGCCAAAATAAACTACTGTATGGAGCATAACATACAAAGCATTAGTTATAACATTTTAGATGATTGTTACACTATTCTAAACATTGGGAAAGTGAATTAACTTTAAACGCTACTACAACTTTATAGACATTTATTTTATACATTGTTATTTTGTCTGCTTCTAGCATTGACATTT
The DNA here is from genome assembly GCA_037367275.1 of Coranthus polyacanthus. Taxonomy (NCBI): domain Eukaryota; kingdom Metazoa; phylum Chordata; class Actinopteri; order Kurtiformes; family Apogonidae; genus Coranthus; species Coranthus polyacanthus. The sequence continues at coordinate 18,247,997 of JAPQRN010000022.1, read as the reverse complement.
CTCTTTGTGAGTATACATACATTATTCTATATTATTTTAATAGCCTCATAAAAATGGTGTATTATGAAAGGCGAGCTGTAATATAATACATATTAGGACTTGGCTGTAAAAAGACTCCTTTTGATACCAAGAGTAGTAAATAATAAATGTATTCAGACAATAGTGATATGTATTCCTGTTCAGTGTGTTCAGTTCACTGTCATTAAAAGAAACCAGAAAATATTAATATTTTAGAACCTGGACTCTTTTTCTTACAAAAATATCCAAAACGATAATCGATCCATTTTCCTATACTTCCTGGAGTTTGGTGACACGTGACTGTGAAGGGGGAGGGGAGGGGGGGGGGCTGTA
>JAPQRN010000022.1:18218696-18235576 GCA_037367275.1 Coranthus polyacanthus | reverse complement strand
AAAAATTTGAAATGGGTCGATTTGCCCTGAATACCGCACGAGGGTTAAGAAGTCATAAATATGCACAATCTCATCTCGCTCTCGCTCCAATACTGCGTCCTCAGCACGCGTCTGTAAACTCACTGTGCACAGTGGAAGGTTCCCGGCGGGGGTTCTTTGCGGAGCTCCTCGTACTCTTGATGGATGCCTGAGCGCTGGAGCCTGCCGAGGTGCGTCAGTAGCTCCTGCGGACGCATAGACTCAGGTCCAGGGACGTGAATGGAAGAATCTTCCAGAGGGATGCCCACCAGCTCGTCCACCGGGTCTACTCGGCCGTTCTGGCCAGCCAGTAGCTGCTGGTTCCAGCTGTACGCGTCCAGAGGCAGCAGCCCGCCGAGGTGCTGGGGAAGACAGTCTCTGGGGAGGTGTTGGCGCAGTTCTGCCATTTTAACCATCTGAACCTGAAACGGAAGAGACACAGTTGACGAGATTAGGAAACACTGATTAAAGGCTTCAGTGTAGTGCTGGGTGATGTGGATGAAAAGTCATACTTCAGCTTATATTATATATTATCTGAATAATTATTATAACCCTTTCATTAGGAGGTGCTTTGTGATGCTATCGTGTTTCTCTATATTTTTTATGCAGATCCGTCATTTTTTTGCATCAAAGCAGCTGATGCAAAGTGTTTTCATATCCATTATTTTTAGCCCCATAATTTTTTTCTTGAAGGACTGAGTGACCGTGAAACACCATTTACAGCAGACCATCTGGTGACACTTTAACCCTCTGAAGGAATCCATACTAATAGAATTCTCTCCAGGATTGTAGCGAGGCAGCGCGACCATCCCCAGTGATTCATACATTAACATGTTGGGGATGTGTGTGGCAGCATGGTGGATGAGTGGTTCGAGAGACCCTTAGTTAAAATGAACACTTGCAACAATCAGAATTGCGCCGCATGTATGCAACTCCAAACCGACTGAAACCACACTTTCTTAAGGTTGTAGTTAAGTATTATCATCTGCAGTGACAGGAGCTGAAGAACAGAAAACAGAACATGTCCAAGTGTTCAAGATCCATTATTTACCCTCTCCCTGAGTTTCTCCTTGAGAAGCAGGCTGAGCAGATTGTAGGGCACTCGAAACCAAACCGGAGCCCCGACAATCAACACCTTCTTCAGCCTGGCAGGGAACGCCCCCTGGTGGAGAGAGACGGCACAATTTAAAACGAACGACAAGTTCTATACAACAACATAACTTTGTATGTGAAATATAGTACAAAATGCAGTTCATACACAACATTATATGGAAAGTGCACTCAGTACTGTCCTCTTTTTCAAATTATTATCATTATTTTTTTATTTTTTATTTTTTTTTAAAGGTGAGGGAAAAATACATACATACTAAAGCTTTCCTCCAGGGTTATTATAGTTAAAACTAGACTAAAAATAAAACTAGCAGCGAAAACATAAGTTTAACTGAAATAAAGTTTTCAAAAAAAAATTAAAACAAAATAAAAACTAAAATGAACAATGTAACACAAACTAAAATGAATTAGCACTGCAGGTAAAACTAGTTTAGTTTGAACCATGAACGACTTTAGTTCACGGTGTACAAGTACAAAATGTGTTTGTATAACATGGGACTGAGGTTTGGTAAATCGTACTTAATGTCATGAATCTGTCATCCCACCCTTTTCAGATTCTTATAAAGCAAAGCTTTTGTCATAATACCTGGAAAACTAAATCTGAGACGAATCTAAATACAAACTAAATTAAAATAGCCCATTTGTAAAACTAAAAAATAAACTGAAATTAAAAACCAAACAAAAATTAAAAACTCACACACCACACTTAATATTGGAAAACTCCGCTGCAGATATTAATTAGATTTGACTCAAGACAAGTGAATTATTCCATCGACATGTGGCCGCAGTATATATATATATATATATATATATATGCCTTTAATGCTGATGTGACCACATAAGTATCTGTACTATTGACTCCAAATGACATACTGCACGGCCTTTAAAGCACAAATCACTTAGATGAAGGCGCACATGAAGTTAACTGTCAACATAAGCACCACTCTGGTGAGACACGGTGTATGGATTCAATTACTTCTACGCTTGTCAACTCATTCACTGAGTCGTTCATTTTGCGCTTTGGATGAGCACGAAAAAAAAAAAAAAAAAAAACCACAGAAAACGCCGGGACATACGATTCAATCTTCTCCTTCTCAGGATGAAGAAATAACTAAACAGTTATGTATTCATCTTAAAAAGGAGTGAATAAGCTTGAAAAAAAAAAATGGCTGACCCACCTTTTAGCCATATGCTGTATGTTCATTTAGCAGCATATTTCATGTTATTATTCATCTGATTAATATACCTGAACATAATCATTTACGGTGTCTTACGTAAAATATATCAGATTGCAAAGTTTACCTTGAGCAAGTTGAGGATTTTCTTGCTCAGGTCCAGCTCAAAGTTTGTGTAGTTGGATCCTGCCATGTCATAAATGAAAACCAAGCCGTTCCTCTGGGTCTCAAAGCTGTGGGAAAAAACGAAAAGTGCATATTTTGGTGTCACACATAAAGGTTAGGTAATCACTTTCTTATACTTCAGCTACTGAAATGAAGGTTTCAAATGCAGCACGATAGGAGTGAAGTAAAAAAGCTCTATGGAAGCGAAGTTGTTTACGTGCTGCTGTTTTATGGCAACTACTGACATTTTCATACCTAAAAGCTACAAGAGGTGAACCTGGAGTCTTACCTCTCGACTGCCCGGTCCAGGAGGTAGAAGAGCGCCTGAAGCACCACGTGGTTGCCCGTCTTGTTTGGGTGATGAAGTTTGGCTGTGTACAAGGCAATGGAGGCCCCTGAAGGGTCCCGTACACTCTGGAATACACAAGATACAATTTGTTTGTTTAAATTCATTCCTTGATTGATTTTTTTTTTTTTTTTTTTAAGAAATAATATGGCGCTTTTAGGTTCTTGAGGGAGTTTCTTGAGGGACGTCTCCGGCCCCCCTGGTAGCACGAATCGCAGAACAGGTCACGTCAACTACTGCGTTTTATAATTTACAAGTGTGAGTTGCAGCACTGGGAGGCAGGTGCACACAGACTTTCAATACTCACACTCCTTTGTAGCTTAGCCAGGTTGCGCTAGGAATCTTTCTTTTATTTTACCGTCATCTTAGATTTGTTCCCAGTGATATATTACGATACTATTCTGTACAGTATTACAGTATTAAGTTCCATTTAAAATATAAATCCGTTCAAATGATCATTATTCTTTAATGGCACAGTGCAGGAAGGAACACTGGGAAAATGTACAACCCATGTCTTTTATAACAAATACTGTAAAGGTGTAAAGAGTTTGAAGTCAGATAAGCTCAAAGGTTTCATGGAGGAGGACTCCCAAACAGACCCCTGCACTGCAACCACCCAAACCATCCAGAAACTTAGGGCAAACCCGGCCATAGCCGTGTAGAAGACAGAATGCTCTTCATCCTTGTCCTGTATTAAACAAATCCTGGCTTTTGGTGTATATTTGCATTCTTCTTACCACTGCAGGACAGCATAGCGTTGCTCGTGTGTGTTAAGTTTCACTGTTTTTATTATGCATTTGTGTACACTGCAAACCAGCTTCCCCATGGGACGATAATAATGTTTACGGAAGCTATACAAAAATGAAGGATTGACTTTGACCACAGGGGGGCACTTAGGTTCATATGCTGGTTGGTGGCACACTGCCAAAAAAGGCTGTCAGAAATTCAGCAGGAGGAGCAAGTCTTGTCAAAAATGATGCTGGCTCTCATAGCTCTTTTTTCCTCCCCCCCCCCAAGATGGACACAACATATTTTTCACGTCAAACACGATCAGGGTTAAGGCGGCCGGTGTCATGAGAACTAAAGGCCCGTTAGTTGGACGAAGCCGCCGGTCTAAAGACACTTCAGAGCTGCCCTTTGTAAGCAAATAAGCCTGCGTTCTCTGGCACGGGGACTAAAAATACTTCAGACAGGATATGAAGCCTGCTGCTGAGGCTGGAGAACTCAGACGTCAGACAAAAGGATGTGCAACATCAATGCCACCGTGGCACGTCAGTGGGGAAGAAAGAGGGGAAACGCAGGAGAGTCCAAGGGTGTGTGTGTCTGTGTGTGTGTGAAGGGGGTCTTTTATGGTTGTAAAAGACAAACGACTAAATGTATCTGGCACAGGAAGGCTTCTTTTGTCAAATACTTTCACTCTAAAAGGCTCATAAGGCCAAATTATAAGAGCTTGGTCTTAGGATTGCGCACTAAATCGAATTATCATAGCTTTCCGTTTCACATAGTAGACCTGGGGCGGGTTTCATAAAGACAGACCTCAGCTAAGACTTAGATCTCACTAATAATACATGTATCTCTTGCACAAAGCTTTTTAGTTCTTAATTCTCTGAAGCAGGACTAGTTTGCTTTGAATTCTGGGTAACTACAGAAAACATGGCTGGTGGATTCAAACCTCTCAGTTCCCTCTAGCACAGACTTTTTTACTTTCAGGAAGAATTTTAGGAAGGGCTGGGTGATAAAACAGTCTCAAAATTGGATCATGATAAAATTTATGTCGATAATGGTGATAAACTTTGGACACTTTTACTCGATATGGATAGATCTAACAGCCTATCACACGGAAGAAATAAATGTGACATCCACAAAGTGATTGCCTGTTTGCTGAGTAAAACTCAGGGCTGTTCATCACACGGGAGGGGAAATGTTTGTACTAAAGTAGTCATACGGGGAAAAAAAAAAAAGATCAGACGACCAGACAAAATTTACAGGCACACTGCTTCTGTTGTGCTGCTTTTGTGTCGCAGTTTGACGCAAAATTCACGGTGCATTCACTGCGCCTTGTGAACGAACTGAAATCTACTTCATTTTGAACGGCAAAAAACGCTGACAACTGTAATGTTGCATTCAAGTGCCCCTCGTAAATCCAGCAATCTACACTCAAATGGCCACCAATGTTTAAAACTGTAAAGTTTATATTTTTATTTTCTTGCGTTTACATACAGGAAAATAAGAAAAAAAAAAAAAAAAAAACACCCTGACGTATGACGTGGTAAATGTTTAAAAAGGAATAACCTCCAGACACACAGATATTAAACATACTGACATTCTTACCAACACAGTGAACTTTCCACTGAGCAGCTCCGAGCGCAGAGGTTCCTCCTGCGGCTGAAGTCTGACGATTCCTTCTTTAAGACGTGTTTCCTGAAGAAAACAGATCACAGCAGGTGAAGTCAGGCAATAACAGGCCGTCACTTTGAGGTGAATTCCTCTCTGTGAACAATAGAATTACACGCCTGACTTTCCTGCCAGGAGGATCCTCTCTGCAAGGTTTCCATTCCTTTTTTCCCCCCTCCAAGGAGGTTGTGTGGGAGTTTTTTTTTTTTTTTTTTACTCATTTCGAGGCCAAACCTGGGAGGTGTCATTTCGATTTACCATGTAATTTACAGAGTTATTTATTTTAATAGGAAAAAGCACCGTGGTGCCTTAACAGTAACTAAAGTAACAACGATGACGCTGGGACTTTTTCTGATCGAACTCATAATTCTCCCATAATTAATATATCCTGAATTAAATAGAGAGTTTTGTTTTCATGTAGACTTTTTCACTTGTCACAGCAGACAGCATGGACACTCCCTCTATCGATTTATTCTTTGTTGTTGCTTTATTTTTTAATAATCATGCTTGTGTTGGTGAAAGACATAAAAGGGACAGAACTGCATGCAATAATGAAAGGAGCTAAATGCACAATGAATACCCAATACAGGATGGCAGCAATTCAGCGTATAATGAGCTGTCACATAATGATGTAAAATGATTGATGACACCGAAACAAAGGCTAATCTTTGATATGCTCAACCGTGACCCTGACACGACGGACAGACAGAATACTGAGTAAATGTCAAAATGTCAAATGAATGATGAATGAGCTGCTTTCGGGGGGTGTGGGGGCGTTCAGGGTAGTCAGTGACGAGGTGTTCTATTCTGCAAAAAATAAACAAACATTTTAACTCTTAAAAAACAAGAACATGGGATTGACAGTGTTTTTAAAAAGGTCTAGGGGTTACTGTTAATGTGTTCTTGGCACTCAACATGGATTTCATTTGTCAAGGAACACCTTTCTGGCATAAAACCAGTTGAGCTCTGTTCAGTGATTGACAGCAAAAGTAAAGAAATATATCGTACACAGCTTTGGAAATAAGTAACTAGACCACCTGAGACTTTGTGTAGGAGTTCAACAGCCCGTCGACATGACCTTTTCATATTCTGTTCTTGGAATATTCATTGTTTGCGAATTGTTTTTCCAGCATCACATGAGCTTAAATTATATGTTACTTGTTCTTGGGAAAATTGGGTTTGTGTTGTCATTCATTTAAATACAGCTTATTTCTTTATTAAATTTGTAAAGCAAACATCTCGTGTGTTTTTTTTTTTACCAGTTGTTTGCCTCGCATTTGCACACAAGAAAACCCCGACGGCTTTACAAATCACGGCGGTTCAGTCATTACTTCCAAAGACGTATAATACTCCTGAAGATGTTAACTGTGTTGTATGTGCGACGCTTGATATTTTCAGTCAAGTGTGATGTTAATTGAAATACAGCGACTACTTTTGACGGTACAATACAAAAAAAACACAAGACAGGTTTTTCTTTCCTACTCACACCATCAGCCACTCGCTGTTTGAATGCCAGCTTGTTTTGTTTGTACACCCCCCGACCGAACAAGAGTTGGAAACTTTCTCCTTTAGTTTGTTCTGACAAATTACTTGTAGCCTGCCTCTATTCCGGGGCTGATGTAGCATTAAACCGAGTTAAATGAACTGTGGCGTAGCAGGGGAGACTAATCCTGCTCAAAGTCACATTCAAGGCATTCATAAATGAGCAAACTGCACGAATAAGAACCAACCGTAGTGAATGAACCACCTTTACTAAAGTTCACTAAACTCTTGAAGGTCGTGGCAGAGAATTAAATTTAGAGCAGAACAGATGAGAAAGGGACAAAACGAGACCTTTACACCAATTCAAAAGGTAGTTAATATGCTGCTCCGAGGAAAATATCTTGATTAGGTCGTTATCTATGTTATTTTCAGATCATGAAGTAAATGTGTGGTGTAATCCGCTACTCCTGCCTCGGGGGTTTGATGTTGATCATCTTTTTCTGGTTTAACGGTCAAATAACCACGGTCACCATCTGCTATTTAAGTGACACAGCCATCGTTCTGTTGTTGTATCTATAGGTGCTCAAACTCCACCTGCTGCACACACTCCGTATATGCCTTTACATAATCCCGTATATCTGGCTGCTATAAATACTGCAGTGTGTGCGCGTGTGTTTTACATTTGGATGTGCTTTACATTTCTCCCCAGGGATGTGGTAATGTACACACTGCATGAAACAAGCAGGAAACAAAATGCAACGTTCAGCAGAAACGCACAGATGTTATTCAATACACTGCTCAGAAAAACTAAGTAAACACGCACAAGGAAAACATTTTTACCTATTACGCGTAGAAACACCCCGGTTGAATTATTAGGGTTTCACACACGCATCTGGTTTGTTTTACTGTCAGCGAGATTACACAAAAACTAGAACGCCGATTTTCTTGAAAATTAGTGGGAGGGCGGGACACGAGGCCAAGGACGAACGGCTTACGTTTTGGAGCAGATCCATAAAAAGTGGAGAAGCCTGGATTCCTCTTCCCATTGCGAGATCGGGGGTTTGAACCACAGGACTGAGCGCCCTCCTGGTGCATTGTGTCATTAATGTGCTCAATTTAATGATTCATTTGGAGCCTGTTCTGTAAAACTCGCGGGTAACCTCATAACCTCAGCCAAACCGACCACTGATCCTTCGTCATAACAACGCTTATTTCATGATCAGAGTCGGCACCTGAAAAAACCTGGATCTCCAAATATTCCCTCTGGTGTTTAATTCCGTGTGTGTGTGTGTGTGTCTGTTTCTGGCCTTGGGTTTTTGATTCATCTGCTTATGTTATCTCTTGTGCTTGTCCAGCACCTTTGACATTTTCTGTGGCTTTCAGAGGCATCTGTCTTGAAAAGGCTTATTTCATACTTAATGATTTCATTTGCTGCAGATAGATTCTTAAGAGTACCGCAGCAAATACAACAAAAACTACACTGAAACCTATGATAGAGACGTCGTTATCTCTGATCATCAAGCAAATTGCCATGTTAACTGGAAAACAACTACACGCTTTGAAGCTGTGTCATAATCCCCGTTACAAATAATACAATTGATTCTGTGGAAATAATAGTTGATTTATAATAAGAGCGTAAAGGTTCTGCACACGAGAAAACATTGTTCCAGCGTAGGTGTACGTTCTTTTGATAATGTGAGAAAGTGATGATGGAGATAAGTTTCCAAATGTAGTTTTCTGAAAAGTGGAAACTATTTTATTACAAAGAACAGTCAGATTGATCGCAGTCAGCAACAACAAAAACAATGTATTTATATGATTTCACTTCCCTCCTCTGGCTTCATTTTCTTTTTAACTTGCAGACAATGTTAGAACACGTAGCCGTGGATACTTCTGGTTGGGATCCACGACAAAAAGATCTCGTCTCCCCAGCAGAAAATCGGGCATGAGGGAAAACCAATGAAAATGAGCCTTTACATTTATTTGACTCCGAGTTAATGTGAAAACTGAAAACGACGAAGGCCATAAATATCTCTGCCCGTGGCTCTGTAAAATTCACAACATCCCTTTAAATCCTTTCAAAAGCCGTGTAACTTTGATTCGAGGAGTAGCTCTTAGTTAAGAATCAAGCGGCTGAACGTTTAGAACGAACCTTGTGACTGTACAACTATATCACGCAAAAATTTGTTCCACGAGAACTCAAAGGTTAGTTTGCACTAAATTAAGTAAAACAAGTTTTAACCATGCTGCTTCCTCTGTCTGGAATGTTCTGCACTTGCGTTTAAGTTGAAAAAGGGGCGACCAATAGTGGACGGAATATTCTGTATCATTATTATACTGGAAGGACAATATAATGAAGAAAAAGGAAAAAGCCGATAGCTGATTAATTGGCCGTTAACGTTGTGGAGTTGACTTTTTTTAAATTCTAAACTGGATGATTGCTGAACTGAACATTCAAGCCAAAGTAACAAATATCTACACGAATAGCTATTATTTTCCAGTAATTCCAGTTGAGAAACCCGATATTAATCATCAGTCTGTCGGAGCCAAGTTCAACTGAAAGTGATAGTTTGTAAAACGTCCTGTTGGTGCCAAATAATCGGCCAAACCGATTAATCTGTCTATCTCTAGTATCTCTTCCTCTGTTTTTAAATAATTACTCTTCTGCGTGCCAGTAATTTAGCAGTATTTCCTTAAATCTACATGATCTTGCCTCATTTAGTTGTTTTACAATGGCCTTATGTATGTCTGCGGTTTAGACAGGGTTCATTTTAAGGTGCATTTTATGCTATTTCTAGGTTTTAATCATACATGTCGTTAGAATAAGAAACGTTTCCATGACTTTGTCTTCACACGTCTCACTGTGTGGCATGTTTTGTGTCCATTTTATGCGGTTTGTCTTTGGTAATTCTGCTATTCTCATTTTGAGGCTTCCCCGAACAAATAAAAAGATCAAATTAAAAAACAAGTTTGTGAGCTTGTGTGCGGTTCAAATGTAAAAAAAATGATGGCAGCTGACCACTAAGTGAGGTCATTAAAAATCAATGTACAGCGGTTACGTTTCATGACAAAATCCACAGCAGTGCACAAACATACTTAGATGTGTTTTATCTGCTGAGATGCGTTCAGCTGTTGTCAAGATCGGACGGTTTGAACGTCAAATATGACTATCAGGTCACCACACCACAAGAAGGCTAGTGTTGCGTAGTTATATGTAGATAGGAGTTAGTTTTGTCTCCCCGTACCCTGTAGCTGTGGAACAGCTCGATGGCTCGGAGGACGTCAAACTTGCGAGCCATGAGGAACTTGACGGCCAATTCCCTGGACAACGGTGACACTCCATGCTGACTGGTCCACTTGTTGATTTCCTCCAGAAACTGCCTGGTAGCCTGAAACAGACACAGATGTGGTCACAAACTTTGTACAGCCATAATCGAAGGGTCAGAGAGGAAGGAAGTGAAACTGAGCTTTAAACTGGATGCATCCTCTGAGGAAGTGCTATCTATGGCCTCAATTTTATGGCCTGGTAAGACGTCTGTGATAGCATGCTGACACTTATTGTGGCGAATGACGGGAGGTCCGCTCTGCGAGTGTGTGTTTGATATGTAAATACACAGAGACTGCAATTTGTGCAGCCAACTAAAATGTTTGGTTTTACACAAGTGGTTCCTCATTTTTGTTTGTTCACCTTGTTCTTTCACGACAACTTTATTTGGGAAAGAAAAAAAAACAAAAAAAACACGCAGTGCGCGACTGAGCTCAAAAACAACAAGAAATGATGAGTGTTAAGTGAGCTGGAGCAGAGGAAATTATGCTGAATAAAATAAAGCTTTTGTCTTTTGTCTCAGCAGCACACACAGCTTTTAATAAATCGAGTGCACGAGTGCAAGAGGTGAGGCGAAGGAATCCTGTTGAACTGGTGTCTGCGACGTGTAGTTGCTATTGTACGTGTAGTTGCTATAGTGTACTATAAACTACTTATAGTACCTGTGCAGTACAGTCAGGCAGCTGTAAATGCTGAAATCAAATATTAAAGTAGCTGATCGCCAGAAACAAAATGGCATTTAGGGGACGGATGCCAACAAATGTAATAAAAAAAAAAGAAAAGAAAAAAAGGACACGGTTTCATATTACGCAGAACTTATTCATCACGCAAGTCTACTTTTTCCTTTTCTGTTCCTCTGAATTAGCAACCAGATTGTGATGGTCAAACATCTTACAGCTGTTTTAGGATGAAGAGGAAGCTAATTAGGTTCATGTGAAATCTGGCTCCGACCACAGGAAAGAACCCCAGAGGAGTAAAGCAGAGTGGAAAAAGGGCTAAATGCAGAGCTCACGTTATGATGGATTACAAGTGGCTAAGATGCATCAATTACACTCGCACACTGTTTAAAATTCAAAACACCGGTTAAGATAAAGTGTTAAACATTTGTAAGCTGACATTTTGTTTCCTATAGGGCATATTTAATTTATTTCGGTGTCCCCCCCCCCTGCATCAGGTATTCACCAAAAGCAAGTGTAATTTGTATTTGAGCAAATATCTAACGTTCAGGGAAAACTGCCTTTAATTGTAATGCAACCTGACTGGTGGAACAAAACACAGCATCTTATTACAATGAATACACTCGTACCTTTTAGCCAACTGATCAAGCCGCTACTTGTAATCGTTTTACATGCCTGTATTTTATTTTAGATTTTAATTATGTTGTATTTTAAATCAGTCTTTTTTGTGCCGGGAGTTTGGCGACGTTAGCCAACTCCATTAACAGCCTGGCCGGTCCCCAGCACAACGCAGACTCCGACAGAAACTACACGAAAGCACACAAGCACGAACAAATCTTACATATTGAACCTTTAAAGCGTGTACCTCATGGTTCAACTTGGAAACCTGCTTTTCATTTTAGCGCGTCGTAGTCTTGGAACAAAACAGCAAAATTGATCCTAAACCTGTCAACGTCTATTGTTACTGCTTTACATAACTCTATTTTATTTTAATGTATCAATCCAACTGCAGACATTTGAATTATTATAATTTTATCCAGTAAATTACCCACTAGTCTCGTACAAAGGTTGTTTGACTGAGAATTCCAGATTTTTCAAAGAGTTTTTTACTGTTTTAGGACACATTTTTGACCCAAACAAAACGGTGAGATATTTTTGGGGAGTTTGGATCAAATCCTAAGTCATACCACGGGTTGTAACCAGCATCTGTGATGAAAAAAAGAATGTGTTTATCATCATAAAGACTCTTCCACCCATCTTGCATATGCATTTAGCCAGCAGACTTTCAGGAGCTTCCTGTCCTCTTAAACCCTCCCTCAGGCGCCCCACTCTCCCCCACCCACAACACCCAAAGAGTTAGCGAGTCAGCACCCGGTGAATCGTCAAAAGGCGACAGAGGAGGCAATGAAAGCTCGCACTTTAAACACAGGGTTCCGCTTCTCTGGTCAGGCACAGCAGCGGCGGGGTGTGCATGGGAGACAGGAAGTCAAGTTCTGGGAGTGCGCGGCTCTTTAGGAATACAAAACGATCACTGACGAGCCGAAAGACAGGATGCCACTGTCTCTCCTCAGGAAAGCCGGGGCTTTCACAGGCAGGAGGGCCTGCAGCTTCTGCTCGGTTCAAATACCTTAACATGCAAGGGATGAGGGATGATTGCACCTGACAGAGCTGAGGTCATTTTAGATCTGATTCTCATGAGGGAAATGCGCATAGTTTTAGAACGAATGTGGCATTTATGAGAGCAGGCAGAGTTTTAGGAGGAAGTAGGGCTGTGTGCAGCGTGAACTAAATCTCATCTCAGTGCAGGTCATATCATATCATGATCTAGAACGTTTTCGGTAAATTCAGTGAATAAACAGTTTACAGAATTTAGAGAAAGGCCCGTTTGCCGTAAGAGTGCGATTCGTGAAACAATGAAACAAACATTAGAGCATAATATAAACCTTTTCTATCATCACTCGATATATTTTTTTTATCATTAAGACTTAAATATGAAGAATGCACATTTTTTTTTAGAACAAAACTTATTAAAAACTGGGATGTGGATTGGCATTATCTCATGAAATCCGCTGTGGATGTGAAACATACTGGGTTACAGTTGACTATACAGTAACGTGACGTTTTGTTTGTGCCGCCTTGAAAAGGCGATCCACCAGTTCCACCTAATGTGGGGCGTCTGCTCTTTGTTGTTGCAGTGTGAAGCGCTAATCCTTTGGTGCAGGCCAAAGACAACTTCCTGTCAGATTGCTGTCAGGTACACTCGGGTTTCCAAGATTTCAATAGTCTGACAGCTGCTCTTTCTCTCTTAGCCTTTTAAGGAGAGCCTGCCAACTCCAGGCAGTGACCCTCTGTTCCTGGAGAAGCCAGTCTTGTTTGGTTTTTCTGCACAAGGGGCCATATCTTCCAGAGTGGAACTGAGGATGGACCGGTTTGTTTTCTCGATAACACACCGGACTGCAGTGGAGTGACTTATTCAGTTCCTTGACAGATGCGTAAATATTTGCCTGACCTGCTCAACTTCTGATATGGCATTAGATTTTTATTTGAAAACACTTAATTCTGACTCACACCGCCTGACGTGGATCTAAATAGACTGAGAGTTGTTTGGAAATTTGAAAATTAGTTTGCAATTCAGTTGTTTTTATGTTCTCGGTTTTGTTTTGATGAAATGCTGATGTTGATGAAATGCTGAGGTTTCCAGTCTTCCAGTGAACAGCAGACATTACATAACCCTGTTTGTTGTCAAGGATATTCATTGACCGTCAGGCTATCGATAACTACTTTATTCGGCTCGCTGTTGGGAACGCGCTATGCTACGTTATGCAAGGAGAAAGTTATGGTTCGTTCCTACTTGTGACTCTAACATTCAGTCCCCAGGACCGAAAAGGCTGCTCCAGAGAAATCGCAGTCACAGGGGAAATTAAGTGCATTTCCACCCTGCTGCCCATTTTCCCCTTTTCAATTTTGTCTGCATAAAAAAAAAAAATGAACAGAAAATGCAGTCAAAAAGCGACAAAACAGTTACATATTGCTGATGCGGACAGAGCGATAAAGCGGAATGGGAACAGACTTGGTGAATAAATCATGATATACAGCAAACATGCAACACAAATACAGCACTGATGCTGTTCTCCATCCCACCATTTTATTTCTGTCAGAACTGCCCACACTCTAAATCCACACAGCAGACCACTTCTATCTCATCGCTTCATGCTCCTAACCACAACTAAACATGTTGACTGCATAGCTCACTGTGGCACAGTATGTTGCAAACTGCAGACAGCCTTTTCTGACGGCGGCACTGTCATTGTCATCATAATGCACAATTTACAATGACGTGGTATCGTACTAAAAACCATTTGACAGTGCACACTTTTCAATGGTTGGATGTTGCTTTATAAATTTGAAGAAACATGGAACCCATTGTTGCTGAACGGGCCGTTTTTCTAGTTGTATCTATAGTAGGAACAGTGTAAATCTGTTGTGTCGATGACAGATGTGTAAAAAGTATTCAGCTATTTAAGAGCAACTTTACTTAAGTAGAAGTATTAGCGGCAAAACTTAAAGTATAAAAAGTAAAAGTGCAGGAAAATGGTCCCAGTCAGTGTCACTATTATGTATGATGTTTCTGGATTCGTTTTACGGCTGTAGATGTTTATGGTTGAGCTCATTTAAACTACTTCATCTACTGACGGTGGTTTCATCTACAGCGACGCATCGTATTCTATAAGAGCATCATACGTTTGTAGCGTCACCGCTCTGCGAGAACCACGTATCGCTAAAAAGTCATCTTCTCATGAGCTCAGAAAAAAAAAACAACAAAAAAACAGCCCCGTTTTCAGCTTTGTGACCAAAAACAGTAGGCTTGAACCGGTGCGTGTGAACCGCTGTGGGCACATACGACATATTCTACAGGTTGGAAAGAGAGGAAGGAGAAAACAATATTGCAGAAGTCTGAGAAACCAGAGGACGGAACAATGTGCAGTATCTGCTGACTAAACCCAGCGCTTAGTGGTGATTTAGTATCTTCTGAGGTTGAGGAAAAGCTAGAAAGTAACACAAAACGCAACAACAAATAATAAACAAACTAAAAAAATGAATAAAAATTCACCAAGACTGTCAAAAAGTCAAGCTGGAAGGGGTAATATGTTACCACATTATGGTGCATCCCTGGTTTTTGAATCAAAAACCTGTGGAAACGCGGGCTGGTTCACTAGAGGCACCACGGTTTCAAGAATCCCGATCAGAACCGCTTCAAGAACCAGAACTCAAGAAGAGGGAGGAACGTTTTCTCAACCTATAAGAAGGAAAATTTAATCCTCAAATTTAATCGCGAACGTTTTAACACGTTTGGAGATGTGTGGTTTTCACCGGACAGGAAGGGGATGAAAAGTAGCTAAAGCCATCAGACAAAAAAAAAAAAAAGTACAGTATCTGGTTCTGAGATGCAGCTGCATGAAATGGAAATACACACTAGTATCTCAAATGTATACTTTATAAGCTCGAGCATTTGAGTAACAGTGCTTCGTCACATTCCAACAGTTGTTGGTGAACAGCATTTCACGTAAAGAATGAGTAACTTGCCTGACTAGTGAAGCACATGTGTAAACTTTTTTTTTTTTTTTTAAACATTCTTGCTTGTGTAGGTGTGCCAGTGTCGGTATCCAGGTGCGTGCTAGACCACCTAATAAGGATTTCTTACATCCCACCTTAATCGACATGTGTTGCAAGAATTAGTCATTAATGCCTCAGTTTTGACATGTATTGTATCCACATTCCAGTCAAAGGGAGTCATACTGCGTGTTGGTGACTGTATTAATGTCTCAGCTCAGGAACATTTTGTTTAAGGTTTATGGAAAGACTGCAGCGTCACGACTGCACCTTGGTCCAGACAAGGCTAATGCATTTCTTTATCATTATCATTTTTAGGAGGACTCGTGGCTGCCCTTGGCGTTTGCCTTTCCCCGAGTCCATTTGATTACAGATGCCATGCTAATCTATTTACAAATATAGGGGCTGCTGTTGCCAAGCGGCTCCGCTTCACTTCAGCGAGTCCCATTTGGCACGAGTCAATACCAAAACAGGAAGTCAATAACGTCACTCTCTCCCTATTCCCCACTTTCTCTCACTCCACTGCTTCCTGGGAGTATACACAACACACACATACACACACATTTTCTCTAAAGCACATGACACACACACACACACACACTCTGTAACTCATAAACTCCCCCTTCCCCCGAGTCTAGTGGAAATGCTTTTAACAGCTGCCTTTAGAATGAAGTTCCACTACACTCTGTATGCTCCTGAGAGATCCCCCCCCCCTCCCTCTTCAGCACACACACAAACACAAACTCACACACACAATCCACACAAACACCCCCCACAAGGCTGTGGATGTAATAAGGGCGTCCGGTACCCTAGCGGGGGCCCTGGCTCGCACAGGAAATGGAGTAGCCAGATAAGGCTTTCTGCTGGCCAGATGATGAGAGGAGTCGGAGGGAAGAAAAGATACGGACGAGCAGCACCAAAGAAGAAGAAGAAGAAGTCTTTCAAAACGTAGCTGCTGAAAACTCATTATTATTCCACCACAGTCACTGTTCACTCAGATAAAAAAAAGAAAAAAGATGAACAAAAACCCCAACAGCTGCTCTGTTTGTTCTGCTCGTGCTGGATTTTGTTATTATGGGTGAGCAGAATTACTGTTTATGCCTCCAAAACCCCCAACGACGAGTGCTGTAATTCACGCTTACGTACCTGTTCAAACGTAAAGCTAGTCTAATATACATGAAGACAATCCAGTGCGTTTCAGAGAAGCTTCCATTCAAACGGCTGGCACTTTGACATGTGCATTTTGAGACTTCTTATTGCAATGCATGTAATCACAAACACGACTCTTAAATTATTTTAACATTACGCTTGGAAACCTTACAACTTGAAAGAGTGCACTGACAAATATGAGCTCAACAGGTTTATGTTAAATCTTATTCACTTAAAGCAAAAAAAAAAAAAACAACAAAAAAAAAAGCCTGACTCTTCAGCAACTGAGTTTCTAAATTAAAACACAGGCTTATCATACAGTTACTTGCAGATTATGGATTTTCTCACTGAGTTTAAAGGTTCAAAGTAAGGCAATCCATAAAGCACAACCCCCCCCCCCCTCAATGGGAAGCCTGCAGCCTCAAATT
>JAPQRN010000022.1:18197069-18210061 GCA_037367275.1 Coranthus polyacanthus | reverse complement strand
GATGTGCTGGCACCAAGTGTTCATAACACTTTCACATCTTTTCCTGTTGACAATTTCCGCCCAGCTCTTCACCGTTACGCAAATGGCTCAGTGAGCTCGGTGCAGAGGGGAAGATGCTCATGAATTCTGCTGATGAACACCGGTATCAGCAGAATGAGTCACGCCTTAACCATATACTGGAACATCAGCTGCTGCGCTCACATTGACGGTACATGCACAGTCAGGTCCAAGGTGTTTGAGGACGTTTTTCAATTATTATTCTTTTTTTTTTAAACCACAAAATTGCATTAAAAAAAAAAGTCTTAGTTAGTTTTTGCTTTTATTACAAAACTATATGTATTCATTAATGCACATTTAATTGCACGCTAATTGAACTTAAACCGAAATTAATATATTTGTGAATGTTTTCAGTCCGACAGTTATGTAACGCTGTTGTAAATTGTATGTAGAATGCAAGTGAGTGAACAGGAAAGCAGTTTTCTAAAATGACCTGCTTCGCTTGAAACCAGTCCCCCCCCCCGATTCTGAAATACCGCAAACCTACTGTAACCAACAAGTCTATAAACCCAATAACCTGCAGACCACATCAGACATTAGGCCAATTAAAAACATTTATTTAGCAAAGTACATGTTAAAAAAAAAACCTCTGTAAAAGTCCACGTCACTGCCTCTTTTCAGCCTGACAGCGTCACGATCAGACCACCCCACCGTAAACGCAAAGTGCATCCCAATCAAGTTACGATGAATGTAGACTTTTTAGACGAGCAGGCATCAATGAGTTAGTAGAAAACATGCAAATGAGGATGAAGAGAGTCTTCTGTGAGATCTGTTGTAAACTTTTGCGCAAACAGTGCAGAGCGGCAAGAAAAAAAGCACTTGACCACAAACTTACTGCGCTGCACTTTGCACTACATCTCAGCCCTCTCGTCCTCTTTTTTCCATCCTCTGCTTACATATATATGAAGTGGAGATGCGTGGCAGGTAATAATAGTGACTACATACTGTACAATAATTCTCGGGAAACTAATGTGTTTCCAAGTTCTGCCTATGGTCGGAGTGAGGATGTAAAGACTTTTATAGCTGTGTAAAACACCTATGCTGCATAGCTCTACTAATCTGCACTCCGAGGGCGTCCTGAGCGCTGCCAGATTAGAATTAGCCATGCTTTGTAATTGGTCAGATCTGCACAAACCATTCAGCGACATTCTAAAGAGCCATATGTAGGCCGCCACCACTCAGAAGCACCGAGTTAGCAATTTGCATCTCGTTAAGCTTCCCACTCAGATCTCCATGTGTGCTTCTCTTATTGGCTTTTGATTTAAAAAGTTCACCGCGTCCCCGCTGTCCACGCTCGGGGTGGACAGGTACTCCAACTCGTAGCCTCCGCTTCTGTTAGCGGGTCGGACTTCGCTTGATGTCTTTTTGTGTTCCAGGATCTGCTGCAGCTGGTGGCTGGCGTACTCGGGCTTGTTGGTGAGGGGTCCAACGGGAACCTCCATGCCGAGGATGTCGGAGACCATATAGGGCCGGAGCCATCCCACCAGAGGCGTGCTGCCTGGGGTGTAGTGGGTTTGTCGGTGATAGAAGAGGAGGCCATCGACCTGCAGACAGAAATTCAGGAGTAAATTATTATTAGTGGCAGTTGACAAAGCTAGTTATTTTTGTATCTATGTTGCCTGAGAATTCACATAAATAAAAAAGGTTCCCTCTGATGAGGTGAAACTAAAGGATTGGTTTCTGAAATAAAAAGAAGTGACCTGCATGGTGAAGAAATAAGACACAGAATACATTCAATTTGGACTTAACCACATATTTACAGCCATTTCTTTAAGAAGGTGGTCCTCAGAAGTTTTTTAACATTCAGATGAAGTTTAAACAGATTGAGAACCACTGAACTAATAAAAAAAAAAAGTTCCTGTATCATATTGAGATAACATCTCAGATACGTGATTACACTAAGCATTCACTTATCTTACGCCAAAGTACTTGAAATGTGTGGAAAAGCAGAGTAAATTGTTTGTAAGTGATTTGTTCTTACGCTGAAGCTGTACTCGGCTGCCAGGGCTTTCTGAATCGATTCGGCTGTGCAGTCTGTACTTTGGAGGCTTACAAACCGGAACTGTTGGACCAAACAAAACCAGAGCGTCACGTTGTTATTTCCAAACACAATTTGTCTTCATGTCAAATGTGAGAAACTGCTTTCCAATGGTTAGTTTACTCTTCAAGGACTAAGCCTGATTTAGCTCCTGCAGGCCTGTAGCACAGAAATGCTTAAGATTAAGAGGTGGAAGCTGAACTTACAGTTCAATCGGGCTCCTTCAAATCACCATAATCTTAAAGACTTGTGCATAATAGTCACTTTAGAGCACAATTAGTCCAGACAACAGTAAGGGGAGGTAATATTCCTTTGTCTCATTTCCCCTTACGATTTAGGTTGAAGTTCAAGACTTTCATTTATCGCACACATGGATCTAATGGGTAGCAAGGCATAAAGATTATCACATACAAATGCAGACAATTAGTATTACATACATACATACATACATACATACATACGATGTAGAGTAAAGGGGAGAGGCTTTTACTCACAGGGTTGCGTTTGGCAATTTCTGTTAGGCCTTCCGTTTCCTGGACTTTGGACTGAAGCCAGTAGAATCGAAACTCTGTCTGTTGATGAGAAAACAAGAAGTGTAAACAAAAAGCTTCCTCTCGAATTCTGAGCCAATGAGATGGGCAACGTGGCGAAAAAGCACATCTGCGGCCCAGACTTTGCTACTTAAGCAATTAGACAAGCATTCCTGGATTGCTCATGGATTAGGAGCCAGTCTTACCGGGCAATCGTAGACCGGGTGGCCTCTCCAGCACATGATGTCCAGGATGTAGTACGTTCTGTCCACCTCACTATAAATGCAGTCCAGGATCGTGTAGTCTGCAGCCAGCACAGACACAGGTATGATGGAAAACTCATTCATAATAGTAACACGGATCTTAACTCATCGGCAGGGGTTTGATGGGCTTATTGATCTCAACCGGTGGCACCGCAGTCAGATTGTCTGATATAGTTGGTTGTGCAAACACTTTCAGGTCCTGAACTACGCTTTGGAACAAATATTCCCCAACCAGAGGAATTTCAAGGCACATTTACAAACCCCAACCCACCACCCTGAGGCCACTCCAAGAAAAGAACAACCAGTGCTGCCAAACATTTTAGGTACAAAGGCTATTAACAAACACCAAAAGACCAAGCCGTATGTTTCTTACAGCAACAATATCAGCTCTTAACTTTCTTGTCTTCAACTGATGCGTCGTCTATGATCTTTCACATCACCAGGTTCTCGAAGACTCAATTTTTAAGCTGTTTAATTTCTATTTTCTAATCTTTACTGAATTTCAGGCAGTGAATGCGTGTCTTCATCTTGGTATGTGTATGGATAATGTTATGTAACATCACCTGGGACAGTGTTGTAACTAAAGCATTAGGAGTTGGATCATCTGAGAGGAATTCAGATCGCATCGCAAATAAGTAGCAGCACTGTCCAGAAATGGCGACGTGCGAGTGTCATTCCAGTATTTTACAGAGTGCTGTATTATAGGTCGTTAGCAGCATTAATGTCACTAGACTAGTGAGTGTATTTAAGTCAGTTTATAGTGATTATTTAGAGTCTGTCAACACTAAAAGTGTTCGATTAGTCCACTTGTTTTGCTGCCGCTAAGGAAATAAAATCATGACGTGCTCAGACAGTGAAGAATTACAGCACTCTGCTGGTGGTGGAGTAGACGCGCAGTAATTTGGATTTTACGCTGATTCTTTACCAAAGCAACTGCACAAAACACGTTTGAGATCTTTTGTGTTATTATGAGAAGTGTCCAAATATTTCCCGCTCATTGTGAAACTGCACAGTCTAGATTACCAAACACTGCAGCTGTCACAGATGTATGCATGATGTATGCAGAGTTAAGATAATGTGGACATTGTGTTACTTCATCTGTTTTGTCTTTCTTCCAGCTATTGTATAAAATATTGTACTGTACTAATATCGATCCAAAACTAAATTAAAAACTGGGGTTCAACAAAAAGCCATTAGAGCACCTATACCTTGGAGAAACCTTGGAGAGGTTTGGTTGCAAGCAGCCTACATTTCACCAGAGGTGAGAAAACCTGATTCAGAATGTGGATCACGATTCTACCCCCGAAGACTGTCATATGATCTTTCATTTATTGTTCTATCAACTATTCTTAACAAAGTCCAAAATATTGTCTTTTGTAAATACACAAGTCAAACCGCTGCCATCGGGCCCACCTTTTCCCATGGCCGAGTTGTGTCTGTTCCCACCGGGCAGCAGCGAGGGGAAACGGTTCACACAGTAGCCACTTTTAGTGTACGCTGCAGTGGAACCCTATGGAAGAAACAAAATAAACAGATAATACAGCTAGTCCCAACGGCACTGTCACTTAAACTATCATACGGAGTTTGAAAAAGAGAAAAACATATCCTATTAATGTTTATTTTCTTGTTTATAACCTCAGATCTTAAGGAAATTGTGACTCATTTGGTTTTTCATCTTAGAGACCAAATGACTGAAGGGGGAGCTAAGTGACACATTAATTAATGGAGAAAGTCATTACTTGCATCTCTAAATAATGAAACTTTGTCCGAACCTTTGTTAAAACCCTAACTGGCATCGGTCGTTTTAGCCAGCGCTGCTAAAACAAGCAACGGAAACCGTCAGTCTTCAAAGAATCTTCAGTTCTCGTTTTACAGAAGCTGTTTTTGGCTCTGATGTTTCAGAGATTTGTCGTCAATGAGGTGAAGGTCTGACACTGTGAATGAGGAACCAGATGAAGTGTAGGTGCACAGTCATTATGATTTTCTAAACCACTGCATCACAAGGTGCAGACAGAATACACTAAAAGGTCTGTGTGCGCTGTGGTCCAGGGCCAGAATGACAGGACAGTTACCGGTAATAATGATGAAGTCTGGATTCTAATGAACCCGTGTGATGTGCAAGAGGCGCCTGTTTCGCATTTAATGCTACGGAGGAAAAGTGAAACTGGCTGGAAACTATAAGACTATAACAGGAAGACAACATTCTTGTATTTAACAAAATGTCAAGAAAAGATAAGACATTTTCACTTCACACTTTTAATATGTATCATGATGCCAATTCTGAAAATACTGCACATGTGACATTTAACACTTGGCTCAAGTGACAGATGCTTGTTTGCTCATCCTCAGCGTTACTCTGTCCACACATTCATATTTTGTGGTTCAATGAGTTAATAAGAGAAATGCAAATATAGAGCCTCGCTTCCTTCGATAGACAGCAGTAAATGTATCCCAGAGTTTGTAGGTTAATAAAATATTAATTACACAAATTAAAACCTAGTGTTCTTTTCTCACCAGTTGATTTCTATCACGAAGAGGAAGAGAACGTGCTTCTGAAGAATTTATTTTGGTCTTATATCACACTCTAATGACCTCATGCATGTTCACAGCAGCACACTTCTTCTTTTTTTTTTTTTTTTACTGATAATTATCGCACATAACGTTGCACAAAACCGTTCTTACTAAGTTTGTGTGGTCAGTGTGTGCAGCTGTGGGGCTTTTGGTGCTTCTTGTTGTTGTTTTTTTTTACATTTTCTCACCTTGTATCTTCTGTGTCAAGTAATAAACCCTGTTCTGTTTGTTTCAGGTTATGTTTACTTCAGTGTTTTAATGAACTTTCTGTGTGAGCACGTCAACAGCTTTAGGAGTGGCTGCATTTGTTTTTCCAGTGCTGATGTTTTGGTAAAAATAGCAACTTGAGCTTTACATTTGGCTAATTTGATTAGTGTAGGATTCACACCACACTTTAAATCAAAGAAGCATCTTTTTCACACAATAATAATAATAATAATAATGATGATGATGAAATCACTTCAGGCTCTCTTGCTGTTGTTTTGAGAAAGTCCTTGTGTGCCCTCATTATTAATTGTGTGTAGGGTTGCTCAGAAATGGTGGCTCATTTTACTCACAGGCACAACTCACCTCATTTTCCCTGAAGCAACAGATTCAAAGTACAGTAATCCTCCCAAAATACTGAGTCAGCACAGCCATGACGATGCATTCAAATGAGAAAAGGCCCTGACTGCTGCTGTTAATGCTAATAAAATTGTGGAACCTGTTTTGCTTTCGATATGACTGAAGATGGCACATTCCAAACAGCGGAAATGAGACTTAATTTACCCAACGAGAAACAATTTGCAGATTTGTATCTGATATACAATATCTGACGTGAGGGACTGGTGAAAGAGATCAAGTGAAACAACAGAAGATCATTCACAGATTCTTACCTTAGAGGCAACAATGAGAGATCTTTTGCCCACAGGACAAACCACCATGAGCCAATCCGTGTCCAGCTCCGATGGCACGTCCACCAGCCACTCTGACAGCATGAGCTGTAGAGGATACATTTAATGAACAAACTGCATATTATCTGTGTCATTGCGTTTTCATGTGCAAGAGCGATAATGAAAAATCTGTCAGCATTTAAAAGAAGCTTGTACAAACAAAAGTGTGATGCATTAACAAGGTCTCAGGCCAGAGACCATGGCTGTAATTTTAGACACTCCTCCACCCCCTGCTGGCCAAAGTGAAGAATGCAATGGAAAGATATATTACATGGTGTAAGGCCATGTCCTTCACACATGAAAAGGATTCATTTCTCTGGCTCATGACACATCAGACACTGACCTGGTTGGCATAATGTTTTGGCAGCTTCCTCCTCTCGATCTCCATGCTCTCTTCCTCTGTGTCGCCATCACGCTTCTGTTCCCCCTCCTCCTTTTTTTCCATGTCCTCCTCCCCATCACTGTCTGCCCCCGTCCAGTCCCCATCAGCCAGACGCCGCGCATGATTGACATAGTTTAACCTTTTGCTGGTATTTGCATAGAGAGAAAAAAAAAAGCCAAATCAAATCTTTCCAACATCTTTGCTTCTTGGGAAAAAAAAAACAAAAAACAATGGACAAAATACCCAAGTCGTAGGATATTTACCTTTTCTGCAGATCGAGGAAGCGGCGGCGTCGCTCACTCTGCTCCAGCACGCTGTACTTGCTCTTGTACTGTGCCAGCCGAGGGTGGGGTGCCGCTGTACTGTTGGGCTCTTTGGACACAGCAAAGCTGGCCGAGAGGGCTTGGGTCAGGTCATCCATGGGGACTCTGCAAAATAACAAAACAGTGGATACAGTGGCTTATAAAGCTTCAGAATCCAAGTGCAGTGGGGTAATAGTAGTGTATAGTGTTTCTTTGAGAACATTGTAATATTCCAATTCTGCATTAAATCTCTTCACACTGAGGTGACCCTGTTTCCAGATGTTTCCTGTTTATGCTGCTCATAAAATCTTTGGGAGAATTCAATTTGTCAAACTTCATCTGCAGGTTGTAGATGACTACACTGATCTCGGAAAATCCAGTTTTATTCATTACGCAGCCGCAATCTGGAACAGCATGCAGAAAAGGTTTAAGCTTACTTCATTTTTATGCCTATAAAAGAAAAAAAAGAAAAATTTGACTTCTTGCTGTTCTTTTTTTAGTTGATTGATTTGCCTCATCTTTTAAAAGCTTCAGTTATTCTTAATGGCTTTGTTGTTTTACTCTTTCACCTTCTATTATTAATCCAAGTTACTTGTTGTAATTTCTTCAATTATTTCTAAGGTTTTAATGTTTACAGACTTGCCATTTTATAGTTTTTTTTTTTTTTGGTTTGTTTTTTTAAAATCAGCACTATTTGTATAAATGTCGCTTGCCTATATTGTAAATGAGGCCTCTACATCATCATATTCCAAGATAAAATAATGGTTGATTGAAATGAAATGAATGAACTTGGATGATGTCTTAAATCTCATCATTTCAGATCAACGTGAATAAAAATCAGCAATAATTGCAGCCTATGGACAAATAAATGCATGTAACCATGTAAACACAGACGCTGCAAGTCATCGTGTTCTCTATTCAACAATCCTGACAGAAGAAGTCAAAAGAGTTTCCCTCAGTTAATTTCAGCATTATTTCATTGTGCCAAGAGTGGATTATTCTAAAACTGGCCCATGGGTGGAAAATGTCCATCTCAGAATCAGACCATCTTTTGAAGATATGAAGAGCAGTGGTCAAATAAGAGGCTTCATCAGAGTAACCCTGCCACCTGTCGAGCAGACCAAACCCAAAGGTTTAGGTGCTTGTGACAGCAGAGTTTTCAAACCCTTTTATCTCAAATCTGCAACTCGGCTCCATGTTTCTGTTGGTATTGTGTGATATTAGCGCTCTACAACTTGGTCCAGTTGTTTTCGTGGAACCTTGATGCACCTAAAACTCAAATAATTATATGAGCCTAAAACTCACATCTGCAATAAAGTTCCATGAAGACTTCTGGTGCTAGAAAATCTTTAGTTTCTACGCATGACATGTTGTAAAGTTGCAGATTTGAGTTAAGAGGTTAAATACTCTGAGATGGATGGGGTTACTCAACTTTGGGGCCACGTACAAGAGATCTGCTTTCAGGCAGAGACTAACCAGCGTGGGAAGACAGACAGACATCATAATCAATCTCCTAAATCTATCGTGTTAACAGCCCTTAATTAATTAATGTTGTTAAATGATAATTAACAACTCTGTATGGTCACGGCAATCATGAAACTGACTTCCAGATCACAGATGTAGATGATCAAAAGGCAGTGGTGACAGTAAGCTTCCTCGGGCTGACTTCATCTAAGGGTTTGTGTGTGTGGCCCGAACAAGAAACAACAGAAGATCATTCCATCAGCCACATCATTTGTCAAGTAAAGCCACTACTGTCTGCCAAAAATCGTGGAAAACCGGCCTTTGATGCTGAGGATTTAGCTGTTGTGCAAGGTTTACTCTTTTGGAGTGAACTGACTAAAGAGTTTTGCTTTCTGTGGTACAGAACTTCTATTTTCCATGACATTCGTGCACTTCCAACTTTTGTCATCTCTGGGCCCATCTTAGAAAAAAAAAATCACTCTTAAGTTACACTTTGAACAGGAACTATGAGAAAATACAACCCGGGCGTTTTACTGTATGTAGATCACAATGATTGAACGGTTACAGACAGACGACAAACGCCTCCTCAGACTGGTTACAACATCCGTGAAGGCCTAGAAGTTTTGTTTTACAGACAGCAGGTATCTTAGCAGTTAGGACCATGCTAACCCTGCTAGCATACATTGAACCCACTCTCCAACTACTATCTCTAGCAAGCTGTGCTACAGCATGCATGGTAACCGGCAACACATAATAATGGCATCATTATAAATAAATTACAAATAAATTAGATGGTAGATAATAACACGAGCTTAACATTTACCGTGGACTTCAGGGGGGGATACTCCCGTTCAAACGTCACGCCGTCATCTTCTTCCGCCTTTTTTTCCTTCTTCGTGTTTTAATGGCGGATCACAAGGCAGCTGTACTTGAGCATACCGCCACCTACTGTACGGAGTGTGTACAACCATGGCACTGTCATCTGGCTACTTAGTCTGAATAAATGAATAAATAACATCCTATTTCCTAAAATGTCCTGTATTTTAAAAAAAGTAGAACATAAATATGTTGTTGAATATATTAGAGTGTAGAAAAGGATGGGGCTAATGACACTTCTTTGAGGAACCTCGCTTTCTGTTTCAAACTCACACAAATATCTGATCACACTTTAACACTGAAAGTATGACGTGATACAAAAGATCTTTCCTCCGATACAGTAGCTCCTCTTTTCATAGAGTCATGTGTCGTTTCATTGGGCCCTATCTGAGTTTACAGCTGCTGTAACTGCTGATTTTTTTTTATTTTTTATTTTTACAATCACTATTATATCGCCACTAAAGCATGTATAATGTTTCTGCCTCTACAAAACCAACTAACAGAAGCAAACTGATCTGGAGGTTTTACAACAGCGATATTTTAAGTTTTTATAGAGACTGCAGTGAAAGTGGCCTCTGACATGCAGCGAGGAAGAAGTAGGTCTATAAAGTAGAAAATAAAAAAAAGTATCTACCTTCCTAAAGTCAATTTACATTTAACATTGTTCATCCTGCATGCAAAACATAACACAACTTCTCCATATGTCGCATACGTGATAACTTCAAAAAAAAAAAAGTTAGTAGATAGTAGTTAGTAGATAGTTGTCATTTTGTGGTAAAATCATGGAAGCAAAAAATATGCAACTATGTTGAAAGCTACACTCCGTCTCCTCTGTTATTATCATTATTCCTAACCATGTCACTTTCGTAATAATCTCCATCACTAGGCGTCCCTTTGATGCTGCGGTCTGTGGTGCAGATCATCTGTTTGTCCTGTCGGGGGCGGTGTCGAACAGTTTCTCGTCTTTCAAAGAATATAAAGAAGCTGATGATGAAAAAAAAAAAAAAAAAAGAAAAAGAGGCGAACTTGCCTTCAATTGTCCAAGCCTAACGTCATGGAAAGAGTTACTTTGTTGCAGCGCGCACAGGAATAAACCCCAGGAAATGATACTGACCCTGGATGCGCGTCGATCCTCAACGGCCGCGGAGCGTTGGCTTTGTGATTCTGCTTTGTTTTTCATTTAAAGGATCGACCGAAGATGCGCAGGAACCTGTTTACAAGGAAAACGCAGCAAGTTTCTGTGTGAGGGAATGCGGAGCAGGCTGAAAATGCACTGGGATACCATTACCCGCCGCTCTGCTTTTCTTCAAGCCAGGCCACTTTGTCTTGGAGATATTTGCATCTAGGATCAATTCATACGCGCCGTAATTACACCGGAATGAGAAGCAAGTGTGAGATAAGTGAACAACGCGAGGCTGCGGTGCCGTTTCGAAGGATTACAACGACCGTCGGTGCTTTTGAAAGAGGTCTTTGCTTAAACTAGTTTTATCTTTCAACCTGTTGTTGTTTTTTTTTGTAATGTGAAAGGAAGAGGAGCCTCCTTCTATTACGAGGGAGTTCGTGCGCTACAGAACCTCTGTCGACCAAAGTTATTGGCAAAACTTCTATTTAAGATATTTTATAAGACAATAGACCGATGTCCTCAATGGCCTGAGGATGCTAGTGCTCGCAAGAGGTATATTTCTCTACATTTAAACTTTTTTTTTTTTTGGCATAGTTGCTGACTTCTCCTGTTTATGGACTGTTAGGTCATTAAATTTACATAGGTCATTTAGCGTCGGGGCACACCTGATCCAACAGCTGCCATGTAATTTGAGATGAGTTTAAATATTACAGTGAGCTAGTGTCAGATGTTCCCAATACAGCATGCATCAAAACAGCAGTGTCAGTTCAATGTAGACACTATGTGCATATAGAAGTTTACGGTTTAGGACCCGCTGGATTGTCAAGATGTCAGTGAAAGCCAAAGCTATCTACACTTTTCGAAGTGAAAACAAAGAGGAAATCAGCATTCAGGAGAATGAGGAAGTGGTTATTTTTGATGAGAACTCAGTGGATGGCTGGTTTCAGGGGGAGAACAGCCGAGGGGAGAGGGGTCTTTTTCCTGCATCCTATGTGGAAATTATTCGCACTCGCTCCAACTCCAATGTGACTGACTGCTCCATAAGCCCAGCAGGCTCTTTAGGAAATGACTCCTCCTATTTCCCTTCAACCCCAAACACCCCTCTTCACATGCAGCAGAGCTTCTATGATGATGATGATGACGACTGGGACGACTGGGACGACAGGTCCACAGTGGTTGAGGATGTTGACCACACGAGGAGCCCTGGGGCCAATGGACATGCCCATCAGAGCCCGATCTCCAACAACCCTAATGTGTACTACCGGTCCAAGCCGCACATGGAGAGACAGGACAGCATCTCTAGCTCCAGAAAAGGCAGTATGGTGGGCAGGAACTTGAACCGATTTTCCAGCTTTGTCCGCTCAGGGGTAGAAGCTTTTGTGTTGGGTGATGTACCCATGATGGCCAAGATAGCTGAGTCATACACTATTGAGATGGGTCCCTTGGGGGCCCGCTGGAAGGAGAGCCCACAGCCTTTCTGCTGCTCCATTGAAGACCCCACAAAACAAACAAAGTTCAAGGGCATCAAGACGTACATTTCGTACCGGGTGACGCCGAGCCACACAGGGCGTCCCGTCTATAGACGCTACAAACACTTTGACTGGCTGTACAACCGCCTGCTGCACAAGTTTACTGTGATCTCTGTTCCTCACCTGCCCGAGAAGCAGGCCACAGGGCGATTTGAGGAAGACTTCATTGAAAAGCGCAAGAGACGACTGATACTGTGGATGAACCACATGACCAGTCACCCAGTCCTTTCCCAGTATGAAGGCTTTGAGCACTTTCTGATGTGTGCTGACGACAAGCAATGGAAACTGGGCAAGAGACGAGCTGAGAAGGACGAGATGGTGGGCGCTCACTTCATGCTGACCCTTCAGATTCCTAAAGAGCACCAGGACCTTCAGGATGTAGAGGAGCGAGTGGACTCCTTCAAGGCCTTCGCTAAGAAGATGGATGACAGTGTGATGCAGCTTACACATGTTGCATCAGAACTGGTGCGTAAACATTTGGGTGGATTCAGGAAGGAGTTCCAGCGGCTGGGAAATGCTTTCCAGTCTATCAGCCAGGCGTTTATGCTGGACCCTCCTCATAGCTCTGAGTCCCTCAACAACGCCATCTCCCATACAGGCCGCACTTATGAGAACATTGGAGAGATGTTTGCGGAGCAACCTAAGTATGACCTCTTCCAAATGCTGGACAAGCTGTCGCTCTACCAAGGCCTGCTCGCCAACTTCCCAGACATTATACATCTACAGAAAGGTAATGTTTAAGAGACAGAGATTTCTCTGACCTCCATATGCTTGAAAAGCTCCACAGTTATGAAAAAAAGTTCTGATGACTTCATCCCTAATGAAGATAGATGTTCAGATGCATCACATGTCAGTGTATATTATTCTGTTATGGCTGACAGATTAGGTCATGTTGCCTGTAGCATCCTCTCTCGTCCTTTCTACA
>JAPQRN010000022.1:18174549-18186889 GCA_037367275.1 Coranthus polyacanthus | reverse complement strand
GTGTGTGTGTGTGTGTGTGTGTGTGTGTGTGTGTGTGTGTGTGTGTGTGTGTGTGTGTGTGTGTGTGTGTGTCTCTGCGTGTGTGTGTGTCTACGTGTGTGTGTGTGTGTGTCTGCATGTGTGTGCGTGTGTGTGTCTCTGCGTGTGTGTGTGTGTGCGTGTGTGCGTGCGTGTGTGTGTGTCTGCGTGTGTGCGTGTGTGTGCGTGCGTGTGTGTGTGTGTGTGTCTGCATGTGTGTGCGTGTGTGTGTCTCTGTGTGTGTGTGTGTCTGCATGTGTGTGCGTGTGTGTGTGTGCGTGTGTGTGTGTGTGTGTGTGTCTCTGTGTGTGTGCGTGTGTGTGTGTGTGTGTGTGTCTCTGCGTGTGTGTGTGTGATACCCTGCTGCAGTGGGGTGGGACAGAGAGAGCCAAGAACAACACTTGTGATCTAATATTGCCCCCCACCCTCCTTTCATCCCTCCCTCTGTTGCACCTCATCTTTCTCCCCTCCATCCCGTCTCCCCTAAACCTCCTGGTTGACCAGCAAAACCATGAGAGTCTGAACTGGGCAGGAAATCGCCAGGGTGGACCCCCATCAACCCCTCCCTAAAGCTGAGGGGGTCATGCCTTCCGATCTGGACTGTGTCGTCCAGCTGATGGGGTGGAGTTCTCCCTCCAGGGTTTATTGTGTCACTACATGAAGCAGTAGAAGTAAACTCCATCTGCCTGAATGCTCACATGCATGAAAAACGAAAAACAGCTTGGTTTCTTTTCCTAAACGGAGAATATGTAAAATACTCCAAAGCAAACGACGCCATGATATTGATATTGTCTTTCCAATTTGCCAAAGTCTCTGGTCTTGTTATTTTTTGAAGGGGATTTGTGATTAAGACAAAAAGCTGGACAAGTTATCTGTGTTGATTTTGGAGAATGAAGGCACTAAACTGTAATTTGACCAGAGGAAGTGTCAGAGGTGGTCTTGAAGGTGTATGTGCAGGGTGAGGTGGTGGTCAGATCAGGGCGGGTCAGGTTCGGCACACACAGAGATGTGGTATGCAGGACCCGACTGGGAAGTTATTTTAAGGGTGAGCCCTTCTGGAAATTCACTCAGAGCTGTCTGCCTCCACTGCTTTTCATCACAGACGTTGCTACAGGCCACCACATAACAACGTTAGTCCCACAGTCCATGGAAAAGAACAAACGGTCTTCCGTAATATTCATTGTGTACGACATGTGTCTATTTACCAATTAGTATGCAGTTTATGTTCACCAAAGATGTTAGTATGAGTCGACTTACAAAGTTTAAAGAGACACTGTGCCAATTTCAGATGTCAAAGTCAATTTAGAAGTCACGGGGAGCACAAAGCAGCCAGCGAAAACAAGTCTGTAAAGTCTCCCTGTGGTTCTGAAGGAGCCGTGTCAAGTCGACTAAGACTTGAGTTTCTTATCTGGGGCTTGGGGCTACTTTTGAAAGGCGCTCCGAAAGATGCCACTGAGTTGCATTATGGGATGTAAAACCCAGTGTTTCTGGAGCTGACCCATGTGAGGTACAAAAAGCCAGATTATCTTAGCTTTCGTTGCATCTGTTTTGACCACTCTGTTTTTCTGGATGTGCCACACTTCTTGTTGAAGTATTTAAAGTCCTTTTACCTTATCTTTACAATGTGTACTTCAAAGACAACATGTGAGAATTCTCGATGCATATTGTATATTATATTGTATTATTATTATCTAATATTTCATAGGGGAATATACTGTAACAAGTCAATAATGACAAATCCAGGTCACAACAGTGTCAAACTGATTCCTTAATTGAGACAAAGTTTACTCCAAGTTCAAAATTAGTTTAAAAATGACCTGTCTATTCTCATTCTCCGTCATTTCAACAATGTCCACCTCCATGGTCTATTATAACTGGATCACCGCTGTTGTAAACCAGTGCGTTGTGTGTCAGGATGCTGCTTCATGACACAGGCAGGGCTAGTGGCGCAATGGATAACGCGTCTGACTACGGATCAGAAGATTCTAGGTTCGACTCCTGGCTAGCTCGGCGTTTGCATTTAGTTTGTTTAGTCACTCATCATTGCGAGCATTCCAACCTGTGTCACGGTTTCACGTGTCATTTCCATGTTAAAGGATCCCAGTGAGTCACATGTTTATCCCCTTCTTATTCTGTTTCCCATATAAACTCAGTATTACACTGACAGTTAAGGACACTTCATTGAGTAGCCTGACCTCAAATCATTCTATAACAGTAATAACAGACCTCCATGAGCCTGTGCAGCCGTGATCGTATAGTGGTTAGTACTCTGCGTTGTGGCCGCAGCAACCCCGGTTCGAATCCGGGTCACGGCATTTTTAAACTGATTCAATTCAGTTACATGGTGTTTTAATCTACATTTCCATCTTAACGGATCCAAATGAGGTGTAAATTACCTTTATTATGTGCTGATTATGGCTGTTATAGCTTTCTAATCATTGTGTCGTATGAACTCAGCAGTACATAGATAGATAAGGTTAGTATGTCACGACAGGTGTGGTGTCTTTAATGGAGATGTCATTGTATGATGTGTATCCTGACCCCTAATCAATCCATAAAAATAATGACAGACCTACAAGACCCTGTGCAGCCGTGATCGTATAGTGGTCAGTACTCTGCGTTGTGGCCGCAGCAACCCCGGTTCGAATCCGGGTCACGGCACTTTTCGATGTCACCGTACATATCCTGACCCCAAAGGCTTCTTCTTAAATGATATGTTCCACAGATCTACAGTGTGATATGCTTTACTTCTGGGCTCACTATAAAATAGCCGCAGCAATAAATTCAACAGCATTTAAACAACAGCAGGTCATCAGATATTCCTGAAAATTGACGCTAACACTAGAAGCTCTCTGGACAAGACAAACATCAGGAATGTGACTAGTTTTCAAAGATTTCTGCGGTTGCTGTTAATAAATGTTCAGAGTTTAGTCGTCCAACTAAAACCTCAGTCAAGAAGCAGAATGGGAAAGAAATAATTGCAAAGTTGTGGTGAAAAATCTCATCCACAGCTGAACAGCCAGAGCAGAACTTTATTCCTTATCTTTTTCCCTTTGCCGCGTGTTTGAGTTGTGACATTTGCACAGGGTGTAATGTGATCTGATGAACCCTGTCGTTCCTGTGTACGTTACATTCTTTCTGTTTGATAGTGCTATCTGGGCCCTGTATTCTCCTGCTTATAATTTCACATCTTTTCCTTGTCTGAAATAATTAGAGGTTTCACAGTTCAGGGTTTAGTTGCTGGACAACGTCTTGTGTGATTCATGGTTTCTTTGGTTTTGTTTTTGTATCTTTAAGCCATGCTTCCAAATTCTATCTATCTCTATTCAACCCTGTCTGGTGGAATAACACAATTTATTTCTGGAATGCTTGATTTGTGAATAATTGAATATTTGAAAAGTCTAACATTTCCGTGTTGAAAGAAGTTGACCTCAAACTAAGTGCACTGCCTGCAAAAAATTAACAACTTGCTTTCAGATGCTAACAATCAGGGTCCTGAATGTTCTCTTTCATCGCCAGCAATAATGCAAGCAGGAGAAATGTATCGGGCAGCGCCGATGCCAATATTTTTCATCACATGCCGTTTGACCAATAAGCCGGCTGACGTGAGCTCACTGGTTCTGTTTTTCTCAGACTTTGTGTTTATAGTGATGGAGTGTTTTGACTATGTGGGGATTCCAGAATTTCATTTCAACATTATTTATCCAACATTCGAAAACTGAGTCAAGCGATCACCAAAACACTGCGGGCATGGACGTTAAACTCAGTGAACATGAGTGATGTTGTGCTGTATGAACTCATCTGTTCTCTGGAAACACCAAGCAACGCATACTGTACATCAGGGAGCAGTGAATCATCACGTATTGGTCGAAGTGTTGGCGGAATAAAACCTTTTAATCACGCTTGGCTGTATACTTTCTACAGTCTGATGTTAGTTTTTCAGTGTTGACGTTTGCTCTGTCCGTTTCACGGACAGATTAAACCGTCCCAGGGGAGATGTGGGAGTGGGCAGGCGGTTTTAGACAGTCTGACAAAACTATGTGTGGACGGTTGAGACTGTCGCTGTCGTTCCAGAGTCTGTTTAACACTACAACTATATCTCTTGAACTGAAGGCAAATGAAAAAAAACATACCTGGAGTGGGTTGTAGATCCATATCTGTGACCTGATGATTTTTTTTTGGGGTGACATGCCAGATTTTTAGAACTCCAAACTATTTTTTTTGTTTTGCCTTCTGTTTAAATACAAAACATTCTTTCCATTATTGGTCTTGTATTTTCACCTCAAAGTCATTTATGGTGTGAGGAAGCTGACGCAAAACATTACCGTCCTCAGACTTAGGGCCAGGACTCAAAATAGGTAGTGGATCCGTTTTCATCGGATCGCCAGTTATCTGAGTAAAATACATAACAATGCTGTGATATTGAAGTCATTTTACCTGATTGAAATACGAGAAGATGGGTGGGTTTGCTCTCTGACCTGAAAATGAAATGTGATTCTCTTATTCCCGATCACATGCATGATTCAAAACAAAAATACAAGGAAGATTTTATAAATGTTGGTTTCACTAAAACCTTTGCAAATGCAGAGAAGAGCCCTCAGTGTGTAATAAAGTCATAAAAATTGACTAATTTAACAGACATCTCCAAAGGAAACAATGACTGTATTAGCTTTCCCTGCGTAAAGGCGAGTCTGTCAAGAGACAGCGTCTTGGCAGCGGAAAAGCAAGTCAGTCGTGCTGGTTCGTTTGAATGGTTTCTTTCGTGTTTCTGCTCACTGGTGCTGCCTGGTAGCTGACACTACTTGGCAGTTGTAGAAGACGTTATCTTGTTAGTCGCGTTTGACATTCCATCCTCAACTCACGGGCTTGTTTCTAAAGTGGATCAGGCAGCAACGTGCATTTATTCAACATTGTTTTGACAGTGGAAGAGTCAGTAAGAAAATGTAGATAGTATGCCAGTTCATGATGTGTTTTTGTTCCCAGGGAGACTCCAAATTTATCTTTTGGATCTTGAGCTGAAAAGGTTTTGGAAAACCTGCATAAAGTCATAAGTTACTAAACTACACTGAATGAGCTACCTAAATGATCATTTAACAACGCTGGCGTTATTCTCATAAATTTGTTCATTTGAATTACTAATACAAAGTGACTAGCTTTCTAAAACACAGCACAGAGGTCAATAATACTTTTAGACAGTAGTAAGTATTTTAGCTTTAGCTGAAAAGTAACCTAAAACTTAATACTGGCCCACAAAATGATTGGTTAAAAATGTATACAAATTTTTACAAATGTGGACATTTACAGTAGTTGAGCGTTGTACCAGTTTTTCTGTCCAGTATTGACAGTCAAGATTAGGGCCGATAATGTGACTTTCTAGTGTTTGTAAACGTACTCGTGGTAATGACAGATGCAGATGCCTTCAGGTCGCCTTTCGTGTTCTTCGACTTCAGAAAGACTTAGTCATAAAAGTTTCCAGACGGTTTCCAATAAAATGTCGGAAACACCGGGAGTAAGAGAAAAGTCAAAAGTCATTCATTAAGGGAGATAAAGAGACGTGTGCAGAAGGATGACAAAGATGGAGCTTTTGGATCGGACAGTGAGATAATGGTTTTCTGTGGCTTTTGTTTCCCAAAGCAGGAATGTTGTTTACAGGGATTGGACAGCGTCTCAGGAATGCAGACTGTGTTCTGAGGAAATGGTTGTTGTCTCCAGAGGGAACTTCTACAGTGTGGCTGCAGACCCAAAGGGGAAGGGTTGACAGGGATGGACTCGGGATATTCTATATGTAGCATGAAGAGCTCGTTGAGAAGCTCCTTTAACATTAGCAGACGGCATGATGATATAACATGCTTGTTTATAGCCACACCGATAGAATGTAAGATCTGCATTTTGATATTTACATCCTGGAAACAACCTGTTAAACTTTAAACCAATATGTTTAAACTAAACTTAAACTAAACTTTAACTCTAAAATGTATCAGAACAAACAACAAAACCCGCTGCTTCTTGGGCTGAGTTGAGATGGGCTTTTTATATAAATAATAAAATGACCATGAGTGACTTTATGGCCTTATTCTGTCCTCACATTTATTCAGAAACTGATTTATAAACTCATTCAAATGATATTTTATGAGAAACAGGACATTCCCAGCCAAATGTCTTTCTGGTTTTGAAGCAAAACACAGACAGCTTGTTAAAGGGTGCGATGATCCCAGTAGGTAAAAGAAGGGTTCATGCTTATTTGTAAATAAACTAGAGAAATATCAGTCATTTGTTCTTCAGATTGTGAGAAGGTTTTGCTCGTTTCTGCGACAAAAAACAAGTGCTTCCTGTAGAGGAGCTTTTAAAAACAGAATGGAGAGAGTATTTTAAAGTATCATAAATAAAAGGAATAAACTTTAGCACTTAGACCTTAACAGGAGGATCACCATGGGAAGTGATCGTATGAATGAGGCGGTACAGTTATGGAGAAAAGTAGCCCAGAAGGTTGTGGTGGTGGTGAAGATGGATGGAGCTGAGGTGGTGAAGGTGTGGAGGAGGGTCGCAAAACAGCCACGGAACAGACATGAGTGACAGCAGAGCGAGGGAACACCTGTAGAAGTGTTTCAAGTAATGGGAGTGTGTCCGGTTGTGATTGGATGAAGATGGAAATCAACCGACTGAGTTTCACATTTTCACTCCCAACTCGTCGCACACTGGGCATCACATTTCGACACGTAGGGGACCCCTAGAGCGTCGTTTTTTGACGTGCAGGTTAGTCTGAAAGATGTCTAGATAAGAGCATGTTCACGGTTTGACTAGGTTTGGGCATGAAAACAACTTGGTTAGGGTTAGGGAAAAAAAGGGGAACTTCTAAAATAAGAAAGGCAAAAAGAGGAAACGTAAAAATAAACACATTATGAAATGGAACATGAACTCTGGTCTCCTGCATCTCAGTCCGCAAACTTTGGTTTCTATTAATGTTTTTGCTACTTAATGACGTCACCTGGCCCACATCGTCAATTTGTGATGTCTGAGGACTTACATTGACTTCTATGGCGTTCCCCGCACTTCGAAAATTGACAGTATAGTGGTTGAAAACCGACAGGGCTCGAACCGCCGTATGTGACAACTCGGGAGTGAGAACACACCTGACGGAGCTTGGAGATAGTGGGGAGACTGTGCTTGTGGCTTATTTGCACAGCGAGTCCTGACTGAACTTTTAATCTTCATTTAGTAAATTGATGTTTAACCATTTCAGCCTCTCATATTGGTCTTGAAGAAGTAAAAATGTTTGTTGATAACAGTTAATGACATGAGAGACTATGAGGACACTGGGTACAGATTCTGCTCCAAACCCTAAGCTCTTCATGACTCAGTGCGTTTTTGTAAACTGAATGCTTTAATTTAATCCAGATTTTATGTTGGGGTTATTTTATTGTGTTTTTGTTACTTGGTTGCCACTGAAAGAAACGCTCTTAGAAAAATACTTACTTAAAAATACTTATTTCTAACTTTTTTTTTTATGTGTCCTGAACATTAAAGGATGCTGACAGAATAATAGCAGAATATTGGAAAGCTGAGAAGTTTATATTAATGCTTTGATAGTTTTTGTGCAAGCTATTGGAATCTAACAAATCTGAAATTAATTAAATCTAGCCGCAGGCACTCTGCTGAACAACACAAAGACACAAGACTTGTAAACCATGTTACAGCTACTTTAGAAGACTTTATGCTCCATGCACAGATTTTGGAAAAAGTGTCACGTCAAACTCCGGTTGGCAGTCGTATGGGATCCTGCAGCACTTCATTAGATGAGCAATCTCTGGCGGCTGTTCAGACGGCCTTCAGGTTGCAACCGTGATCACAAATTTCCACAAGTTTATGTCTTTTATTTTACTGTGCCAGAAGTCACAAGTATGTCAGGGCTACATCATTTTCTTTCTGCTTGTCATCTAATTTGGCAAAAAAAAAAAAAAAATCCAACGTGAATCTCTCCAACAAAACCTTAACGTTCCCCCTGTACGCCACGTTTTACAGTAAGTTTGTGCAAACATCACAAAACATGTAAAAGCAACAGGACGTGTTGTACACAGATCTGGAAAACGTGAAAAAATATGAGAAAGTTTGTTTATTGTTTTGTTTTTTAAATGTTTAGGCTTTACTGTGAAGTTGTAAGCTCTATACACACACTATTTCTGCCGTGATCTGGACATAATCAACATTTTGAACTACTAGTAACAAATTTGTCTCTTAAAAGAATGTTAATAAAGTCTGTATGTGTGACAACACATGTCTTGGTTAATTACAGACTGTGGTCTGGAACAGCAGCATTTTGCATCCTGGAGTAATTTACAGACCTTGTATTTGTCTGAGCTAAGCACGAGTTCTTCACTTCATTTTCCCAGCAGCCATCACACTTTCCACAGCTACCTCATGCCTAACTTGCTCGCTATCTAACAATCTTCAGATTTCACAACCTCCTCAATTCTGGGGAAACAAGTCTTTGCCATGTGACATCCTGAAAATGCTTAACAGAGACGTGATTCACTCGCAACGCATGCATACCTGTCTAGGCCTGTGGCAAGGAACACATTCATCATCATTTTAAAGCAAAAAAACATCCAGGCGCTCAAGTACACATTGTGTACATTCAAGGTCCAATTAGACATCTGTTAATAACCAGGATCCTCCCAACTCCAGTTTGTTTAAAGAGCTAACCAAGAGCTCAGGGATTACAGTGTGGACAAAGTATGTTCTCAGCACGTAAAACACAACGCACTGTGACAGAAGTGCACAAGGTAATGAGTATTTACTATTGTCTCCCACTGCGAGAAACCAGTCTGATTAGTTTGACGCACCCAGTGGAAGAAATACTCAGATCCTTTACTGAACACCACACTGTGAAATACTGTAAACTGTAAACATGCGGTATTCAAAACCTCACTTCAATAAAAGTGTTTAAGTATTAAAAAATGTAGTTAGCGTGCAGTAAAATGGTCCCTTTCGGTGTTTTACTATTATATAGGATGTTTTTGGATTCACTTTCCTGCTGATGTTTAAGGTGGAGCTCATTTGAACCACTTTATAAAGTGTTGGTAGTTTAATCTACAGCAGTGCGTCATAACTCTGTGAGCGTCATAACTCTCGTATGTTTGTAGCGTCACTGTCCTGTGAGAACCATCTGTCTCAAAAAAGTCAACTTTTCACAAGTTCAGGAAAACAACCCTGCTGAGGTTTTAAAAAGAAGAGTTTATTTTCTTAAGAAGCAGGAGAATTTTCTCAAACCATGAGGGAAAACTTAATCATTTTGTTTATCACAAGCTGTAATCTGAAAGCAAAATACTTCAAATTTGTATTTAAGATTTGAGTAATTAGTTCCATCACTGGCCACAACATGTATTCTTACATCACATTAACACACAACCTCACAGGGACTTATCTGTGTTTTATGGTCTTTTAACACACGCTGAATATGATTCTGGCTTGTAAATTTGGTAGATGAGCCCCTGAAGTCAGTTTTCTATCTTTTGTTTGTAGAGCAGCTCCAGGCAGTACATCAGTCTGACTTCTTGGCTCTTTGGTTTTTCATTTTTCCAAAGCATTGTTCGTTTCAATTACTGCTGAACGGATCAGAAGATATATGCATCAGTTTTTTGAAATTCATGTTTTTTATCATTCAGAGCAGAAGATAACAACAAAAAAAAGACATTTACAACCCTCTTTGGACACAGCTGATGTCACCCAGCAGAGACAGCCATGCTGAGGCCTCATTAAGTTGTCAGAAGATCTATTTGAGGAATCTCCACCAGCAGAACATTTTATTGGGACTTTCGGGAAGAATGTCAAGGCTTTTTGGGTCCAACCCACTGGAATGTCCCTTCACATAGCCAGGCTAAGTGTTTGAGACCAGCCTATTTGTCCTAGGTGAATACAAGAAAAGTGTGCCTTGTACCCCGAAGGACCGTGTCAATCCATAGTCTCGCTTAGACCAATCTCCGCACTTCGTTAGCACTGTGCCAGTACTGTAGATAGGTCTGGCACCCTCCACTCTCATTCTGGAATAGGGGTAGAAGTTATCTGGGTTGTATGGGTAGTTCTTGGGCGGCGCTGAGTGACAGAGAAGATGGTTTGGTGGAACATGTGCACACGGGGAAGCGCATTGTTGTATTAAAATGACAAAATTCAAACAAAAGAAAATGGCACATAAACATGTTTGTGTCTTTGTCAAAACTTGCCATTTTCAGGGTGTAGTTGCAGCAAGAGTTTCACACGGGGATGGCGACTTTTCAAAGTAACGCACAGATGGCAGAAGGAAGGGGAATGACAATCCTGCCACGGCGCAACAGAAGTATTCACCCGTAACTAACCGTAAACTAAACTTGATCCTTTGTTCAACACGTAAAAATATGGCTTCTTCCTGTATTCCTGTACAGTATTTGACAAATTTTACATAATTTACAGCAGTTTCTAAAAAGAATATTATCTTTGGTTTTCCTTTTTCCCTTGGTAGGGAAGCTAACTGCCAAACCTTAACCGGGTTATGTTTTTAACTGTAGCCACGTCTCTCTGACTGCAGTTTGCGCGTTGTAGCTAACAGCAGCTGATTCGACTGCTGGAGTATCAGCTGTCACTGCCCAATCTGTAAAAAATGTGCCTTTATTTAATAAGAAAAATCTGAATCTCCTATTTCATGACTAAAATCAAAAGTAACTTTATTTGAATCTTAGGAAGTTGCTTCAAAGTACTGGTGACAGGACGTTTTCTCCCCACGTGTAGATCGTGTAGCGACAGGTAACAATCGTAAGGGTGGGCCAGGTGAAGTTCTGACCTTTAACCTTAGAGTGTGTTGACACCTTTCAACACAGAAACATGTGTGGAAGTGTAATTAAACGTCTATCCAAAAAAAGGCATAAAAAGCCTTTTAAGGCGGTTGACAACACATGTTTTAGCAGGTACTGCTGGATGAAGGTATTTACTTGGCCTGTGTTTTTAGCATCTGGATTTCTGAAACTGGATTTGTAACAGAAAGTGGAGGGGTCTGGGAGCAAAGTGGCCAGTGGTGCTGACCATTTGCCGCAACAGTATTTCATTCCTCATCTTCTTGTTTCCTGTCACTCATCCTTTACGACTAAAAGGAAAAAAGTACCCAAATGCATTAAACAGAGCGACAGAGAGACATATTTAATTTCCCTGAAATGTACTTTTCTGACTTGTGGGGCTTGAAAAATGCATCTGGAACTAGTCAGTGTTAAATTTGGGTCGTGAACCGTTGCCCTTATCAGCGACGTGGGTGGAGTCGTGAAGTTTGACAGGGAGGTGATGAGTGGCAGACAGAGACAGATGCAGAATAAGAGACAAAGACACACTGAAACAATGTGATGCAGAGAGACTCGTGTAACTGCATCAGCTCATTCACGAGGCCATTTTTACTGACTGCAACTCAAAGACCCTTGCTAATAGAATATGAACCGTTGTTTGTGCAAATATGCAAATATGTTCGCGTTAATAGAATCATGCGGTTTGACTTTGCTTTCCAGCTTCCAAACAGTTAAACCTCTTTTTGCTGCGTCCATTTCGTTTTTTTCTTTTCTGTCAGGGTTTCTGTTGTATGCACTCAATCACGAACACGTCACGGCACAGCCTATACGTATTCCTTAATGACTCCTGTTCTAAATACTTAGCAATGCAGCAGAGTGTTTTGAAATAAATATTTCTTGATGTGTTTAGACAACGCATCTCAGCTTGACAGTGTTTCCAACAACTTCACATCCATTTTACACTTGTATATTTCTCAATGTCATCTATTAATGAAGCTATTAGCTGACATGTCAAACAGTGTCTGAGTTACATGTGCATACGGCGCACTATGGGGCTCTGACTCCGAACAAAAGATGTAATGTTGAAGTTAGAAAGAAACATGATTCATCATCTGCTGAGAGAGCTTTTTCCTGCATGTGTGACAGTTTATAGTGGTTTATAAATAAATGTTTACACTGTCTGAGCAGTTTGTGTTTCAAAGAAGAGATGAGTTAGCAATTTGTAGGAGCTTCTTGTTCCTGTTTCACCGTATATTTAAAGCGGGGATTTTTTTCCCCCTTTACACAAGCTAAAACTGGTCACTTTTGTAATGCACAGAATCATCGTCTTCTGGCTCGTTTGTTTTAAATGTTAAATACCTTTCATCTCTTCACGAACATCACGTCGCTTTAAGGAAGTAGAAATTCTTCTCTTTAACTGGACTTTGAAGGGTCTACACAAGCCCAAAAAGCACTGCAGTAAGAACATGTTCTTGTACAAAACTACACATGCAAACCCCCCCCCCCCCGATGGAGAAGTGAAA
>JAPQRN010000022.1:18155126-18174539 GCA_037367275.1 Coranthus polyacanthus | reverse complement strand
ATTGTTTATATTTTGTTATTCAGTGAAAAGTCACCTATCACCCGCATGGAAACTCCGTGAAGCCACAAATCTGGTTTGAATATTGGCTTCTGGCCCTGGCGTAACGTCGGACCATGCAGCACGCAGGAGGTGAAGGAGGAGGGATTACTAGGCCCACCATGTGTCTCCATTTGGCCATCTGTTGCTTTTGTTTCCTTCAGATGCCTGAAGAGGAGGCCGCTGTAATCCACCGCACTGTGAACGTCAAGTCCATGTCGCTGAGGAAGCAGGGAGGCCACGACTCTCAGCTCATCCTCAAAAATCAGATCAAATTCCAAATTCAAGCAGCGTATCTTTCTTTTTTTTTTTTTTTACAGCCAAGCGCACAGATCACATAGCTCAGCTTAGAACTGGCTGGGAAATTTGAGATTAAAAACTTGAACTTAAAAAGTCATCTGTGATTC
Source organism: Coranthus polyacanthus (assembly GCA_037367275.1). NCBI lineage: Eukaryota > Metazoa > Chordata > Actinopteri > Kurtiformes > Apogonidae > Coranthus > Coranthus polyacanthus. The sequence continues at coordinate 18,174,096 of JAPQRN010000022.1, read as the reverse complement.
ATCTCTGCAGGCAGCTGTACTTACTGCTGCTGGGATCTAAACACAGTTGCTGCTGTGCTTGAGCTCAGACTGATTTTTCATTAAGGGAAACAAACGAGGACTCTGGGTACGCGGTGTCCTCTGAGGTATCCTGTAGAGGGTCTGGAGGTGCAATTTTTCCTCCCCAGACTATGCAGACATGAAACTGCTCCTTTCCTTCACTCTTTTTTTTTTTTTTAATAGACATCTGCTGGCACTTTGGGCCATAACGCTTTTACCATGTGCCCCTGCAGCAGCATTGTAGACCTGAAAGAAATCTGCACTCTGCCCTTAAGATGAGCGAACTACTTTGGAAGTTTACAGCATGCAAAGACATTAAGAATGTGCTAAGTAATGTAAATCAGACTGGTTTCAGTCGGCGCAACATGACACCCGAGCATGACGAGACCGGTAGCAACAGGTAACTGAGAGTCTGCGTCCAGAGTTTTTATTGAACAACTCGCATTTTTGCACAAAGATGGAGCTGTTTCAAAAACTGTTCCCCTTCTCCAGGAAAAGAGGTAGTTAGCTCATCCAGGCCTCAGCTGTGTTCGACGGAAAAAAAACGAAAAGAAGGCAAATTTGACTGGTTTTCATCTCCCCCGCTTCCTCACTCAAACAATTTGCTGCAGAGAAGTGCACTGTTAGCATTACTTTGGCAATACCTCAAGATTTTGGAACTTTTTCCGAGGTGTCATTTTACTGCCATTGAGGTCTTTCTGCTTCACTAATGCACTGCGGTTCACATCAGAAGTGTGTGGCAGACACACACACTTAATTGGCCTAAAAGTAGTTTCTAAATTTGCTTTCACCAGTCTAATTAGTGCGGTGATTTATGTTTTAAATTTAGATTCCCATTCTTCTTTCAATCATGGCTTTTTAAGTGAGTTTAAGTCTCCTCCTGGCACATCTCGCGAAGGTGACGTCGTCCCTCTGCTAAAGCTGGACTGCAAAACCTGAGAGAGGCTCAAACTTTACCATCAGGTTCAAATAGAAACATCTGACTTGTTTTTCCAAAGCTGAAAAGATTACAAGTCATCAAATGCACTGATTATTTGTTCGTGTCAGACTGGTGACCTTTCGCATGATAAAGACACCTGTTGCAGGGTGAAAACAGAAGAGGGAGCGCGGTATTATTAAGATGTATGCCAACACTTAATTCGTTTTCACAACAGAGCTGTTGATTTGAGCTGTCCAAATGAAATGTTTGCTTCCGAAACATCTGGAACACATTACAGAGAAAAAAAAAAAGCCTGGATTTTACTTTAGCATATTGTGCTAGGCTGCACTTTGGTATTTACCAAGCATCAACCAAGAAACTTTCAATGGTCTGAAACCAATGCTATAATGGCTGTAAACATCAACCAAGAACAATGTTCATTCACATGAAAACGGTTTTAGATCATTTAGATAATAGCAGTGGTGGAAGAAGTAAAGAAGTAAAAATACTAATACCACACTGTAAAAATACTGGAATAGTACAAGTAAAAGTTATTCATTCACAACCATACCACATTTTACTGCCGCATTCATGTGTTTGCTGCATTTTACTGCTGCAGATGTTTAAGGCTGAGCTCATTTGAACTACTTTATACTTTATACTGTTCCCAAGTTTAAACAGAAATGCATCATATTCTATGAACTCATCATACGTCGGTAGCGTCGCTGTCCCGTGAGAACCACATATTTCTATGAAGTCGTCTTTTCATGAGCTCAGAGAAAGCAAATCAGCAAATGTCGTGGAGTAAAAAGTGCTATATTTGCCTCTGAGATGTGTTATTGTTATATGTTATATGTTATGTCTTAGCTGCAGGTCTGCAGCTCAAGGTTTGCGGACTGTTGTCCATGAAGTCTTCTCTTTTCTGCCTTTGCTCAGATTTTGCCTGTAACTAGGTTATCTGTATATTTACCTTATTCAGCCAATAATGGAGCGACACACTCACGCCGTATATAGCGTATATAAGGTGGATATGATGGGAAGTGTCTTTAGAACTAGATTATTCAATCTGTTCTCACCAGCTTGTCCCAATAAATGTTTTGTGTGTAATCCATCCAGAGAGTCTTCTGAGTTTCTTTCTACAGCTGCTCAAAGAAGATTCCCTATCAAGATGTAGCGGAGTGGAAGTTACATAAAACAGAAATCCTCCGGTAAAATACAAATTCATGTGTACACATGTCAGTAGCGTCGCTGCTCTGTGAGAACCATGTATCTCTACTTGAGTCGACATTTCAAGAGCTCAGAGAAATGTGTTTCTGTGCTGTTTTTCTGAGTTGAATTTTCAAGGAACGCTTAATCCTTCAGTTTATCACTAACATTCAAAATCAGCACATTTGGATTTGTGGTTTTCACTGGACAGGAAGCGGATGTACAAGGAGCTACAGTGTGTCAGACAAATGTAGTGGAGTAACATTTGCCTCTGAGATGCAAGTAGAAGCATGAAGCTGCATAAAATTGAAAGTAAAACCATCCTTCAAATGTGCACTGAAGCACAATACATGAGTAAGAGGACGTGGTTACATTCCACCACTGCATAATAGTAATATAATATTTAGTAGAAACTACTTAAATCGACGTTTCTGGTCAGATGTGTTTGTGTTTTATTTATTTTGGTTGTGTTACTGTGTCGGTGTTTACTTGTACACGGCAGAAATGTGTCTAACAGTTCCCGACTGTCTTGTTTTGGTTATATTCTGAAGAAACTGTTTGTGTGCGTCATCACATCCTGTTCACAAATGTTAGGATCTACTGAATTTGGAGAGAAAAACACATCTGAGAAAAGAGGTGCACTGGATAAATCCCGGCTCCGGCGTCCCAGCTTTGCGTCACCGCGTCTTTGATGAATTGTTTTTTTTAGGGTTATTGTTCATAAACCATGATAATACTTGAATAGCTCGGATTGAAAAAAAAAAACTCACAATGCTTTGGTATTATGAGCTTTTAAGTAATCCCTTTTCATGTTGACAAATACACAAAGAAAGAGCGAATTCACTTGTTTTAATTTTTTTATTAAGATTTTTAGGTCCCCTTCCCCTAAATCAAGTGACAAATGACTGAAAAAGCACCATCTGTTATTTCATGACTGAAACTGAAGCAACTCACACATCCATGTTACGAACAGTCACCTGTGTGAAATGCCTGACATTTAACTGGTGCAGCTTTGGAACATGAGAGCAAAGTGTCACGATGGCTGCAAACACAGTGCGACACAGATTTCCTCTTTCTTTTCCAGCTCGCATGTCTCTCTCTTGCCCAAAATGTGTCTTTGCCTTTGGCGTCCTGTTTAGTTTCTTTGTGGAATGTTTTTTAAAATCTTTCTAAATGCAGTCTTCACGTTGTCCTCTGAGTAAAAGAGATTCAATTACGAAACCAGAAGAGCAAATTTAAGTCACTACAACCAAACAGTAAAACTGGTAGAAAATATCAGACGTCTTTGGTCTCGGAGAAACTGAGACGAGTGCAAAACAAGGCTGAAATAAAAAAAAAAAAGAAAAAGAAAAATGATGTATGAAAAAAAAAAAGTGAAGTTCTGTTGAAAAGTAAACAAAAACAAAGCCCCATTTAAACAGCAAAGGGTTAAGAGCTGCAGATGTGGACTGAACAGTACCAGTAACTGAGACAACCCTCACGTCTGAGTCACACTCAAACACACACACGAGACATTTGTTTACTGAGAAACGTGGACTCTGAATCAGCACCGCTCTTTGTTATTGGAAAACCATAAAAAAAATTAAAAAAAAACATTCCAGCTTTGAACAGACTGAAATCCCCAAAAAACAGCTGAGATTTCACAAAATGAATGATCATCCACACCCAGGCGCCACGGACACATCAGACTCTTGTTCATGTATCAGTGTCTTACAGCTGCTTGAGAAGAACGTTCGCAAAATGCTCCCCCAAGTAATGCTTTTACTTGCGACGCAGAGTCCACAGAAACCTCTGAGTTGGAAATGAAACTAAAAATAGTCTCATCAATCCGCAAGTTGCCACGTCATTTTTATCTTGTTAAACAGGATGAGTAATGTTACTGGAACAGGTCTTATTTTGAACTCAAGACGGAGAAGAGCGCAAACGACATCCTTACAGTTGCTGAAAACGTATTAAATATGGAAAATGTGTATAAGAAATTTAAAAAATCTATTACATTTTATAAACAAAACAGAAAAAAAAAGGATACTTTCCCACTATATGATTAATTCTTGAAATGTTAAGTTATGGCTACAGTTTAGAGACAATCTAAGCGAATAAAAAATAAAAATAAATTTGATGTCATTTTTCTGAACATCATATTTTACTGTCTTTTACATGAAAACACAAACTCGGTAATTTGGTTTCGTGCCAGTCAGCGAGTTCATCTAATGCACATATGGAAATGCCGAGTTCATCCAAGCAACTATTCCACTCCAGCTATCTGACTATTTTTCCTGCTGCTACATATAAATATATGGATTTTGTGTTTTCCACAATGGAGAAGGGAGTTGGTCTGCACAGTAATCGACTCAGTTCGCTCACTTACTCACACAGTAAAACATCCACACACAGCCTGACCCACTGGTATATTAAAACGTGTGCAAACTCGACTCCAAACGTAACTCATTCCAACAACTCGCCCCATAAAACACAAGCCTCACAAACAAATGCTCCTTCGGATATAATCAGATCAGAATGCCTCACATTGATAAAGGCACTTGTTGCATGACAATTCCAAAAAGATAAAGAAAATGAACGAAATACATTTCTTTGCATGATGCAAAGAGGCTGTCATTCACTACATGGTGCAACTGTCTGGGCAAAAATGTTTTTCAATCTTGCAATGAATTTCAGTAAATTCTAAAATGTATCTGGAATGTTTACTCGTCAGTTAAACCGTTTCAATGAATTTACAGATTGTAAGTGACGTGAATCCGTCCCTGGAGAAGCCAAAGTGCACGATATTGGAGAGAAGGGGACAATTTCAAATTTAAACCTGTTGGTGGCTTTAATGCGTTACGCTATAGAACGATCAACTGTAGAACTGCTATGAATTTGAAACCTATATTTTATATGTTGAAAATACCTTAAATTATGTAAAATAAACAATACGCTGCAATATTGCCTATTAACTGACTTATATTTCAGAAATGAAAGATACAGTAGGTCTTTAAAAAAAACAACAAATGTGACTTTGAATCATCAAAGACTGTTCCACAGAGCACTGACTGGCTTCCAACGTCTCTCCAGTAACTATTGCTTCATCATTTATCTGCAAGTCCCTTTATAAACATAACACTAAACCAACACACAACATGTTGACATGGTTCCTCTTTTTTGTTTTTTGGCATCGTTGACCAGTCTTCACAGACAGTCATACATGCGCAGGGTGCGCTCCAGTTGCTGGACAACACGCTGGTAAAAGGCTATCTGCTCCGTGAGGTAGGCCTGCATCATGTCCTTGAAGTCCACCTCTCGTTGCTGATGGAAGTGGCTCATCTCTGCCTGGAGGGCAAAGCCGACCGTCCGGCAGCGTTTCCTAATGCCGTCAGCCTCATCCTGGTCCATCTTCCCTTCGTCAGTCATCCTCTGGCTCTCCTTCACCTTGGCAAAGGCACCTAGATTCAAAACAGAAAAAGCCGATGTGATGTGAGACTTAACAAACCGCAACAAGTTCAAGGTTTAGTTTCACCAGAAATATCTTCTGGTTCTAGTTTTAGATTTCAAATCATTTACGGTAAAATTCACCAAATTCCTCCATTCATCAGCAACCCAATCTACAGAATAAAATATTCATATTTTACATTTCTGCAAACCACAGATGCGTATAATCTCAATATTTCTGTCCATCTCTGTTTCCAACCATCTCCTGCCTTTTGAGGAAAGGCAAAAAGGTTCTTCAGTGACAAACTGCGTTGGCACTGCACATACCCATGGCCTGCATAAATAAACAAAGGCAACATTTGATTGTGGTCACTGGGTCGTCACAATAAGAGAGGAGAGGTTTGTTTGTGTTGCACTGAAACACATCACTTAAAGAATTCAGCGGAAACTATATCTTTGCAAAGACTGTTTCACTGTTATTCTGTGTAATCCAGCGATTCTCAGCTTTCATAGGATACAAACTTTAAATAAAACCAAACAAATAAAAACCATTTGCATTGTCGTGAAAAAAGGAAGTACATTCCTGCCCAATATAAGTGAAGATAATAGTTTAATCCTCATTTAACCTGGAAAGACTCATTAACATTAAAAGTCTCCTGAATGAGAATAGTATATATAACAGTAACTAAAAAGCTGTAAAAGATGATTAAAGGATAAAAGGATTAAGCTACAAACTTAGAACATAAATTTTAATAAAAGTTAAATGGTAAAAGCTATAACTTTCTCGTGTTTTATTGCTTTTTGGTTGGGTCTGTCTTACAGCATGTATTCAAATTATTTTCTATTTAGAAAGTGCTATGCCAATATTTTCACTATGGCGCTGAGCAGTAAAGACCAACACCGTAACTTTTCCCCCAGAAATTAACTACTGTAAAGCTGTGCTTTATAGGTAGAGCAGGGAACACGACGCACAATTACTTTTTGTTTCATTGCATACCAAACGTCTAGTTTCAGTGTGATGAAAACAAGTTGTAACCACTTTCACCCAGACTGCCTTGACGTCACTTTCCGAGAGCAGGACATGGCAACCCAACGGTATGTCCCTAAGCTGCGTTTCCCATCAGATTAGTACGTCTGTCTCGGCTGAACTGGAGACCAGGCAGCAGACAGATTTAAGTCAAACAGGACTAGTCTGAACAAGCGACTTGTTCTGTCTTCAATGCATCTGCTGCGAGTCTTATCCGTTAACTGTATCTGTGATTTCATGCCGACCTGGATTTTGTATGGAACTGCTGGCAGAAGTCTGGGAAAGCATGAACAGCACTTACAGTCTGTTCCAGCGAGGAGGCATGAGGTCTACAGTCTATGGAGCTCTGACCTACATTCATGCATTCTGTTTTCCACATGAGAGGAGAATGTGCATCACCAGATACCATGTCTGTGGTGCATAAAGGAGAGGGGTTCATGTGTGTGTGTGGAATAAAGAGAGGGGGGGGGGGGGTTCAGTCAACATTTTTGGATCAGCTGATGCAAAATCTCGGTGCTCTTCCTTGAAGCTAAATTTGCTCTCAAATGGACTCAAGACTGTGATCTAAACCTGCGACGTAGAAAGAAAAACATACAATGCTGCAGAAGAAAAAGGAAAAAGCTGTTTGGGTTTCCAATGCCTCTAAAACACATCATCTATCATTCCTACTGTGTTAGGCTCTGTTACTGTAACATGACCAGTGGTCTGGAAAGTCACCAGATTTGTTTATCTTACCCAACCAGACTGGCTACCGCATGTTTTATGGTCATGGCCAACGACAGAATTGAATTATTTCACATGTGACAGCTTCATGGGTCTGTGTTGGGTAGATATTAGTGTTGTACAGGGGATTAAGAAAAGGAGGGGGAGGAGAGGAGAGGAATCACACAAAATGAAATATAACATTGGAATAAAGACACACTGGGGGCATTTTTTTGTGTGCGATTAAAGCTTCAGTAGGCAGTATTTTTTGGCATCGTCGGGCAAAAATTCCTTTCACTAAATTGTACTTCAAGTGGTGTGGAAGATTTTGGTCTAGCCTTTTCACTTCACTTCAGTCTATGCTGCAGGAGGAGTGTGTATTTCCAAATTTTGCCATTTTTTTCCCCCTTATTTCTGCTTACTCAAGCTTTAATTCACACGTCAAAATGTTTTTTCAAGCTGTTGTTCTTTTCATCAGTACTTTCACACAGAACAGGAATATTGCGCCCTATTTTTTTTTTTTTTTGTTGGAACGAGGTTAGTTTTTCTGAACTTTCACACTGTGAACATCAACCACTGAACATCAAAGGAGACTTAAAATTATAACGCTAATGAATTGAAGGACCATGGAGTGGAGTGTCGGGATAGCGAGTAGCTTGTGTAACATTAACATCATTATTAATCAAAAACACGAGGCACACATAGGCTTTGAATGAGGGAATCTATTTGGAGATTTTATTGTACGTGTTGCAGCTGTATGGTATAAATAGTTTTAATATGAAATAGTCGCAGGAGACTATTTTGCATGTTCCAGTCTTTTATATGTTACGTCCGTGGTGTGTGCATTAAGAAGAACCGCAGTCCTCTCAGTGACTGAACTCTAGCATCTGCTAAATTCCTCTTTCCCACAGACCTTCCATCGCCAAAGGTCACGGCAGGACAAGTTCAGGAAGTGCAGCACTCCTCCACCAGAGCATCTATCTGTCTTTGACGCAAACGTTAGAGAACGGATGTCTCACTTAAGGATACTTGTATTTATTTACAGACTGTGTTGCTTATGTGACTGCATCACGGTTTAAACTTAATAGCTCTTTGGAGAAAAGTTCACTGATGGACTGAGGATTCTTTTAAGTGCCAAACATCAACATTTTTAGGACAAAAGCATCTTATTTTAACTCGTTCTCATCCGGGACACGGCTAGTTGAAGCATTCATCTTGTTTAATCCAAAAGAAGAGAAGCGTCATTAAAGTAAAATGGACACTTAGTTTGTATAAATCTGTCAACCTTGAGAAATCGCAATGCAATACATCGACGTGGCATTACGTGGCCATGAGACCTGCACGTTTCTGGAACTGAGAAGTTAATAGTAACATTAATCAATTTGTGAAGGGAGCGATTACAATAAGCGTCGAACAAAATCGTTTCTATTTTAATTTTTTAAAATATTATCGATATTTCTAAAACCAGCTATTGTTTAAGATGAAATGAAGTGAAAGAATGTGCTGCTTCAAAAGCCGAACTTTTCCTTTTAAGAAAAAGTAATCTCTAGTCGTGAAAAAAATCACAGCTTATTGCTTCACAATCCTCTCGAGGTGTGTGAGTTTGTCTGAGTGGGCGTGTGGAGTAAAACAGCGCTGGCTAATATGTCAGAGCGTAGCCACTAGTATGTATGACTTCACTACTGCACTGCAAACCACAAAACACACTGCACCCACATCTTTCCCTTAAGACCAGGCTTAATGCTCTCTTTGTATAGGAAAATAAAAAATGGCTGGTGATGGCGTGACAGAATAATAAACTATAGTTTGGTAAAGAAAATATCTGAAACACTGCACACTGTTACAGTTCCAAGATTACAGTCAAGAAGTGGAAATGCTGCAAGTCTGAAACATATTTCAATATCGAAGTGCTAATTAAAACATCCACGGCAAATGTACTGAATTTGAATGATTCATCAGTGAACTGACTGCGATTCAAAGACTTCAAAAAATAGCGTGACAGAGTAAGATTAGTGGCTGCTATTTACCTTACTAGACCAGTAAACAGGAACATGTTTCAACTGAGGACAAATGAGCCTTGTCACCACAAAACAGTGACCATTAGTGAAGGGTTTTGTCTTTGTGTGTGAGTGTGTGGAGATGTCTGTGTCAAGCGCCGCAGTGAACTGATGAGATCTGTTGTTCTCTTGAAAATATAAACGAACATGGTGAAAAACCTCCCGAAAAATGTCAGCAAGGGAAGACCCATGTGACGTCCCAGAAAGGTGCTGTTTCACCACTGTGCCTCCAGAACAGCTTCAGCGCTGCTTGGCATTGATCCTACAGTCTGTGGAGGGACTGGAGATTCTTCCAAAGGATACTCCCCTCATTTGGTGTTTTGATGATGGTGGTGACGAGCACTGTCTAACACGTTGGTCCAAAATCTCTCATAGGTGAGATCTGGTGACTGTAAGGCCATAAAAATGATTCGCATAACTTTCATACTCATCAAACCATTCAGTGACCCTTTTTTTTCCTTATGGATGGAGACAGTATAATCCTGGAAGAGACCCGTCAAGATTTTGCTTTTATTTGTCACCTGCTTGTGTGTGACAAACACTACAGTAGCTTGCTCACAGGTAAAATGTGCTTGGCAGGAAAAGGGATGGTCCATGATTTTTGGACTAGTCATAAGAAATTGTTGAGTTTATGCTCCTAATATCCCGTCTTACGTAATATAGTTCCCTTATTTTTACCTGCATGTGAAAGCCGTGGCCTTCAGACATACTGGGACTGGTCCCTCCCTTTGTGTCTATCATCCGAGGTGCACATGAGAACGTGCTGCATACATGTTCTGGGACTGGACTCGGTAGCCGATCGCAATCAATTTAGTTAATGCTTGTTAGAATGAATGCCCGAGTAGCACGCAGCAATTTTCACCATGTTGCCAGGTAATTTTTAAGTGAGGGACAGCTGTTTTGAAGACTGCAGAGTTAATGCAATGCAGATGATGAACCTGCTCCGAACGTCATAGGTAACCATGTTTAGTCTTGTTCAGCTCTTTCACTGTCACACAGACTGCGAGACAGTCCATCACTGTTCAGTGTCAGCCTGTTCAGTCCCCTTCTGCTCGCTGTGCAAATTATACTGTGTTTTAGTCCAGTCAAATTCACTATAAAGTATACGACATGACATTCGGTCATATTGTCATACTGTCCTGCGATATAAATCTTATATATAATTATATAATTGCACAGCCTGACATGGCAATTGTGATTGAATTAATGAATTAATAACCTCTAGTATAAAACTGTTCTCATTTCCACATTTTCTGTCTCTGTTTTCAGACAACACAAGTATGAGACAGTAATTTACTCGTAGCATATAAAGACTGCATGGCAACCGTAGATTGTATATAAAGATGGCCGAAGTCTCACTGAGAAACATGGAGGAGGTATGCTGCAACCAGCCACCAGGGGGAGATTGAGATGTTTCAGCTTCACTTATGGGGAGCTTTCAGTGTGTCCATCTTTCTACAGTCTACGATGATAACGAGCAGCCACTTCTAAGCCACTTTCAAGCCGTGGTGTAGCGATAAAAATCTTCATTTTATAACCGACAAAATAAACAGATACGTGCAGTAATGAACCCCGACATATTTAGACACGATCATCTCTTCCTACGGGGCATTTCATAGGCCGCTTCAATAGAAGAAGGAGCAACACAGCTAAAAGCAGCTAGCGTAGCTTTCTCTACTTTGGATTTCTTGTTGTTGCATGTTTACCAAAACTGAACAACAAACAAAAATTAGCAGCCCAAGAGCAAAACCACTGTCTGTAGTGATTTAGCTGATTCTGTTGCTGTTTTTTTACGCTGCAGTATCCGGGGTTAGTCCATGAAAGGCTACAATAAAAGATGAGACAGATCTAGAGGAGAGAAGACTGGAGGAGAGGGGGGAATAGGGAAATGGGAAAACTGAGCTTCAAGAATGCATGACAGGGTCAAAAGGACTTGGCAGTATCTGCCAGTGTTTAAAGCGGGCCTTAAAAGCCTCGAGGGAACACAAACATAAAAAAACCCCACTGCTGAGTAAGCTAACAGTAATAGTGTTTACAGCGGCCAATCAGAAACACAGATAAAAAGAGAGCTACAGTTTATGTCTTCAACTAGAGTGTGCTCACGCCATCTCAAATAGCCTTCAATCTTGATTTCTACCCTGAAACAAATATCTCAGAATTAGTCAATTGTTCATTACTTCATTGATGAAGAATGTTCAAAACAGAAACACCCTGTTTCTGTTTTTCCAGTGGGGCTCAGGTTCCCCTCATCTGTATAAAAAAGGGTGTTGTCACTTTGAAATCAAACGTTGGATTAAAGTTGAAAGTTAAAGTCTGAAAACATACTTCAGTTTCCAGCTGCCACTTGGAACAAAATGACTCCTTCATAATTACATTGTATATCCTTTTTATCACAACATCTGTCTGTGTTGAAACTCCTCCGAGTCTTTAGGCTCTCTGATGTGTCCCTGAATGTGTAAAGTTCATTTATAGTGGAGCACAACCTTTTGTTATTGCACAGATGTATTATTTCCTTTGTGTGTTTGTCCTCTAACATGTATCTATGAAGTGTTGCAATGGCATGAGAGAAGCAGCACAAACAAAGTTCCTGAGATGTTTTTAGGATAAAAAAAAAAAAATGTTTGGCTAATCTGAATTTCGGTTGTCCTTGACGACACTGCAAAACCATCTCCGTAAACAGCATAAAAAAAAACCTCAACGGACACATGCTTCTGATCAAACGACAGGGATTTTTCCTGACTTTTGTCAATGTCTGCTAATGCTCACATAACACATGACACAAGAAAAGACCAGAGAAATGCATAACAATGATCTCCTTAGAGGGATGGCGTCTCCATGCCGACCACAAGCATCATGTCACTGTTGCTATGACAGCAGTTCGAGCTGGAAGACGCCCACAGACTTTCTGACAGTTAAAAGCTTCATTCCTATCAGGGGAGGGAAAAGATTAAGGGACTGATACTACACTTGTATATGGAAAAAGACAAAAGGAAACACACCCTAGCTGCATTGAGTAACGCTTGGACAGGTTCACAGTTTATCGCAGGGCTAACACATACAGATTAACGATCCAACTACAACCATCCAGTGTGCTTTTAAAGGTTCAATGTGTAAGATTTGTGAGTGTTTGTGTGCATACGTGAAGTTTGTGTTGCAGTCAGTGTTGCTGTTTTGTTTTATGTTACCTAAATCGAAGCTAACAGCTAGTAGCGCTGTACATTGTTGCCGCTGTAGAGGAGCAACAGAGAGACGCTGAGGCAAAAAGGACTAAAATAGAAAAAAAATCTGTAAAACGAACAACCCGAATCCTCGACACAGAAAACAATGTACAGGCTGTCGTCATGGAGGTACGCAACCAAGTTACATAATGTTAATAAACAACCACTTTTTCATGCAATGTTGGTTTAAATGTATGTTTTTAGGTGGGTTTCAGTAGCTGTAGCAGTAGCAGCTTGACTGTGTTTCTTTAAACCAATCGCAACCGTCTTGGACTTTGGCTAAGCCACAGATGCAGTGACAGTGCATTTGCGAAGAGTGTTGGGGTGGAGGTTGTTTTGGTGCAACATCTGCGCATGGCGTGGCTAAATGTCTAAATCCCAGCAAACGAAAATGCCACAAAGAAACAAGCAGGCCTGCCTCATTATATAATCCGAGTTCTTCATCACAACATGCCGCTTTCAGTGTGTGCTCAGAGGCTGCTGTTGTTTCAGGAAGCGAAACTTTGCAAATGGTAACATGCGGATATACGCGGAAGACCACTTCAAGTCAGACTTTTCAGCTTCATCGCCCAGTTTAAAACATTTATTAGAAACATCATCAAACGCAATACATTACATTACTTTGGAGGAGTATTTAGAATTTCATTTTTAAAAGTGTAACGAGTAATCTGCATCCCATTGCTATTCACATGTAAACTTCCTAACATTAAATGCCACTAAGCAACAAAATCTGTGGGTCTTTAAGGGGAGGGGATGGCGGCAATGGTAAGACTGATGTTCTTGGAGACATCTGTAATCTCCTACAGCACAGCACTGGGCCAACACAGACAGGAATGCAGAAAGCATGTGGATAGACAGTGTGTGCGAAGACGAGGGCCTAGCCTTTGACGGGATTTATGAGTAGAGCAAGCAGGGGAGAGAAAACATTTGTTCTCCATAGTCACCACAGTCAACAATGAGGACTGCAGCCAACAAAACATACAATCAGTGTTTAGAAGGTGAAGTAACCAGACCGTGCACGCTTTCACAGAGTTTTATGTGAGTGCAGGATTTTCTTGTGTTGTAACCAGTGCGTGGAATGTTAATTGATAACATAATGATCATATAAACACGCCATGTGCTCCTGGTCAGCACTCAGAACAATTAAACAATACTGGGAACAATTCAGACAAAGCCTAGCATTCGTGTGTGTAAACTAAAAGTTAGACGCCCCTTATCAACGCAGATTAGCGGGGTATTTGGCATACACGTTTCCTCAGAACTGGCACAAATGTCTTTTTCTTTCAAACTGACGCAGCCTACATGTGGTTTTGTAATGTGTTGCCATATGGGGGACATCTAACCTCTTGTCCAGATTAAAAGTCTGGCGGGGGTGTTGGAGGCGTCCCAGGGGAGCTAGCTCATTCTTAAACTGAATAATGCTCTACTCTGTGTGGATCACAGTAGGTTTTATCCCACTATCAGCAGCAGCTGACTAGGGGAAAAGACAAACACCTCACTTTTTATGCTCTAATACAAGCTAAATGTCAAAAAAAGATTTGTTGCAATAAACGATAACGGCTAAACTCCCTTGCATTTTATCTGAAAAATGTGTCACAGCACATTTTTACACTGCTTCGTCCTTTACAATCTTGTACTTCAGAATTTAACAATGGAAAGACTTAAGCGTTTGATATTTTTTCGGTATCAAACAGAATTTGACCTTTCTTCTGGGTACAAAGGTGATGTAGAACCAGATTTCTTGCTCACCAAAGTCTCAGCTTTCAACACATGATCAGATCAGACTGATACCTACACCATGGGGCGGGTTGGTTTCACTCTTTTGTGATCCCTTTTTGTACTTTGGTAAAAGCTTCAAGAGCCGGTTTTGTCTCAGATTGGTGCCTCAGTTGTTGCCAGGTAAAAACAGAACTTGATATCCGTGATAGTCTCTCAAATACCACCCACAATTTGTGTCAACGTAACCTGACTTACAGAAAATACAGAAAATACACTTTTTTTAACACCAGACTAAGAACTGACTAGCATAGCTTAGTTTATGTACGGTAATTTAAAAAACAGACGAAAAAACACCACTCGTCCAGCATCAGATTTAGCTGAGATGCTAGGGCTGTCAATAATGAATAATAAACAAATAAACAATGGAGGGGGGAAAAAAAGCCTCCGCACACAGAAAAAATCTGCACAGACTTTCATTTAGTATGTGCAATAATTGAACTAAGTGTGTTTCACTCAAAAGGAGACAGATTTCAGGATTAACAACAAACAAGTAATTGCAACAGGCGGTGCAGTTGTAGTTGCAGCATTCCTAACATCTGCTTCACAACAAAAGCCTCTATTACAATGAAATGCAACTAACCCTCTACATCAAGATTTTCAGATTTGAGTTGGAGTTACGGTGTTTTCCAAAAGCTCACAATGACATCTTCTGAAGTCACGTTTGCTTCACAACCCAAAAATATTGTACTGTCGTGGAGGACTAAAGAAACCAGAAATGGAGAAGTGGATGAGGAGAAGGTTCAAAGAAGCAGACGGACAAGAGGACAGGGGTGAACTTTTGTGACAGAAGAGATCAGCCAAAAGAGGACGGAGATGTATGATGTACAGTTTTCTGACGTCCCCTCCCCGTCGCAGAGCCATGTGATCAAGACCACAAGCGAGCCGCTGCCTAACACCACATCTCTAAGACAGTTAACATTCCTGCAGTTCACATGCTCACCAGGATCACAGTCAAAACCAGCTCCTATAGGACCTTAGTGAAGGGGAAAGTCATGCAGAAAGGGAGCAATGTGGAGATGAGGAGGAGGAGGAAGAGGAGGAGCGCTCCGGAAAAGGTTGACCTCAGTTCTGTGTGTTCTGAGTGTTGCTACAGCTGTATCTGGTTCAGCAGAACACAAGTCACATCAAGGGGAGTTATCTGGACCGGCAGGGAAGACTCAGCAGAGGGAAAAGGTCTCTGCCTGCGTAAAAACAATGCTGCACAACCTCCTCCTGTACAGTATTGTTGTCTCATAGTTAGGCCTGGGTGTCGCCATCACAGGATGAATTTTGGTCCAGATACCAAAATAATAACCAGTTTCTAAAAGCAGCTAATCCTTACTTTTATTCAATTTAACGGCCCATTTTATTTGGGTGCCTGTCAGTGGCATCATATCCCCTTATTCTGTAACATTACTCGCAGTTATTTCATGAGAATGACATGACATAGCATGAATATACGTCACTAAACACTAAGTGAATAAAACTATAATACATTGCCTCGTCTGTAAACGTGACTTCTGTGAGTTAAGAGTTTCATCAGCAATGGTGGTGAAAACAAAAATGCACATTATCCCACTGTCCTTCACCGCTATATCTTTTGCAACTACTTCAACTACATACATTAAAAAATATGTGCCGCAGCTTTTACCACTTTGTTTTTGATATTGACGATACAGAAACAAATTAGTACCAAAAAACAAATAAAGAATGCCAACCTTCGGGTAAAATAATGTGTTCAGGTTCAATTCAGAGCTGTACTTTTGGGAAATAAATAGAAATGTTAGAATCTAGCCAATATATGTAGAGCAATGCACTGCTCGGTGGACAGCTTTCAGAATCCGATATTTCCAAACATCTGCATATGAAGCCGAGTCTATTTGCATGACCTGACACCACTAGGGCTGAATATTTTTGTGTAACTTGGGTGGACAGACACTTTCATGCCGTTCAAATGACTTTGATTTCCTCATTTAATCCAGGGTGGAGTCACTGAACGAAGCTCGCTGAACTGTATCGCAAATGACCTGTGATAATGAGCGCCAGCTGTTTGAAGAAGATAATATTTACCAGCAGTGTTATTTGCCCACTGGTAGCTGCCCTTTCCTTCCTCCTGAACAAACTCCAATCAACTGATATGGATGTTTGTTTGGGAGAATGCTGGAGAACGCTGAAACGCCGGTGCTCTGACTGTCTGAGGCAAAGACCTTTAAAAGGGTAAGAGGAGATAAAAGTCTGACCTGCAGGCCTGAGCAGAGCTGCAATTTCACAGTGGGATTTATGAAAATCAGCCTTCACAAACACAACTATGGCGTTGTATTTGAATCAGGAACGTTGCGGTTATAGTGCAATGACATGCTTTACGCCATCAAGGTTACACATTAAATAACAACGTGCAAAAACGCCACTAAGCCACTGACAGCAGCTGTGGGACATGCACACCTTTCAGGAAATCATTCGAGCACATTTCTAACGTGACCTGCTCAGAACACTCCCGCGTTGAAAAGAGTGCTTTTCACTGTGGGAATGTATGCTGTCATTTGCAGCTGCGAGTACTGATTACTGCAAACAGGCTGAACCGCTTGTTGACTCGTTATGTACTGAAGGAACGTCACCTGACTGTATGAGACGTATGAGAGGTTTTTAAGGCCCAGGGTGACCTGTATTTCTAAGCGACGGCTCGTTAAATTAAAGAAACCAGAAACCAGAAAAGGAAGTGATGATTTAAGTCTCTGGCAAAATTAAACTTGAAATTAATGAGACTGAATGGGGTTGGGGCAATAGTATCTTGTGTCTGTTATGTAATATACATGCTATGGAAACTTAACCAAAGAGGCGCTAGTGGTGGAATGCACATAACTACTTTTATGTAATACTTGTGTACTTCTACTCAAAGCTTCAGTGTGCAATAGTATTGTGGCGTCACTGGGCAAAAATTCCATAATCACCTTTCAGCATATTGTAATTCAAGTGGCCTGAGAGGAAACAAGGCTTGTGCAGGCTGTAGAAAATCTCTAAATGATGGGAGGTTTTGGCCGCTCATAGGTGTTTTCAGACTGGTAGGGGAAGTCAAATACATGACTAACAGCTGTAATTACCGATCGCTGTCGAGATTCCATCAGACGCTCTCTGACTCTGTGTTTCGACATAGAAGCTTGAAAAAGTGGCTTCACTTTTCCACAGAGGCATGAACCAACGTCAGGTCATCTATCTTTATATTTAACCTTCAGGACACCCTATATAAAAAAAAAAATCACACTTTTCCTCTTAAGGCTCTTTTAGGTCACTGGATCATATTTAAAAATATCAACGCGGGCCAAAAATGGCTCCAGGAGGAAGAATGAGCAGCTTTGGTCTAGACAGTGGAAATTTTTTTTTTCAGTGTTGATGCTGAAATTCCAGAATTCCTTAAAAAATGAAAATCTTTGCCCAGATGTCATCATCTCAGCATGAAACCTGCCAAAATGAGTGCAAAAATACAATCGAGAATCCCTAAAAGGGTCGCAGGAACACATGAGGGTTAATCTTTCGATCAGGCATTTTTTCCTGATTTTGGCTCCGGAGGCTTTAAGTTGGGTTTTCAATGCAGGACTTTTAACTGTAATAGAGTATTGTTACACTGTGGTATTTCTAGTTTTACTTAAGCAGAAACAAAGTAGAAGGTTCTGGCACAACTTCACCAACTTCCAAGGTGCATGGAGAAGGAAAAAAATCTTGTAGCAGGTGAAGCACTGCTGCTGAGGTTCTTAACTTTGAGTACTTCATCCACCACTGAAATGCATTGGATGTATCGGAAATATCAGCTATAATAGGAACGTAACAGGCCCCCTATGCAGACTAAAAGGGTTTCTGTTAACTTGCCAAAAATGCTTTAAAAAGGAAGCTTCCCTGACACAAACACCATTTGGGGTTGCTGTTTTTCTGCAATACCCTTCTCTTGTGTTTTTCTAATGGAACGTACATCTACATCAGCGTATGGAGATTACAATAGTACGCTTATATTACCTTATCACCTTATCATTACAGACCTGTTTACACACAGGCTGTCAAAGCATATTACTGTCAGAGTATTTGCACAAACCAGAGAATGTGGGTGGGGGTCAAGTAGGTGGTGCAAATGACCTTTAACGCTGCAGGCAAACACTGTGACCTAATATTTATCCCAGACTGACACGTATTAACACAATGTTTTATTCTTCGTTCCATATGGTGTATGTCTGTAGAAAGGACGAGAGAGGATGCTACAGGCAACATGACCTAATCTGTCAGCCATAACAGAATAATATACACTGACAGGCAACACTTATTCCCAGATCATCAGTGAGGTTTTTTTTTTTCAGTGCTGAGTAATACTAAGCAATACTAAACACTCTCTGCATGTACCAGTTTTTGCTTCAATTGCAGACTCCTTCTGCAAAAATGCTAAATTTTGATAATGACGATAATTTAGTCTAGTAAAGAAAAAGGGGAAGGAGGCTGCTTTAGACTTAAAGTCTAAATATTTAAGAAGCTGCAGGATCTACAAATTTGGGGGACCTGAGGATGCATCTGAACATCTATCTTCATTAGGGATGAAGTCATCAGAACTTTTTTTCATAACTGTGGAGCTTTTCAAGCA
>JAPQRN010000022.1:18142572-18155026 GCA_037367275.1 Coranthus polyacanthus | reverse complement strand
ACACACACACACACACACACACACACACACACACACACACACACACACACTGTATTTGAACATAACCTGGATCTAAATGCAGATACATGTACATATACAGTATCTTCAATGAGAGAGAGAGAGATTGTTAGGTCCAACACTCACATGTACACTTAAAACCGGTCAGATGTATATGTGATGTGTTGAAGGAGGAACCTATGCTTTTATGTTTTTATTATGGCCAAACAGATAATGTCACACAGTCTCCTGAAACACACAACATCCTGTTCTCTGTGCTGCCTGTATAATCTCAGACTTTCCTGGTTTTAAAACAAAAATAGAACGTGAGACAAAGATTAATACTGCAAAGAAAATACTGCATGTTCAATATATGACTAAAGAATAACACTGACGTTGCCGTTGTTATACAGTATTCTAAAATATTTACAGCAAATTAGTTGTTTGAGTTTTTCCAGAACATCATCTGAATTACTTTCTACTCAGCTTAAGAACTTCATACAACATTCAACAGATAACGTATCCGTAATGGGTCAAAGTGACAAAAAAAAAGACGTCTAAACACGAAGGAGATTTTAATTTACAGTAACACTCTTCAGCATAAAACAAGTCTAAAGAGTAAAAGAAAAAAATGTCATGATTTCAGTCTGTGACTGTCTCTATTATCAGCTTATGTGTGGAATGCATAATATCAAAAGTAACTTTGAAAACTTCATTTAAAATCGATGTAACCTGTAACCAGTGTAGCATTTTATTCAGTACCTCACCCAAACACACACTGGTTAAATGAAGACTTAATTGTAGACTTGCAAACTGGAAACATCCCGCTCAAAGATGACCTAATCCCTGCCTGTCAGCCAATAAGGATGTGTTAAAGACCAATACGACCAAGTAACGTCCTGACTGTGGTCTACAAATTACGTACTGTGTCGTTATGCGGTCAGTGCTGTGCCAGTCCAGTGAATATTTACGAGCACTATGGAAGCAAGGCGGAATAATAACATATGGCCGTTGATGACATTATTCTGAGCTAAATTCAAAGATTTTCATTTAATTCGTTTAACCCTCTGTTTACCACATACAACTCAAACTACTGAAATGTTTTCGTGTGATGACATGAAACTGAATTTAGCCCTGAGAGACAAAATACAATGGTACTTTAAAAACATAAAAACAAAGTAATCAGAAAACACAAAGAGGCAGTTTGTCATCTTCTTAATACAGCATATATTTACCTCATCATCTATATACACGCTTATCAACTTTCCCGATGAACCAAAAACTAAACTCAAACTATTAAAAAACCTTTAAATTATCTATCCACTCGAATAATATTGGTCTATGATATCATATGGAATACAATGACAGAGCACACAGGAAAATACTTTTTTTTGCAAACACAAAGCATGTTTATGTCTTCATTTGTGCCCTTTGACGAAGAGGAATGATAAAACTAAAATAAATAGACATGAGCCTCTAAGATAAGAAACTGCCTCTTTCTTTGCCAATAGGTATTCAGTGTTTTGTTGCCTGAGCATTTGTCCACAGTTATGTTGAGATAAGTAAATAACTAATAGCATCAAAAATCATTTTCATCTAAACTGCTGTGGCAAGAGGTCTTCAATACTAAGAGGAATGATTTGAGGAGGCTGTGTTTCAAACACATGAGGGTCCACCTCGCTCTGTGTCAAAGTGTCTCAGACCCAGTACTGGTTCTTTTTCAAAGCCGGATTCGTTGTCCGACAGTGCTGCAACAACTCTGGGTCTGCATCTTTGGAGTCCATGTTGGACATAGGAATGTTATTGGCTGGGTCAGTTTTCCGAAAGGTTTCTGCGCTGGCCACTTCTCCATTTTTGGGCTTGGATGCTGCTGTTTGGACGTTGTGCTTGCCTGTCTTGTTTTTACGGATCAGGTAGTAAGCTAAGACCGCTGCCAGGAGCAGCAGCAGGAGGATCACAAGGATGGGGATCAGGATAGACCAGATGTTGCTGCGTCGGGAGACGACAGGTTTCCTGTTGGAACCAGTGTCAGAGGATGTTGTGGTTGGGGCATCTTCGTAGGGCCAGTCCGCGTTGCCCTTAAACCGGGGGCTAGCTGGAGTGGCACGAGGAGACCCTCCCACACCAGGAAGGTCATTGCTCTCTGAGGGAACCTTCAAAAGAGTGACAGGGTAGACCCCCGACCCATTATAGGGGCCAGTCTGGAAGGGAAGTACACATTCTGCAGGAGGAACCCCGTGAGCTTTAAGCAGGAATCGGGCCTCATCCTGAATGACACCACCTTTTGATCCAGAGGGACTGTTCAGGATTTCCATAGCTACACGGCCCTCATCAAGGTCCCGCTGGCTGAATGAGTCTACAGTCTGACCTGCACCAGAACCTCCAGACCTCACAAAACGAGCCCCTCGTGGCTGCTGGATGACAGTGAACATGGGTGAGCTTCTGGTCTTGTTTGCCAGGGGAGTTGCATCCAGAAGCTTCTTGTCCAGTTGGACAAGAGACCCTTGGGGTAAGAGAGGATCCTGAGCAATGTTGGCCAGAGGCTGGACTGTGATATTGAGGACAGACGAGACATTAGCAGCTCGGCTGCGAGCAACAAATGCAATGCTGTCTCGAGGTGATGTTGACTTGACAAAGCGTACACTGACTCGACCTTGTCTGATCTGTTCTTGGGTAAAGGCAGATGTAGGTTGCCGATCTACCATGATGGCAGCATACTTAGGCACACTTGTGATCTTGTAAAGGACATCTTCCTTAACAGGGCCACCAGTAGTAGCCTTCAGCATCTCTTCAGTCACTAAGGTCTCATCATCTCCCTGTTTCACCTTGATCTCAGGGGCCTTGTCGAGAAACAGGGTGCGTGCAAGTACGCCGATGTGGAGTGTATACGGCTCTGTTTGGTGTTCCCCATCTGACACAGTGAACTCAAAAAAGGCATCTGCAAGGCTGCCATCACTATAAAAACCCACCTGCCCACGGTTGACCATATCTTGTGTGAAATCAGAGATAGGGTCCATTGTGAGTGAGTCAACAAGTCGGCCATTGCTGGGGGCTTTGGTCACTTTGAAGTGCACCTCATCAGGGGGACTGTCCTCATCTTGAGTGTTAAGATGTTTCTGGGTCAAGATAGTCATGGAGCCTTGAAGAACCTCCAGGATTATATCTGAAGTGACGAGTTCAGGGGGATTAGAGCCCCGCCGTTTAATAGAGATATTAAAGATCTCCTCCAGGACGACAGACTCAGCAGGGGAGGAGGCACCTTGACCTGGAGACTTCAGACGGGCCCTGAAGGCAATGCTATCAAAAGAGGCCCCTGAGTCATCATGAAGATACTCCACCACTCCATTAGTCACGTCTTCCTGCATGAAGTATGGGGCATCACGAGGGAGGTCCTGTCCCCCAAGGGTGATACGTCCATGGTCGGGGAAACGTTTCATCTCAAAAACCACATCTGCACCACCTCGTTTAGACTCAGGGAGGCTGGCCATAAGATTAGAGGCATCAAGTATGGAGCTGTCGATGGCCTTCCTTTGGCCCTGCACAATTTCCAGACCTAAGTAAAAAGAATAAACACAAAAAGAAATTTTAAATGTCAATGTCTTATGGCTCTGGCTGTCTTCTGGTGCTATTTAATTATATGGCACAGTACACTTAAGCAGTTGGCTCGTTAGGAGGGACAGATGGACCAGGGTGCTTGTTGTTTTGGCACCATCAGAAGGAAGGGTGATAAATCCCTTCATGACGTTAGACTATTTTGGTAATGACGAAATGCAGTGCATGATGAGAATTTCATTCTGACGCTGATGCTTTTTCACAAACGTTGATGTGATTTTGACCATGGACCGGTTAATGGTCATTGGATTCAGTGATGATGTAAAGTACATTTTTTTTCCTTTAATGTGTGAATAATGCACCATTCACAGCAAACCATCACAGAAAATGATCAGACATAAGAATTACAGTTAAAATACTTCATTCATTTAAAAAAAGTTGACACGCCAACCAAAATATGTGCCTTCATTCTCTACAAAGGAGCAAATGCTTTACCAACTGTCAAGCCAGAAAGAGCATTTCATAATCTATATTAAGCTATATTTATTGTGTTTTATACTCTAGAGTTGTTACAAATCGCATTAAATATGAACAGTACCAACAACATTAAATGTCTTGGTATTTAGGCATAAACAGGGAGTTGCCACGAAAGAGAATGAATGCAATTTAACCTGCACTGTACAAATAAATGTTGAATAAGAAATAAAACACAACTTTCTCACTCCAGTGAACCACAGCTGCAGCTGAAAGCAATACTTATTGTAAGGCTTCATAGCGTCTCATGTCTGAAAATTCGAGCAATTTTATTTACACAGTAATTACAGTTTTGCAGCGAATCAGTAATAGAGTGGTTCTTCTTTTTGCAAAGGTCCTTTTTAGAGTTGTCATTTCATTTATATGTTAAGTGTATAATCACAAACATCTCAGTTCCTCAACCAATAGATCGTTTACCTTTGTTCCTCCACAGCTGTGAGGAGATGTTGCTGTGAGCGGCATAATAAGAGATTGTGATGGGCAGGATGTGACGGACATCTGGGGCCGGTTGGGATGACAGATTGAGCTCTATGGAGTCCCTCATGACCCAGAAAGGCTCCTCAGGTAACTGGTGCTCATAGAAGACAGCTCCAGACTTCAGCTGTGGGGCAGGGGAAGAAAAACCAGAAGATGATGAAAAATTCAAAGTTACCAGATTCACAAATGTAGCACACATGAGTCACGGAGGCAATCGCAAATAAATAAATAAAGACATACAAACCAACTTCTAACTTTGGACCGAAATCAGAAAAGTCAAAGTACAAAATATATTCTCTGCTAACTAAGCAAGCATCTTTTATTGATGTTCTAGTTTTTACACAGTATATGTATTTGCTTTCAAGTAAATCTACTAACCCAACTTTTACATATTGTTTGTGACAGCTGTTAGTAACCCAGTTTTACTTGAGCAGTTTTGAAGACAAAGACATTGCAGTTTGCTAAATTGTTTCATTGCTGAAATGGAAGCTCAAATGGCTGCAGCAGCGGTTTGGCTCGGCTGAACTGGGATACGGGTTTGAGAATTGGAATGTGACGGCCTGTATTCGCTCTCTGAGGTCACCGTGTCCTAATTTCAACTCTTCTTGCTCAGTCTCTCTTCTTCTCTCTTAGACACAAACAAGCGCAGGGAAATCCACCCCAGGACACACATGCAGTCCACTACAGACACTGAGGAATAACTCAACTCGTCACGTCGGGTTTTCGGCTCAAAGTAGTGTTAAATTCTCTGTCACACTTAAAATGGAGCAGTTTGCAGGGAAAGAATTTGTCCTCATGCTCATCCAAGTACGGTCAGATGTCGGGGACGGAGACGCTTGAAATGGACAAAGACGAGGAAAAACAGAGTGAGACCACAGTGCTCCCGCTGCAGACAGACAGTGAGTCTGAATGCATTTCGCTATTGTTTTTAAACACATGATTCATATTAAATAAAGCAGAATCCTCCAGCAAATAAAAAATGTAATGTAATGTTACAGATTGTATATAAAAGATCATTTGTATAGAAAGAGAGAAAAACAGTGTTTCTGTTTCCGTTACAGAAAAAAATAAATCCACACTCACTAAACAAAAGTACTCAAGGGAGTCAAGAGCCACGACCTGATTAATAGTTATGTTGAAATATAGAGGCCAGCTATAAAAATACACAGGGACGTTTCATTGCACTCAGGAGAGAAGGCTTTCAATATTTTTTTTTTTAGTACTTCGAGGTCACTTTGCCAAGAGTGCAGTTAAAAAGAAAAATCTTATTATTACTGTACCTTGTCCATGTTTATTGCAGTTCATGTCATTACCCCCAAACCATGGATAGATTTTTATGACAATAATAAATGCAAGAAATAAAAGTGTTGAAAATAAAAAATAATAGATATGAATTTTTCATCACCCAGTCTACAAAAAGCAAAAAAAAAAAAAAAAAACCCTGTCACCCTGAAGTCATAGTAGTAACAGTTAAATGTTCAATGACGCCCCCCGCTGGAAATAAGAGGAACATGCTGATGCCTAATCTGCAGAACTCATTAAAAAAAAACTCAACGTAAATGAAAATATCTGCCCTTTGCCCTCTATAAATACTATAAATATTCACTTCACTGTCTTGTATGTAAACAGCAAACGAGGGGCCTGTTTCAACCTGCAAGCTGTGATCTGAAACATTAGAATAATTTTTCTCACATTAATCAAAATGAGCATCAGAACATGCTGTTATCCTGCAGCAGTGCAACATTTAATCTGCAAGCTTTTAGTTTTTTTCTTAACTTTCAGCGTGGAGTGTTTTTGCTGGCACTAATAATTTATTATTTAAAGCCAGCACAGAAAGTTAATTTTAGGAAGGGACGACGAGAAATGAGTTAAATGTCCCCTAAAAGACGGTAAGTAGATCCCAGAAACACACGCACACACAGAAACCCATTACCTGTGACTGTGAGAAGTGAGTAATTTCCTCGTACTGGTTCCTGTCATTGGCCAGGATGAGTCTTCCCAAACGAGGTGGGCGGATAAGTGAGTAGCTTATCTCATTTCCATCCTCATTGGTTACAGCCCCCAGATTGGCACTTGTGATGAGCTGCCTTGTTCCTGTGAAAACATGTAAAATCAAGCAAAGTCTCAAACTGCCTTAGTGCTCGCCGTAACTCGTGGATAACTGGGCGAGAGAATTTCAATCCAAGTGTTGTACATTTTAACATGATTATGTTAAACAAAGGATCATTCAGACGGTTCTTGTGCAGCATCACAGTTTATTGGTCATATTTCCTGTGGGAGTGTACTGTACATGTACACGAGCACGTTACACATCTAATTATATTCCACATATTAGTGAATGAAAAAAAAATAAATCATGACCTTGCGCCACAACGCTACAGATAATTACATCTATTTGATTTAAAATGATCTGCAGAAATAAGCAATGAATGAAAACACCGGCCTTGCAGTCATTTAACATTGTCACATAAACCAAATCCTAAAAATCCCTAGAGCATTGAAACTCGTCTTTCAAGCCTTTGCAGTATTTTTTAGCTTAATAGTTCTATAAAACTAAAATGCAAACTCTTTTTGCCTTGCAAAGTATTTTTGTAAGGCAAAAAAAATTGCAAGTACAAATAGGAACAAAAAAAAAAAAAAGATACCTGCTTACAGATTTAGTAGTGTTATATTGCATTGTGTTAAAAACTGAAGGATTTTGGCATCTTACCTGGAAACACCATGAGCTCCTCCTGCGTTACCATGGTGATGGTGAGAGGCCTGGCTGTGATGACAAATCGGTAGAGAGGAGAAGTGTGCTCTCCGTCTGTCACGGTGAAACTGAAACCGCCGGACTCCTCACCTTGAGGAAGAACAGAGTTTGGATCCTTAGAATGGGATAATGTAATGCAATATAATAACGTACAGGAGGAATGTGATTTCAAACTGGAGAACACTGATAAAATTACACTTTCGTGCACAATAAAGAGCATAGATTTGCATTGTCTGTAATGTCTAATGACTTTACATTGTAGTGTTATCGCATATTTTTTTAAAGTATTTATTTATTCATTTGTAGAGCTTAGATTGGCTTAAAGTGTGGTGATGTTTAAGTCTGGGATACAAACATTTCTCTCTTCATGTATCTATGACTGAGATTTAAAAGTATTTCTATTTCTATCTGTTCTTTGCTATGTAATTGTGGACTACTGTCTGCTCTTCGAGTCATTTTAATAATTCTTTTTTAATACTGAATATACTCTGTACTTTATTTTAAAGGTATTTTTTTAATATATTTCTCACTTATTTCTCTTACTTTGTTTTCTTACTTTTCCTCTGGATACAAATAAACTTGTATTTCCTTGCCTTGTCTTGTATGTATTTATATGTTTATATGTATATGTATTTAAATGTGGACCCAGATATGCTTTAGGGCACAGCTAAAGGCAACCCTATCCTTATATATATTTCAAAACAGAATATACAGATGGAGGCATTATATTAGGTATTAAAGTGCAGGTGTAAAGTTACTCTCACCTTCATGAACGAAGATGACCTCTCCTTTGTTTATGTGCGACTGTGTGAAATTTAGGATACTCTCATCCGGCGCCTCCTTCAACGCCACCATCCCATTGGCCGGCACCTCGACGTGGTAAACCAGCTGCTCCGCGGGGGTATCATCATCATCCGTGTTCAGCATGCTGGAGGTGATATCAGCTTCCTCACCTGCAAGAACCTGCGAAATATCAAACACAGAGGGGAAGAAAAAAAAAAAAAAAAAACTGAGATGAAAAGACACTCCACATTATTCGGGCTTTGTATTGTAATTCAATGCGGAGGGCGTTAGGTTATCCGATCAATATAAAGGCTGAAAAACACATCAAGAGGAACAAAAGAAACAAATGAGTAAACTCACGAGAATAAGTAACACAATAAAGACAAAAATCACCCTACAAACAGCCACCTTCGAAGTAACAATTTAAAAGGTTAATTATTTCTCCGTGGCAGTCTAGACGCTCCTGTTATCAGAAGACGAAGCACAGTGGCACAGGCTGAATGACTCTCACCGGGTGGAGGGGGCTTTAATGGACTTCTAATGGTTGGCTGCCTGAAAGGAGCATTAATTGAAAGAAATGGGCCAGATCCCCAGAAAGACATTCTTAAATAGCTGGAATCAGCTGGGAAAGTGAGCTGAGGGTGCCCTGCAGTAAGAGGTACTTATCGATCTTGTAAGCCATTCGCTCTCTGATACCTCTCCGGCCCCTTCTTCTCTGTTCTCAGGATAAAGATCAAGAAGCCTTAATCACTGAAAGAGTGAATTTATAATGAACTTATACAGCACGTCGCAAGCCTGTATCGTCAATCTATAACATATACTCCTGGAGATAAAACTGCTGTAAGGAACTTTTTCTTAGTCAGCCAGGTTCTCTGAGCCAGGGTTGTTATGGTAGAACAATGAAAAGAAAACACAAAAACCAATATAAAACTACAATGAACAACGCAACATGAACTAAAGCAATACAGACATTCATTTCACCTCATTGTTAATGGTTCACGGTGTGCGAGAATAAAATGGCTTTGCACAATCTGGGATCTTTATTAACTAATGGTTTTGTAAGTCAGGTTTAATTTCATGCATTCTTTCATTCTACCTTCTTTAAAACAAGACTTTCCTCATTATACCGGGAAAAACTGCCAACTGCACTTGCAAAGCGAACTGAAGCTAAACTGAACTCAAAAGTCACACTGAAAGACTAAAACGAAACAAAGGAACTGATGAAAAATTCACAACGACAATAACTCTTTTTCTTTTCTACAAATGGTAATTCAGTTGTTAAAAACACACAACAACTAAACTAACTGTAATAACTTTCAATGAGACAGAAAGTGTCAAACAGACAAACCACGAGCGCTTTTCAGTTGAGAAAGTTCTCTCTGGACGAAAATACAGGACTGATGGAATGAGCAGCAGACGGAAAATCTCAGGGCTGAAAATAAAATATCACCAACTTCTGTGTTTTACACTTTTATGTACATTTCAGTGTCTTCAGATGTGTTCTTCATCATCAGGAACCAACAGCACTGGTGTCTTTTTCAATTATCTCTAACATTTATAGTATTTCAGTCCCACCTGGACTGCTTTAATACATCAGAAGTGTTCTGAAGTGTATAATGTATTTGCCTTATAGTCCACTGCTCATAACATCCCACTCGGTTTGACACTCTATCAACGCTCTATCGCCATGACACATTCACAGTTCAAAGCCATAATCCATCATTACACACTTTATGTTTTTTCGCTGGTGATTGCACACTTGTTTCTCTAAAACGGTAACTTTCATACCTGGCGACGAGGTCACAGATAAGTAGACTTGTAGATGAAGTGAAATCAGCAGGGCTGTTCATGATTGCACAAATACAGCAGCTACACATTTTATTTCCGCCGCTTTGTGCAGTGACAGGTCAATAAAACATCATTCTTTTTCAAAACCTGTGATGTCTTTAACTCTTCGGTGAACACTGATAAAAATACAAATATTAAAAAACACTGTACTCTTATATTTTAGGTAAATAAATGCACTATTAATTATCTGTAATTATTATGCAATTTGGCGTGCAGTCAGTCAATAAGATATACAATAAAAACCAATACAATAGAAACATACCTACACAAACTCTGTAGAATGAGGATGCACCAATATACCAATAAAGATGCTGATATCGCTCAATATCAATATTGGCAAATAAGAAGTTATTATATATACATATATGATGAAGATTTCCGTAATGTGTAAGTGATTGTAAACAATCAGAGAAAGCAGTAGAGAAGCCATTATAAAACACTTATTAATGCTTTACTCTGCAGGACCATATTCTACAGCTACTACATTAACTAACAGCTTTCCCTTAAACAACCTCAGTTACTGCTTATTGATAGTAAGTAAGGAAGTTCTTGTACATGAATTGCAACCACTTTATGATATTTATCCTAATAAGCAACTAGTTAATGATGAATATATGTACCTTAATATAAAGTGCATTATGTTGCAATAGAATGCATTTGTACGAAGGCTACATAAGACGGCCTGTGAGAGCCGTTACAACTGTACCGTATGAGAAGTACTTTGTCTACTCGTTTGTTAAACTTTGCAAACAGCATGTGTTTTTTTGGCCTTGGAGAACTTCTATCTCCCTGGGCAGTTTACATCTCGGGGCTGCAGAAAACACAGTCTGATATTTTGTCTAGGGGCACGCCCCTGGTGGAGGAGCGGAGACTGAACCCAAACATTTTGTGCCAAATCTGGACTCTGTTAGGGAGGCTGGAAGTGGGTCTGTTTGCCTTCAGGCAGAACTCCCACTTTTCTTCATGAACCACGGTGGAGACAGCTGCTCTGCTCTGCATCCTCTCTGTTTCATCCCTCTCCTTATAGAGAGTGAGACATGAGATGCTTATAGTCCTTCTGCGAGGCCAAGACATGCTACGCAGAGATCACTCAGCTGATAATAGTGCCTCCCACCAGCGCTACTCTGAAAAACCCGGAGCACATATGAAAAACTGTTGGTTCAGTATCAAATGGGAGATAAAAGTGGTAGTTTTAGAGGACCGCTTTATGACTTAAAATAAACCATGGATTTCCTGCTCTCATTACGAAAGGGACTGTCTAATAAAAGTTATAATTCCACATTGACAGAGAGCCATATTTATTCCAGTCATCAGCTGCAGTTTTTAATCCTCAACAAGCCTTTGATTTACTTTTGAACAAAGGATGTGTGTTATTTTTAATAAAAATGACTGGCTAAAGTCAATCAAATGTACAAAATTAGACCTGTTACGCCTACTTGGTCAAACAGGGGTCTTGGCAAATAGACTAGAATAAAAGAATAGAATAGAATAAAAAAAGTCTGAAAACCAGTTTGTGATGACCTTAATGAGGACGATAATGATCAACGTTTATCCATCATTATTGTGCTAGAATGCAGAAATACTTTGTACTATATAAAAATACAAAAACATAATTATGTTACATCTATCTTAAATAATGAAAAGGGAACGATATGTTGAACGTGAGGCTAAACCACTGAGTCTAAATTATCACTACTTGTTCCTCTTGACATTTTTTTACAGTGCAGTTCACAATCACAAACACTAGATGGCCACATTAGTCCACTCTACGTGACAGGAAACAACCAGACAATCTAGGGCAGGTAATCTGAAAATGGCTTTGCAAATTGAAGGTTTATATAACAATCAATGCATTTAGCACCTAAAAGGATGGGCTGGAGATTCAATTTGATCGGACACAATGGCTGATATTTCATTTGGAGCCAGTAATGAAGGAGCTGCCATAGGCAAATGACTTAGTTAGCTGATGACTCAACAGGGATACCACTGTCTCTTAAATGTTTGAAACTCTAAGGGGCGCCAGACTTCTGAAGCTCTATCCCAAACTGACACGACATCCAAATTCATGGCTGAGTACATTGGTTTGTTCCTCTAACTGCATATGGGAGAGAAGGTAAATTAAAAAAAGATGAGACCGTATCGTCAGTCCCTGCAAAGAAAGACGACAACAGGGGCATTCCATTTTGATTTCAGCTCTTCGTCAGCAGCAGCGTTACTTCTCTTTGAGACACGGATTAGCTATCCAAATACCAGAAATACCCTCACCTGCGTTGTGTTTTGATGAAGCAAAATGACTGTCTTCATCTCTCACTCGCTAACTATGCGTACGAATGGCAAGAGAATTAGTCTGGCATTCAAAGCAATAGTGTTTGGATAGTTATATAATCCTGCAAAGATGTAAAAGATTCAAAAGAGGGAGGGCTATATCAGAGAGGCTGAGATAGATAGATAGATAGATAGATAGATAGATAGATAGATAGATAGATAGATAGATAGATAGATAGATAGATA
>JAPQRN010000022.1:18119962-18142437 GCA_037367275.1 Coranthus polyacanthus | reverse complement strand
GATAGATAGATAGATAGATAGATAGATAGATAGATAGATAGATAGATAGATAGATAGATAGATAGATAGATAGAGAAGTGGGCTAAAACTGTCAAAAAGTCAGACTGACTCAGAGGGACAACTAGTCAGACAAAGCAAAGTCAAGTAGAACCAGGCAGAGAGAGAGACAGAGAGTAAACACTAATGGAGACCAGCTGTATCCTATAGACTGGGCCAAATAGGATGAATGGTGAGCTTGAATGGAGCCTGATCATGGCCATGTTAGTCACCATGTCTGATCATCTGCTGCACAGGTCGCTACACACTGAGACACACACACAAAGACACACACACTTCCTGCTTTAAATCAATCCTAGTGCTGCTGGGCCAGCCCTGGCTGTGCGGGGAGACATCCACATATTATTATGTTACATTCTGCAGCCGCAGCAGAAGAGGCACAGGGATTGGATGCCGCCCTCACGCTGCCAGAAAGCCGCGGTCTTGTCGACCATCTTGGTTTTCCAAAAATACGGGTTGCCAGGGAGACGTGGAGCCGCAGGCAGAGCAGGGAGGGCTGAATGACACAGTTGGTTTCCAGTTCTCTGAGCTGATTACTGCTGGCTTTTTCCAACTGCCTGCCTACTCTTACAGCGGAATATACTTCATTGATCCTTTAAAACTTTTCCTTTATGTATGGAATAAGCAGATTGAAAGCATGACACAGTCTGAGCCAACTAACGACGCTATTGAACAAACTATTTTCTTTTCTTGTAATGAACACTCAATGTTGCCAGGTAATTAGTTAGAAAATAAGTTAAAATTGGATCTGTTCACAGAGCAGGAACTGCTACAGTGCAGTGTTACAACAACTCAACAAAGTTATCAGAATCAATCTATAAAAGCAAATCAACCAATTCCAGCATTCAAACAAATTATGCTGTAATTTCCATTATAACTTCATAACAGCACAGAATTCAAACCCAGAGCCTGATTAGAAAATTGAGTTTGTTCAGATTAGTTTCTTCACATGACTATGTGAAGCAGCGACAGGCAATTATTTACAATCATTACTAGTATCACGTTCAAGCAAGCGTGACACACATTTCTATTGTGTCGAAAAGACAGAAGTAAATCTCATAGAAAAATATGAACTAAATCAAATTAAACGATGAAACATGTTTCTAAATTAGACATATAGGTGCATATGTGTTAACAGATATCTTTTATACAGATCCCAGTGTTACAGAAGAGAATCACTGCTCTCTTATTGTTATGTAACTTACATGATTCACTTTGCACATTTTGGAGCAGACAAGCTGAGAATATGCTATATCACTTCTGTTTATGAAACAAATATGCTGTGTAGGCCACTGCTGTATGCGCCATGCGTCATCATCATCATCATCTGAGAGGTCAGTATTCCTCAGTGTTTGAGTAACATTTCTCTGCATTTATTGCACCTCCTGCAAGAAGGGAATCTCAGTTCATACAGGATTCATGAAAGTGGACTGCGACTGTGGCTGAGACTGAGGATGCGAGAAAGTTCAGCATCTATTTAGTTCATTCAGAGTTCAGAGATCATTCATTCTTAAAACTGCAGTAGATTGTTTATTAGCTCACAGTTGTAGATTGACATCAGAAACTTTAAAAGCGCCCCTTACAACATTAACATTGTTTTTGTGTTCAGATGTAAGAAAGCATAAGGAATTCAAAGTAAATTGAGACTAAAGCATGACGAACTAAACCATAAGTGTGTTAAGATTAGTTTTTATGAACTCTTTTCAACGCGTCAGGGTCTCACCTGCCATTGCAAAGTCATTCATATGTGAGGTGCTTTTATAATGTCATTGTGCAGTCTGGAGAAGGGGAGATGCCTATAGCCTGTCTATAAATCATGCACAAGTTTTAAGTTTTCAACACTTTCAGTTTCTGCACATCGCAGCACGTCTACAAAAATAATACAAAGAAATGAAAACCTGTAGGAAAGCAGATTATTTTCTCCATGACTTCATCTTCTTTTATTTGTTTTGTTTTAGTATTGAATTACTGAAAGTTAAAAGTTTGTGCTTTCCTCCCTCAACACAGAATGATGGCTGGGGTCGCCTTGATTTCTGATCTGATTAAATCTATGTTACTACTCGAAAAAAAAAAGATCCATTTTAAGGATTTGAAAGGTTCACAGCGGCAACATTTCCACGCTGTTTACAGTCGAATGTGTTAGAAAAAGTAACACTAAAAGTACTTTCAAAGAGCAAAACATTACCTCCAGTCCTGTGTTTCGTGTCAGTTTTGGCGGCTCATCGTTGACTGGTATGACAGTCACTGAGATGGTGACAGGGAGGCTCCGGCGCTCAATCTCATAAGCCGAGGCAGAGAGTGTAAAACTGTCCTCTGTGCTCTCGGTGCTGTCATGCATGTAGTAGATGTGTCCAAGTTTCACCTAGAGGAGACAAAAAGGATTCAGTTGTCACTCAATTCTGAATCAGACCTAACTGGTAGGAAACATCATAAAATGGGGAGAAACTGGGTGAGCTTAAACGGCGGAATAGAATTTTGCTGTGTGACTGTGTCTCTTTGCGTAGCCATATCCAAATACCACTTTGAGAATCCATCAAACCCTGGTTAACCTGGAAAAACTCGACTATACAAACAAGGATTCTGCCATTTTTGGTGCTTGACCTTTTAGGGCAACAATCTGAATACCTTGGCCTCTGCCGCCGCTTACATTTTTAGCATTTTTAAGTATGTCTCTTGAGAGTTTCCCAGTTTATGGAATGCAGCACTAAACTACTGGACTTCCCCTTATTAACCATTTAGTCCACATTATGTTTATATACCCTACATGAAGATTTACTACATGTATAAACATGAATATAAACCTATACAGAAGGGGCTACAAGAAGAGAGGAGACAGAATGCATTTGTACAGGTCTGTATGTACTGTATCTTCTGTTTGCAAGATATATCTTTTAGACAAAGGCTATAATCAGCACTTAAAAATCTAGCAGTACAAAGACGAGGAGAATCTCCCTCGTGGGACGAAACCTTGAGGGAAACCAGATGCACAAAGGAATCAGTCATCCAGTGTCAAGTGAGCTGGATAGAAAACAGCACCTGCGACCGAACCAAGCCAACTCCGTTGACTTTCTGCATACAGAAAAGGAATCTCAGCACCCAGCATTCAGTGTTCTTGTCCTCCCATCTTGTATTCCTATCTGGATCAAATAATCTGCTGAACTAACATTTTCCTTTTCCTTACACATTTTGACCAATTTACAGCAACTCTTTTCTCTAAAGTACAGCATAGATAAAGCTTTGTTCACACAAAACCTACAAAGTTGCGGTGATGGGAAGACCTGCTTCAGAGAGCAGGAAGTGCCAAATGGATCCCATATGACTGGCATCCTTCTGGAATAACAACCCCCATCATTACTGATCAGGGGAAAGTCAACGAGACAATCAGTCTGCTCGCCTTGACAATAAACAGAGGCTGGTTGTTAGACAAGTGGCCATCAGTATTACTCAAAGACTAATGTGTGTGTCAGTGGTGGATACAAGCTGCATAATCTGTTATTTTGATACCAGATGGATGCGTAATCATTGCTTCTGAGTAACTACTATATGTTGGAAAGTGACTAATAAAAACCGTAGAAACCATCTCACTTTTTTCTAAAATATTTGTTCGATGTAAAAAAAAACCCAAAACAGACGCTTAATAGGTTTCCACAGATGGAAGACCTAATGCAGACCTGATGCAGAGCTGAAGCTGATTAAAGCACATCTTTATTGGAACAAAGAGCTACAGATTTTCTATATTTCCCCAACTTGGATCTCACTCTACTCAGCATATGTTTCTCAAAGTTTACACGACTTTATTGTTCAGAAAGTGAGTAAATCATGCTCTGTGCTGCGGTTAGCAAAAGGCCATACATTGACAGTGATTCTATGCTTCTGTGACACATATGGGCTACACGGCACACATTTTTGCGGCTGATGTTTCTGGCATCGCTCTCACATTTTCTCACTGCAGCCCTTTACATGTTACTGTACATGACCTCGGTGAAACACCTCAACTTTATCAATAAAAATGGCCACACACATCAGTAATTCACAGTGTCCATTCACATAGGCAGGCTGGGTTGGCCAGAAGAGCTTGAATCAGCATTGAACTTAAGGAAAAAAACAAAACAAAAAACAAACACTGCAAGCGCACACACATCCGACTTTAATTTTAGAACAATTACGGTCTGGTTTATATGCTGCGCCGACTGAAGCATGGACATTTATCCTTCAATATGGTACTCATTTTGGAGAACTGACTTTGTTTTATTCCCTGAGAACAACAGGAAAAGAAAACAGAAAAGCACACATATTGAGCATATAAAAATGTCTCGGGAGTCAAAACTATGCTTTTGTCTCCTCACTACCAACGTAATCGCTGCTATGAACTAGACCCATCCGAGTTGCACACTGGGACGTCTGAGAGACAGTAGAGAGGGTCTGGCAGTAGCAAAGCGCGAGAGGTTTGTGTGCACTCCCACATTATTATAGGAATATACTGGGCCAGCTTATTTTGGCTTCAGGCAGTCCAAAGGCATCGTCAATTTTTCCACAATGCTTCAGCAAAGAGAGAAGAGCAGAGGCAGACCTGAGCTAGATGTAGGAGCTATAAGATATGTGTCTAACTATCTCCAGTAAACTATGTGGTCCATTCAGAATGCATGAGATTTTTCCACCAGTAACTACTCATACATTTTTAATATTTTCCTAAAGCTGTGGCCTCTGAACCTCATGAAGAGAGTCCAGATATCTGCAGCACCTCCCAGAATCTCTCTCCCTTCTTCTCTATCTGCTGCAACACAACAAATCCAAAATAGCACTGAATAGTAACCGGGGAAAGTTCCATAGTGACGCCATGCTGTGGAAATCCTCCCGACAACCACCACAATCTAGTCGAGAGTGGAAGATGTTATACTCCCTGGAGTTATTAAGATGGGATAAAAAATGGTTTATTAGGTTTTTTTAGGGGCCTTCGGGAAGCCTTTGGTCCCACATGAAATTCAAATGAAACTCAAAAATCATATTCGGCTGCCGGTACCTCTCTCCCTTGGAGAATAAATAACAAAAACAAAAACAAACAAACTTGATAATCCGCACAGTATTAGACTGAAGATCACATGTTCAGGTGGATTTGGCTTTACATGCGGCACACACGTGGAAACCATTTGAAAAACCAAAATTTGGTAAATAAATAGGAGCAAGCTTTATTTTACAACTCATGTTTATGCCAAAGAGTGGAATACATGACTCACAGGGATTTAAGGATGATGCGTCTGCAGGTACGTCTCTTTGAAATGCGAGCATCATCAGAAAAAAAGCAGGAAAATGTGACAGAAGCAGAGAAAATTGTATATGCATGAACTGTGTGGGAATAATGCATGTAAAGAAGAGCTTGAAAGAACAGCGAATGACCTGCTAACCAGTGGTTTATCATCAGTGATAGCAGTGGAATAACACAGATTCTCTTTGTTTAGAGGTGATATTTGACTTGACTTGATGTGATTGTTTACAGGCCTCTGATGGTTTTGTTTAAATATATAAGATAATGTATAATTTCTATATTTCATTATAATGCGCGGACCATGCCGATACGTACCTCTTCCCATGTAAAATAAGAGAGTTCGTCCCCATCCAGGTAGCGGATCTCCCCATGTTGCGGTGGCTCTTCCACGACAAAGTCAATGTTTGCTGAGGTGTAGAATGGATGTGAGATGTTAATAACCTCTGCGTTAATTGCTCTGCTGAGGCCT
This sequence comes from Coranthus polyacanthus, assembly GCA_037367275.1. Classification (NCBI taxonomy): domain Eukaryota; kingdom Metazoa; phylum Chordata; class Actinopteri; order Kurtiformes; family Apogonidae; genus Coranthus; species Coranthus polyacanthus. The sequence continues at coordinate 18,136,648 of JAPQRN010000022.1, read as the reverse complement.
TCCTTCACTGTGAAGTTGAAGGTCTGGATGGGGATAAGCCGGGCCACAATGTTTACAGAGACACGCAGGTCCTCCACGGTGGTAAAACCGTTACTGACATCCACTGTGAAGGCATCATCGCCCTGCAAGACATTGATGTTGAAATAAGTTATTGATATACTAAAAATAAACCTTGAACCACAGGCACATCAAAGGCAGAGGCCGCCTTTTGTCTGATTTTTCTCGCAGTATGAATATGAAAGGGAATAAGCTGCCACTATTGATTTATAACAACAGAATAAATTAAAGGACAACAGACCTGGATAGATGCGGACACATAGAGAATGCGCCCCTGATCAACGTCCTCCTGAGTGAAGGAGTGGATGTAGTCGAGGACAGGGGACGCTCCACTCTCTGAGCTGTTTGTCAGCTTGACCACATGTCCAAGGCGAGGAGGCTCTTTAATGGTAAACACCATTTCCGTTGGCAGAATGTCAGCCTGCTCCACCTAAAAAAAAAAGAAGAATACAGGCTGTTTAATATCAGCAAATATCACTATTATTCTAAACCTACAGTAGTTACATAGAAATACAATTAGCACGATAGCGTGTGACATCAACAGCAATGCACACGTTTGCAACGGCTTTGGGAAGATAAAGAAAGAAAATTGCATGCATTGTATTTCGGACACGGACAAAATTTTAAAAGCGAATTTGTACGTATACTTAAAAATGTGAGCACGCATTAAAATTTCTTAAATCATGAATGGCTGCAAAGACAGACACGGTTGCTGGAAATGGACAAACTACTCACAGCTGACGAAAATAGCTGAGAGTCATGCAACTGCTCCAGTGACAGTTCACATAACAAATCAAATAAACGAATAAAACTTTGGCAAACAACTTCGCGTTTGATAGTGAAGAAATATTTCATGTTGAAGACTGACGTGTGGAGTTGGCTGCCTTTAATCTTTTCTTCCTGGCAAATGAGCTGCATTATAGGTTCATTTCAACATAATATATTAATTTCTTGTTTACGAGCGACCAAAATATACAGTGTCTTTGTTTAGCACTGGTACTAGCATATCATAAAAAATAGAAATTTGGCACAGTGTTAAACTTAATGGTAAACAGAGACATTCAGAAAAGACGTTGTGACTTCTGGAACCTCTTTTAGATGTATTACAGATTTATACACGAGACAGATTTATACCCAAGTTTAATCGACTCTTTAAGCCTTGGAGTGTTTAGAAGTCATATGTCTGCAGAGCGATATATTTCTGAAGCTCCTACTGCTTTTAATTTAATAGTAAGGACAAACAATGCTCAGTGCGCCCAGAAGCCAAGTCAGTATGTTACCTCTAAAAACCACTGTGACAAGGCTTTGCTCAAAACATGTGTGTGTGCATATGGATGTATACTTCAATCATTATGACAGGTGTGAAATGTGAACACTATTGTGAAATTAACTATAAGAAAAAGGCTTTATTATTTGGAATGTCAAAATATACACAGTACATGCAATGTGTTATGAATGGACCCGCAATTTAAACCTCATTAATTGCATTCAAGAAGAAGTGCAGGCAAGCTCATCTTATAAATTACAGTGGGCTTCAGGAAGCTCCTCGGGGGATACTTAGTGCTCTGTTTTCCACACTTAATAGACTGTAATTTAGTACATAAACTAGATTAAAAGCAGCAACTGCACAGTCATATTTAGCTCTGCTTTCATGTGGTTATAATGTAGATTAGAGACAGTGTTCCAAAACAGGCCTGTATTCTGGAATGAGTCATGTGAAACATCTATTCACAAAGAAAAAGTAAACTTGAGGAAGACAACAGAAATACTAATAATAATTAAGTGTATAAATATCAAGCGTTGTCTTACCGAGTAAAAACAAATGTGCGCTGTGCAGATTAAATGTCAAATGCAAATGAATTCAAATGGTAGATTTGTCAGCTGTATCTTAAACACATGCAAACACCTCTCATCCAGTGCAAAAACAGCAGGTTTGCTCAACATTCTTTAACTACACATGCAGTAAACATTACCTTGAGATGATCCTGGTTGATTATGGTGTGCTCTCCTTCATAGGAAATGATGACGTCATTGGTTATCACCTCAGGTTCAGACAGATAACCTTGTTTGAATATTTTAATTCTGAATGTGCCCTCCTCAGAATGTCCTTTTGCTTGCACAGTGAAGCTGAAGGAGTCCTTTGACCTCAGACTTTCATAGTTATGTTCATATGACACAACACCCTTTTTCAGGTCCTCCTGGGTGAACTCTGTTGCCTCAATGCCACTCACAATAATTCTGCCATCACTGGGAGCAGATACGATGTGGAACTTGATCTCGTCGTCATCTCTGATGTCCATGTTGGAATCAGCGCTCAACAGGGTGGTGTTAAGTGTCTTTGTGCTTCCATGGTCAATGACGATGATTGTGTTATTCACCACTCGCAGGTAAGGCTCACCTGCCTGGATCTGAAGCAGCGTAGTGGTCTTATGGAAACCATCTGACACCTGCAAAGAGAAGCGTTCCCGGTCTGCTCCGTGGTGAATGAAGAGAACATTCTTGTCTCGAAGGTCAGCTTGTGTGAAGCGGAAAAGAGGCTGAGTGGGATTTGATGTTAAGACAATGTTGCCTGAGAGGATTCCCTCACGGGCATAGACAATCTGGGTGTCATTAAAGCCTGAGTCATCATCCTTAAATTGGATCACATCAGTTGTTAGCAGACGTTTACCGTGTCGTTCCACATTGAAGACTTTGTCCACAACCCTCACAGGGGCGTGCTCATTTTTGGATTGGATAGATATTCTGAAAACACCCCTCATTGTTTCTTGATTATTTGAGTTTTCTGCTTCTTGATCATACGCTATAAAATGAAACTCATCGCTGCTTGTCTTGGACCCATCATGTTTGTAAATAAGCCTGTCAAGCGCAAGATCTTCATTGCTGAACACTTTAATTGCCCCCTCGAATCTCGGTTGCCCTGGTGGAGAGTCCCTTATAAGTCGTCCGTACTTTGGCATCTGTGTGATCTGGTACATAAAATCTGTAGACTGTGGTGAGAGGATCCAAAGGTAGTTTTTATTCAGAGCTTGTTCACCACCCTGTAAAACAACCAACTTCTCATTGGTCAAAACAGGCGCATCTGCATTGGCGAGGATGTTTATCGGGAAGGTGTACAAAGGAGAGTACTGATCATCAGCAAAGACTCTGAACTGGAACTGGTCTATGCTATCCACAGCTCTTTGCACCCGGACCTTGTAGCTGACAGTACTATCTAAAATGTCCTTCTGGGTGAAAATGTCACCCTCAGATAACTGGGTGTCTAACAGCTCTAGAGTTCCTAGTGTTGGAGGCTTGACAAGGATGTATTTTACAGTCTGTGGATCAGGATTTTTCCCTTTCACTTCAGCCAGAAGTTCCGCGTGTCCGATTTTCACTTCACCACCCTGGACGTCCAGTGGAACCAGGTTGGACACTTTCACTTGCGCGGCCACAATTTTGACCATGAAGGTGTTGTTCCACAGGGAAAATTGTCCCAGGTGTGCGTTGAACTGAATCCGCTCAACCACAGTATCTTCCTGGTTACTTGAGTCTGTGCTGAAGTATCGAAGGCGATTTTGATCCAGATCCGACTGATGAAAAGTTGATACCTGCTTGTACATTCCATAATCGGTCAAAATCTGTAGTTCTCCGTACATCAGAGGCTGTGTGATGTTAAACATAATATCTCCATTACGAGGGTGAGCCAGGACAGCCAGATTTTGAATACCAATGGAAGCGTTGCTCCCTTGAGACAACATGAGGCCAGTGTTGGTAACGATAGTCATATGTGGCTGGGTCACAGACAGCTTAAAAGTAGACGAATGGCTTACTGACTGTCCATCAGATACTTTCAAGGTAATTGCAGCAGCACTACCTCCTCTGTGCACAAAATAGATATTTCCATCCTTCAACTCTCTGCAAGTGAACTCTGTGATGCTTCCGCCTGGCTGCTGGCTATTTTCTAGGTAACCAACTTCCATGGCGGGCTCTGAGGTTACAGTTACTCGTAATTCATCACACCGGGTGTCAGAGTCCATGATTTTGATAAGGCTGGGGCTCAAACGAGTTCTGCCCTTTTCTGTGATGGTAATTTCTCCCCCACTAAGTTGTGGTATATCATTGACAGGAATAATTTCAACTGGAAGGACATACACCCGGGGTAATTTTAGACATTCTGGAAGGTATTCGTCGCTGAGAGCAGCCACCTCTAGCTGGATTTGATCGGCATACCTTTCATTTCCATCATGCATATACTTAATTTTCTTATTGACTACATCGAGGAGAGTAAACTTTTGTAATCGCTTTGTGTTAATATTCATATCGATCAGGCCATAGAAGGGTTCATTCCTAAGTGTAAATATGATCTGAGACTGACGCATTCCTGCAGCATTGAGGTCAAACGTGGGAAGGAGGTTCTTAAGATCAAGAAAAACTTCGCCACCCTCAGGCACGAGAAGTGGGGTGACATCAAGAAGTTTTGTGACGTTTCTGAATACCTCTGGTGTGGCATCTGTCGGGTAGCAATGCTGTTCACTTAAGTCCACATCATCATATCTAAAAATAGGTGGAGCAGTTGTAGTTGTGTCCACATCGTAATAACTTGAATAGTCATAGTCTTCCCCTTCACATTTAACATGAACATCTTTGGTCACCAAAGCATCCTGCAGACTTCTATCCTTATTATTTACTTTGATTTCCCCCAAGCACCCAATGAACGATTCAGCTGTCATTTCCTCTTCCACGCGATTTAAGGACCCGCTCTGACGAAAGACTTCCTTCATTTTTGCCTGGACACCTCCCAAATACAGGTTTCCAACCAAGTCCAATTTTTGTGAGAGGTCAAGAGGGAGGGAGGCAGTCTGGCTGTCCACATGAATCTCAAAAGAATCCTTGCTGATCACAACTTTAACTCTATGCCACTGATCATCATCCAGCTGCACTTGGGTATTCTCCAGTACTTCCATGCCATCGCCAAGGTCCAGCACACCTTTGAGGAACCCTTTCACAACACCAATAGCGATGAAGTCGGACTCTCTGCCAGGATGAAAAACAAGCAATGCATCCTCAATGGTGGTTTTCATTAGGAACTCTAGGATTCTTGGAGCACCACTAACCCCACTCCAAGTAGGAAAGGATATGAAGGAATCAGGAGTGCTGAAACTTGTTGTCTCCCCATCACCGGCCTCAAACTCACTGCTGCAAGATTCCTTTGTGTCGTGGCATTCTTTAAAGGCCGTGCTGAGGATGTCAAATTGATGGGACTCAAATTTGACATCAGTCATGCAGCCACGGAATGGGGGAATAGCATTGCTGAGGTAGGAAGCGTCTAGATTTCCTGTTCCTCCCAGCCAAACTCCCACGTCAATGTTGAGCTGTTCCCCATTGTTGTCTACAGAGACATATGTGGAGAAGAGCTCATCAATTGTCATTGTGAGTGTGTCATCCTGCAGTGTGAGTGACACTTTGTGGTCCAGAAGGTTGTTCAGCTGCACTCCTAATGACGAGGACAGTATCACCTCACCAACACCCAAGTTCATCCGTGCCTACGGGAAGAACACACAAACAATTTAATTATTCAGCTCATGCACTATGTATTGGGGTTTAAGAAAAATATATGGTGGCATTTATAGTCTTGTGTATTGCATCAGATGCCAAATAGGAAATGTACCCTAAAATGAAGTGAATTTAACAGATATTGTTTGATTATTATTATTGAAACTTACTTTTGAACTCACAAATATCATCCTCAATACAATAATAATAATAATATATGCTCGTCACTATTCCTGGATCCTCTCACTTGCTATTTAGGCAAGGCTAATTTGTTGAATCATAAAACAATATTGCAATATTAACATCAATGATGTAGACAATTCACTCAAAACTACAGAAAATGACTCAGGTCACGATTACTGTAAGTTTCACAGATAACATAACAGATCTGTGTCCTGCTTAAATAAAGTATTAAGACATAATTCAATGCCTGACAGGTTAGGTAATATAATTTCTGTAAAGCCTTGAGTCTATTTGCTCACAGTAAAGAGCAGAAAGAAAAAGACTAAAAAAGGTATTTTTCCTTTTATTACATCTACTCTGAGATTTCCCTTCATTGAAAATGCAGGGATATGGCCCTTTCTGATGAAAATCTTTATAAATCTCTTATAGCAAACCCGATACTGTTTGAAGCTGACACGCAGTTCATTACACGTCGATAAGACGTCTTAAGAAGAACAATCTAATAAATTTTGGTTGTTTTCAGAGTAGCACCTAATAAGAGTGTCATGTGCATGTCTCGATGTGGAATGAGTCTCGAAAGTCACGGCGTTTCATAACCAATAACGCAATTCTGTATTAAATTCAAAATACTTATTTTGAAGTTAAGATGCTCAAAGTCTCTGATGGTAAAAGTAATTTCATATGTGATATCTTTGAGATTACAGAAGACAATAAATCAATAGGTTATTATCCAAGTAAAACAATAATACCGGTGTTATCTTTGTGTGTTAAACTGTCTCACTGCATTTAATTATCCTCTACCAGAACAACACAGAACAAGCCATTATATCGACTGCACTGAGGAGTGAAAGTATAATAAGAAAAGTGTTTTCAATTTGCATGCAGGTTTAACACCTTATTTAATTACATATGTGTTGGGCTAAATTTGTACATACAGTACACTGCATACTAACAAACATTTTGATGAGTTTTCACCATGCAGTTTTTCTCTTATGACTTATCTATTTCTATAAAACAAATATAGAGTTTACATTTTAGCTTTTAATTTATTCTCAGTTTAAGTATGTCCTTCATGTATATTGTAATCAAGGGACTATCATTTATTGATGCATTTATTTTTTTGTACAGTCTAACAAGTGACTGTGGCTATAGTTCAGACCACTTCGACTTCCACAGTTTGTTAACCCATTCACCTGTATTTTCCCATTTTGGAGCTCAAGAAACAGGTAATCATCCGTTCCTGCAGCCAGGAGCAACAGACCACTCCGCCGACTCGTCTTGATCTGCAGCGATAGGTGGAAGGTCGAGACATCTTGGAAGGGCTTTAAAACGCAGTAGCTGTCCCCAAAGTAAGATTCTGGAGGGAGAGAAATGAAGTTATAGCATAGAAAGATAAAAAAAAGGGACATCACACACAGAACTGCAACAGTTGGCTGTTTCCAGTTTATCTCCTTACACAAACAGAAATACTGTGTTTGGCTGTGAAATTTGAGTGAATGCTGGCTGTGAGCGCAGACAATATGCCATTTTTGTCTGTTTTGCAGTTTAGACAGTATAATTATTGCAGTAGTGAAAAATAAAATTGCCTGAGATGACGGTTTGTTCTGTGTCAACGTTATGTTTACCTACTACATTGATGCTATAAACCCATCCTACAAGTGCTTACTGGCAACTCTGTGACTTTTAAATGTGAAAGTTGGGAGAAACCAATTAGATGAGCGTTTTTCGGGGTCTCACGTTACAGTGCAACTTGTTCAGGACTGATTCTATATTATCAGGTGCCCTCCAGCTGCTCTTGGCTGAAGAGAAGCCTCTTTAGCCTCAAAGGGATTCTCTCACTGAGACATCAGTCATTACCCCTGCGGAGGTTTTCCGGGCATGTAGAGTCTTGGGTTGTAGGATTTCCCAGGCTTGGGCTGCCTCATTTCCAATGATATGCAAATTTAGCCACCTGCTTCGGATGGACTGTGCTCTCTTAGGCCCTCTACAAAATGTAAAACATGGAGGAAGTCAATTATTTCCTTGCGCACATGCTCTGAAATTAAACTGGATCACCTCCAAGACCCAGTTTCCGAAGGAGGGCTTTTCCATGGCAGTAGCCAAGAGGTATAGAACGGGGGCTTTCCATTAGTGAGCCACTCACCCTCGTAGAGCCATAGTTCAGCAGACAGAGACTCTTTGCAACAGAGCGAAGAAGCCGACAGTACTAAACACAACACAATTCTAATGCACTGGAATATTTGGAATAGTGAAGCAAAAAAAAGACTTTGCTGTGTCACAGCTTGAACATTCCTATGAGATCATGAGAGCCAAAACATTCCCTCAGAATCAACATTAGTATCCTTTAGCCTAGCAGGGAGATGGGCTGGATGCCATACGGCTATCTCAGAGAATAGCCTCAGACATGACTCAGCCAGAAAAGAGAAGACGAGAAAAAAGGATACTAAACATTCACATTCATAGCTATAAATGGAAAAAGTATTTTCTCAAGAGTGTTCGAAGGTGTCTGTGTGGGAAAAAATGTGTGTGTGTGTGTGTGCCTTTAAAGGGCATCTTGTGTCTGTGTTGCATCTACATTAATGCCATGCTGGCAACTTCAAAACACCGAGGGGTACATTTGTCCTTTGGTTTCTCATCCTGTAAATGAATCTTTCTGTCTCAGATCTGCTACAAACATTGGAAACGTGTACAAAGATAATCATTTTGATGTCAGCAAGGACGGAGGCAAAGCTTTTATCATTTCGCCCATGCTTTTGTGATTTCACTAAGAGGCATTTGCTTTTGGTTCCAAGGCTGCTCTGTCAGGAACAAAGTTAGTGATGAACGTTCTCAGAACAGAGCCAAATACACACGGAGACTTCTGAATATACACTGGTGCACAGCAACGCTCTCGTGCAGCCAAGGAAATGCCATTTTGATGACTATAAAGCTATGACTGGGAACATAAAGATATAAGCAGACACGGACAAAGACATGATTTTTAACATAATCACATGTTGAAATACATAGTATTATCAAACCGTTAATTGAAATAAAGTAGACTAAGTTAGAAAACCCTAAATAATTGATCTGGACATGCAAATATCATTGGTATTATTGAATTAAAAATATAGTTTCACTTTTTTCAGAAGCTATTGTGCCGTGGTGCAGTTAAGAGTTTTTTTTCTGGTAAGTATAAGGTATTTCAAGAAAAAGGCTAGTGCTAATTGCACAGGAGCCTTCAGGCTGAAACTGAAAAATGGGGAAACAGAATCTTTTCTTACAGGCAATTGCATTAACAAAGAAAATCGCAATGAGCTCCATGGTTCTTAAACCCAAGCTTTTGTTGGATTGTTCACTGAGCATGGGGATAAAAAGCTGAAGAAGAGAGTGATGCCAAGACAATTCTGCCTGGGGATTTTCTGGTTTGAATTCAGCTTGCTGCTGTTGCCTTCAGCAAAAGGAGCACATTTTCTAATGATACACACAATAGTGTTACCCTCTGCAGTGTACCTGGACCTGGAATTCATTAGTTCCCCAGCTAAGCTGTGTAAAGCTGTGTATAGAATAGGCTTCGTGAACGAAAAGCACATTCTCAATTCACTATCTCTACAAATGCCATGTTTTATGATACTTTTTTTGTCTCTGCAACCTTTGCCCAAACCCCTGTGTTCATGTGTTTGTACTGTACTGTATGCAAAGTGTGTGTAATACCCAAAGGATGGAAGAAAAAGCTTTTACACCTTTTGTGAAACATTACGTACATTGCAGGCCTCCTATTTTGTACAGCAAAACAACCGTCGGCTGTTTTCCATCTTCCTGAGACTTGGGGCTGCTGTTAGATGGGATCTAGCTAAGGTGATTTCACTGACAGGGAATCATTATCTGTAAAGGATCATCCCTGCTCCTTAAGAGTTCAGAACTGCGAAACCACTGCCACACATGGTGTCAGTCCGTGGGTTGTTTTTTATGCACCCAAGAGACTGATTTCAGGACTGTCTTGGATTCCCATCAGCTACCACACCCCTTCTCACACTACGTTATTGTGCACACTACTTTATCAAGCAGAATCCTGGTCTTGCGCCAATGCAGATGGGTATAATTTGATGACTGACTGCTTGTATTTATAATGCATGGAGGAAACGGAGTCCTCCTCTCTTTCACGCATGACTGAATGAATTAGCCTGTTGTCTGTCTTGCTCTTTCCTGCTCCTCTTCTCCATCCTCTTTTGGTCTCAGTGTAGCGACACATGTCCGGAAAAGCTATGGGGAAGAGAGACGAGCTGACCACAAGTGCAGGAAGATCAGAGACATTCAGTGGACTTCATGTCCTGTGACTTGTCTGTGCAAATGAGTCAGACTCACCCTCCAGTTATATTTCAAGAGAGAGTGCAGTTGCACTGGGATGCACAAAACTATTTAAATCACATGCACGGTTTTGGGAAGCCCAGATTTGTGAAATAGTGGGAGTCTAAATTAAATGGGTTTGCCATTTGAGTTAACACAAAATGAAGTTATTTTATAAACATGACAGTGCACATTTCATATTCTGCTTTTTTAAAGAGTTCCCAGTGTGTGTTCCTCTACTACATTTTTGCCATGGTAACAGTGCCTGGAATCCAAACAAACCACCTACTTACGTAGCCATGGTTAAACCGTGGTTAGTCTGACTATAAATAGTGGTTATGTTGGTCATTTGTTTCCTTTGCAGGGCTGTGCCTACTACAACAGGCCATAATAGCTACTGGGAATAATTATATGAAGGATAGGGTGTTGCTACTCATAGATAGAACTGGAGGGTTCTAAAGGGGGTAAAGACATTTACCATATGGCAACGCAGTCATTACAATGATGAACAATTATATCTCTCACCAGGGTCAATGGCACTTGTGCTGTGATAAACATTAGTTTATTTGTAAGGCAGTTATGTTATGCAGAAATAGAAGGCCTGTTACATAGTGCTCAATACACAGTGGCTCTTTGAAATCCTCATCATCCTTTTAAAATATTAAGTTTAAGCCAAATTCAAATGTTAATGTTTGATATTTATTCATATTTTATTTCATTTCGACTACAATTTTAAAGGTTCAGTGTGTAAATGCCCCTCACCTAAAAATACGAAATACACAAAAGGCCCTCGTTAGAGTCGGCGTTTGGTTTTTCTGTTCTGTTCTGGGCTAAGGGGATATCACCTCTGCTTCACACTCCGACATAGTAGGTGGAGGTAATGGCCACCTGCCATAAAATGGAAAAAAAAAGAAGAAGAAGAGGAAGTCTGTTCTGAGGTACTGCAGAAACATACGTACATGACAGAGAAACATAACAGACTGAAAGTTGACCCTCTCCCTCTGCAGATAGAAACGGCTCATTCTAAGGTTTCTCTTATTTTCAGGTGATTATACACCAATGAAAACATTATTATGAATATTATATTCCATCTCTATAATTTGAGCTCACAAAATCTTACGCACTGGACCTTCAACAATGTTATCTATGAAACATTTGTAAAACAGTAATATCCAATCCGTCATAGACTTAGAGTGTAAGTAATTTACTAAAAAATATCCCCACATTAATCAATGATTTCTTTCACATTGAAGATAATATACGTATATATATATATAGTTATCATTTGAAATCAAGCTGTAAACAGGGTATTTCCAAAAGAAGAGTATGGTCAGTAAGATTCAACGTGCCAAGATTCATTCATTTATTTTCCATAACTGCTTAATCGTCTGGGCGACAGGGGGGCTGGATCCCGGCTGACATCGGGCGAAGGTAAGGTACATCCGGGACAGACAAACAACCATTCACTCTCACATCCACGCCTGAGGGCAATTTACAGTGACCAATGAACCTATTCAGGTGCATGTCTTACCCAGAGAAAACTCATTCAGACACAGGGAAAACATGCAAACTCCACATAGAAAGTCCTCAGCTGGACGGCGCTAGATTCAAAACCCAGGACCTTCCTGCTGTGAGGGGACAGTGCACCACCACGTTATTAATATTTGCAAGCTTTTTAGAGATGAACGCTTGCCATTTCAGTTTTTGTTTATTCATTTAAATGAATATAATGGACAAATTCCTACATTTGTATTACTTCTCTGTACATCACACTGAATTTACCCCTGTGTATTCACTTTAGAATAAAACTGCCCTGTCTTTGAACACTGAAGGTTAACATTAGAGACACATGTTATTACCACACTAATCACTGCACACAAGCTACTCTTAAATGGAAGTAATCATGTTAGTGCAACATGTTTACAGACCTGTATAGACTGAATACAGCAGTATACAGGAATATACTGCTAACTCCAGCACTGTTAAACAGCAGAGAGCAGAGCCACAACTTTAAATACCTTGACAGCGCTGCTTTATAAGGAACCCCCCCTTCCCTTACTGACTTTTCAGAAGTCCCCAGGGACACGCTTTTACAGGCTTTATGGAGCCATTTCTCAGACCGGACTATGTCAGTGTGAAAGCAAACACAGCATCATTTTAGCTCCCTTACAAATCTACATCTACGTCTGAGACGCTTCAATGCCAGCTAGAGTGAAGAGATATAATACAATACATAAAAAAACAAGCTTGTGGAGTCACAGCGGGTGGCCTTCTCCTTGGCAATAATTAAAACTTTTCAAGCTCCCTCTCTGTAAAACTCACACTTACACAACAGACAAGAGGTGGCGGCAGAAACGAAAAATTATGACCTTTCCTTGTGAAAGGAGAATGGCAGTGTAATGTAATTTCAGCTTAGGAAAATGGACTTGTGAAAAGGGAGGGACAGCATGGAAAGCAGGATGTGAAAGACTCAGTGTTGTCTGGGTTTGTGCTTTTAATGTGAGAGAGGGTCTGAAAGGCTTGGTTTCAATACTAAATGAATAGGAAAAGCCCACATTCTCTCGAGGGATATAGAAAAAGGCAAGGTCTTTTTCTCTGCAGCGAACTTGTTTTGTTGCGGATTAATGACATTGGCGGAAAAAGGGGACAGACGTGTTTGCATCTGTTTCTATTTTCTTGCTTCTTCATTAGATAGAGATATGAGCAGGAAATCAGGACGTATCAGGGAGGTGAAAGGTTACTGGGGTGTAGCTGAAGACCACACAACATCTCATACAACGTTGAAAAAACAGACAGTCTCATAATATACTTCAGAAGCACGCCATGAACTCTCCTTAGGAAAATGGTCTGCCTGCTGTTTTGCACAGCTGCCAGGGAAAACATTTCCATCAAATGTTAGCTGCATCTCAGTTTCACGTTACATATACTACACTGTATTTCAAGGCAGCAGCTAACAAAGACATACTGTGCTATGGTTCAAAAGTACACAATGGGACATTCTCAAATTTTAAAGGAAGACTTCAGCTACAAGGTAAACATCTTTTCTCAGACTGTTCCAGACCAGTAAGGCAAATTCACAGTTTGTTGGCTCATCACACTCAACTGAAAGGCTTGTTGGTCATAATGACTTTGGACTGATGATCTCACTCACCTAACAACATTGTAAGAGAAACACAGCCATGAACAGAAGCATTGTAGTGACTCAGGGTTCTGCTGTAGTTTATGACTAGCTAATACAAAGCCTGGCTCTGTCAGGCCAGCCAAGCTACGGAAGCCCGCCAAGGTCCCAGTGGGTGGTTTCTGTTAAAATAATCCCCCCGTGACATCAGACGGCCGACCCCCCCTTGTAGTAGTTCAACCTATATCCCCGCTTCACACCAGCTGACATCTCTACACCTACTCACACACATACACTTTACTTTTTTTTTTTTTTTTTTTTTTTTTTTTTTTTTTGCACAGTGCTCTTGTACTGCACGAAACGCTCCAACAAGTGATTGTTTATACATATAGCTGTGACTTTCTCTGCTCTCCCTCATCTAGAGCTGGGCTGTTTATAGGCTCTGTTGAAGGACATTTTAACACACCAGTAATGAATTCCAGTGTGAAATTTCACCATGTGTAAAGTGGGTAGAAAAGGGTGTCAAGGGAGAGGACAGGAAGGAAGAAAGTAGTGCCAAATAGCGATGGAAGTCACGTATGGACTGTTAATCCAAGGCTTTTACAATCATACATTTCTCTTCTTGAACAAGTGTCCTGTATTTTTTTCCCCTTTACACCTGACATACGCTATAAATGTAATTAAACGTCGATAAAAGATTTCCATTATCCTATGTACCTCATTTAAAAAGCTTAAAGGTGAAAGAGCAAGCTGAAAGCGCAGCATGTAATGCATGGCTGGCTAGACTGCTCTGGCTTTGTTCCACAGCGCTGATGGTCAAAAGATAATAGGGGGAAATTTGCTAGCAGTTAAGCACAGCCACTTAAGTTTCTAATACAATGTCAACACAAAGTGGGAGTGCAAAGAGGTTTCTGTGTCCTGTTGCTACATCTACTGATTAGTTCGGATAATTAAACTAAATTATTTTAATGTCGGTTATTTTAGGCCACCAAGCATGATACCACATCCTGCCATGTAGTGTTAAACTCTAATCTTAATTAATAGATACCAACATTGTCTCATTTTCCTATGGTGCAGCCTAGTAGGCTTTTCATTTACTATGTGAACGCTACCTAAATACTAAACTATTCTGCAGTTCCCAAAAGTTCAGCATTTGTTTAGTGTTTTGCATCTACGCTAGCAACCAAACGGTAAACACAACAGCAGCGCCCATACCAGCCAGTGACTGAAATGGTCTACTCAAAGCGGCCCTTTAAATTAACAAATGCATGCTGAAAAGTTTTCGGTTGCCCATTTTCTCCACAACAAAGTTAAACTCTCCTTCTGTGTCATGTAATTACCGCCTCTCAGCTCCAAAGCTTGACCAGAACTAGTGCGTTTGGCAATTAAAGCAACAATGTAGAAAGTGCCTCTGCTTCCTGGGCACGGTCAAAGAGGCTTCTGCTGACATTTTGATATGTTTTGACACTGACTCTATAAAGCTGCAGTCCACCACAAACTTTGGGAAATAAGCTAATTTGCTTTCTGGCAAAAAAAAAAAAAACCTTGGACGTGAAAGGTCAGAGAAAGAGCTGGAACCAGGGGAGTATTAGCTACTGACGTCCTGAGAAATCTTGTATTTCAAAAGCTATCAGAAATAGGTTACAAAAAGTCAAACGATTCCCTTTAAAACACTAAGAGGACTTGAAACTCAAAAGACAGACATTCTGAAAGGAGCATGTGGCCCCGTGACACCCCTCCACTAATCCCCCTGCTCTTTTGTTATTGTCAACATATTGTGCTATTTAGGTTTGTTTTTTTTAAATCAGTTATTATGTGGTTTTTGGTGTTTCAGTTTTACATATGGCTTAGATATGATGCGCTGTTCACACTGTTGAGAGTTTCTCAGACGTTGTTGGAAACGCCGCGGTTCTAAGCATGAATGATGGCTTCTTCATTTGCATCATTCCACTTTTATGGGACTGTTGAAAAAGTACATCTGAATGTTTTCTCTCGTCCTATTTCTTTTTTTTTTTTTTTTTGCGTTCGCCTTATTCGCTGTTACAATCCACTGACAAATCAAAAGCTTCATTCAGCTTTCACTGTGCCTTTTTTGACTGCAGTTATGAGTACGAGTGCAGGCATCAGTCAGTCTACCACTAATTATCAGCATGACATTGGCTTTTCAGTGGGCTGGAAAACACTTTGCTGAGTTGCAGTTCACTGTCGTAAATCACTCCACTTAAACGTCAGCGCAGGGGAAGAGATTTAGGACCTGGACCCTGAGAAACCATGCTCAGCTGGGGTCCTGTGCAGGGGAACACTTCAGAGAAATGGTGTTTTAGTTGGGCTTAGCTGCTACAGGGGATCCAAATATTTCCCAGACAGAGCTCATAATTTAACCAACTCTCTTTTTTTCTTTCTTTTGATTGCATTTATCTCTTATCTGTGCATATAATATCTGTGTTTTGTGGATACTAAATGACCATACACTATAGAACCAATGATATAAAACATGTCCTCATAGAAGTCATAATTGCTGACAATTACTGTTCATTAATAGACAGTTAAAATACCTTTAGTACTACATTTGATTAAAGGTACAATATTCATCATTCGTCATATTCTCACGTGCTAGAGTCTGCTTTTGTGCAGAGATCTGGTTGTTTATCAACTATCGACTATCGTCCTACGCACCGAGAAATCAATGTGCAGGCTGTTGTCATGGATGTAGTCAACCAAGACGGTCGTTAGCTTAGAAATGGACCGACTTTCAGCACAAGACAGACTCCAACACAAACTTCACGTAAGCACACAAGCAAATCTTACATATTGAACCTTTAAACTCCTACTGCTGATAAACGCTTAGTTGATCACTTTTGTTACCAAGGCCAAAACCATACTTTTTACAATACAGGCATACAGGGTAGTTCATTAATGGACTAAATTTCAATCATTATTACTCGTCTTTACTCTAGGTTTTTTTTTTGTTATGCTGACATATTTCAGTTGATTCCACAAAAGTAATGAGGTTTGAACCCCAGCCCCAAATTTCATGTTGAATTAAGTTTCAAATGAGGCGTGAACAGGAAAAACAAAAATAAATTAAAAACTTCATGAAGTTGTAGGTGTGATTTGTCATTTTGTCCTCATTTGTATTTCATCTTGATCTAATGCACAAGCAGAACCCTTCGTCACATCACTTTCAAGCTTCATACCAACACACTTTTCCATGACTAAATCTGATAGGGAGGCCTGTCTATAAATGAGGCCCTTAGTCTCGCTGTGCTCCAAGGAGGGAAACTGTGATACAGAAGCTGCAGTGAAGGGGCCTCCCAAAACCCATATCCGGCTTTAACCTGGGTCTGCAAAGTCAGTGTGTGTTTGAGATCAGAGCGTCACATTAGCCCTGTAATGAGAACCAGCTGAAGGCACACACTACCAGACTGACCCTCTCCAGCTCCGACTGACCCTCCTCTCACCGCCACCAC
>JAPQRN010000022.1:18049903-18119957 GCA_037367275.1 Coranthus polyacanthus | reverse complement strand
CCCCTGCCCCCCCAAACCCAGGAGACAACCTCTCTCGTGCTTAACTTGCTGCATTTAGGCTCAGATAAATGCTTTATCCAGATGCTGGCTCTCAAACCCTTCCATCATCCAGCGATACTCTAAACCATTCCAGTGCACACACCCAAAGACTGAAGTACATGCTGCAAACATAAACACCCACGCTCAACCGTGCACATATTATTCACCTTACACACACACACACTTTCACTCTCTCCGCCGTGAGTTAGACATCTCACAACCTGACAGTCATTTCTCCGTTGCCTGCTGGCTGAGTCAGCCCAACCGTCTACTGCCATTCACCTAAGCGTTTTTCCACCACGCTACTGTTGAGGAGACCCGCCCTGCTCCACCCATCCAATCCAGCCACTTTTCCCCCCGTAAGACCAGCTCAGCTCGCGCTCGCCCCCGCCTCTCAGTCCTCCTCTACCCACCGTTTTTGGCCCAAAATAAACAACTTGGAAAAGCCCGGGAACACAGAAAAGAAAAAAAAAAGAAAGTCAAACAGCACTGCTTATGTTCCAGCTCCAACTTATACATCCATTTTATTTTTCCACAATTTGCATGGTTTAGTCTCATTATTGAGGTACTGACTTGAAGATGGATAACACTGGTTTCAGTGAAACATTTGGCAGCTGGTAGAAGAAACAGGAAGAATCGTCTGTCGATTTGAACCTGATCCAGGCTCCTTTCTCACTTCTCGGTTTGACTTCCTTAAATAAACCAATGCGTTTCTCATACCAGCAGGTTTGATTGGCAATAATAAAACAGAGAAATATGCAAACAGTCTTGAGGAATCGTTTTATTAATAGCCTGTGTGTTACGTAGTAGTTTATTTATGGTGCTTCTGTTTTGTGATTAAGCATAAACAGAAATATTTGTATTTGAAAAGTCACATGTGGGATCTTAATCCAGTGTAAAAAGTTGTGCTTTGTTTAGTTAACCTTTCCTTAAACAGAGTATGATTCATTGAGTGTGAATGTTCTTTTTCCAGGAAGGCCCTGCCCCACATTCACATACACCTGGAAGCTACTTCTTCGGAGCGATGTGCCCTCAATTTTTTTGCATCACCTCATTTATGACAATAGAGAAACAAATGCAACTTTTTATCTTTCCTGCCTCAATTAAAAGGTCTGTAAAAACCTTGCCTTGACCAGCCAGCTGCTTTTGTACATTTTTTTCCCCTCAAATAAACATAAAAAAGTGCCATATGCTCAGTCATTGCAGCCCTGCCCACCCAAGGTACACAAGGCTTTAACATAGACTGCGCATTCAACGTAAACACTGGTTTTGTTGGGCTTTAATGTTCATGCCGCATCTGTGGTAATGGTTTAAACATGTGGTGACAAAATTGCCTCGGGGGGGAAACAAACATCTCTGCATCTCTGCCAAATCATTCACTGACATCAGCCGCTCTGCACACCGCAGTGCGCCTGGAGGTACGTCGTGGCAACATGCATCCTCTCACACAAGCCACTGTTTACTGTACATCACTCACGCCCTTTGGCAGCTGTGTTGTCTACGGAAACAGCAGAAGTCCAGCACTGTAATCTATGAGTCTTACTCCAACCTCCAGCTCTGTGGTTACAAAAAAAGGAAAAATGAAGCTCACCCCTAACACCCATTTGTTTTTTTTTGTTTTTTTTTGCAGGTGTTGCTAAAAGCATAAGACATTTGTTTTAAGTTAAAACACACACGCAAAAGCCAAGCCACTTTTACCTGACGTATAAGTACCTCCAATATAGACAACCATTTCTCACCTGGAAGCACTTTGTCCATTTCCTCTTAAAAATTGTCAGCCTTGACCACTGAAGTATAGGAAAATAATGGGTTTTACATCTGTGTCCTCCTTAAGACCTGAATGTGTGTAGGAGATGATACTGTGAAACAATGATCTCATTCCTTTAAAGGTTGTTAGAATGTTTTAACATGACAAACTGTGAGAGTGAGAAACAGCCTGCATACTACTCTAAAACTGGCCCTCGCAGTTGTAGTCATCTTACGGTTTAAATAAATATGAGTTTATTGGCGACTAAAACTACATGATTAAGATCTGGAAATGTTACCTTCTTGGTAAAATAAACCAAAGCTGAGTTTCGTGCGACACAGGCTGCAAACCATGCACTCTGCTGAACCTGATTTGTCCACATCGGCCTGGGGGCTTTTATATATAACATGATTTGATGTTGCTACTGACAGAGTGTCATTATTTTCATGACTGCAGGAGGCTATTTTTCAGGAAAACTTCAACACGCGCATCATACGCATTTAAACAAACAGCCCATGTTGTTGTTTATCTGCTGATGACAGACACAAAGTCCCAAAAGAGAAGGTAACGTGACAAGGGTCATGACTCAGATCTGAAGCACAGTGCCACGAGTTTACGTGCATCAGAGCCTGATGTACCGCAAGGATGCCTCAAAGACAAAAAGCTAAAAAAAAAACTTCAAATAAATTAAAGGGGGGGGGGGGGGCTTTTGAAGCAGTAATAAATCTTATGAGATAATGTGAATAGACTGAGTGTAAAAACTTAAGAACTACACCAGACACCTTTTTTTCTTTCTTGCTGTTTCTGTAAGTTGGCACAGAACTTCAGCAGATAGACAGACAAGGTCCTTATTACATCAAATTTGCATTTAGATGATAACAAGAGGAGGGAGTTTGAATGGGCTGTTGTTCCAACAAGTTCTCCGTGTATCCAGCAGATGTAATTACAAGTAATGCACCTCATTGCCTCTGACTGATTACAGTGTTATTTCCTCATTTCATCTGAGAGAATTGGTTCATAATCCTCCTTTGTGTAACCCCCAAATGTGAAAGACTGACTCAACTAAATTCTCTATTTGAAAAGAGCGTATGCGGTGCAGACAACGGCGTGGAGATCAAACTCCCCCCTCTACTGTACCACCCACCTCAAGGATGACAGCAGATCAAGACTATTGTTAAAGGTCGACTGCTCCTCAACTACTCAGCTGTTCATCGTGAAAGTCAAAGCATTGTACCACAGTCAAAGACCTGTCTAAAGTGCCAGAATGCTGGATACAGGACCTAATAGTGCATGTCAGCTAAATGTAGCCTTTAGGTATGTTCAGAAGCTATGAGGCATAAAGTATAATCATGATCTTTAAAAAGGAGAACAACAACTGCTCTGCTGATTATAACGTGCGGTAGAGACAGAGCTGTGAATATTGTGCACCGGCTGTCGGTAACAGGCACTTGTTAACAATCACAAACAATAAATTAGAGCAACAAATTCTTTCAGCCGTCACAGATTTCTGAAGTAAAACTCCTGTGCGTTATCTACAGACAGGTGACAAATGAAAGGAGAAAAAAAACGGATGATTGTGGCCTCTTCCAGGATGATAGTGCACTCATCCATAGGACACGAGGGGTCACTGAGTGGTTTGATGAGTATGAAATGATGGGAGTCGTGCTATGCTCAATATCACTTTACATCACCATTTTTACTACTACGACCAAATGGCTTATGTCTATTCCCACTGTTGAAAAAAATAATAATATCAGGTAGCATTTTACCTAAATAGTGGATATCCTATATATATATATGTCTAATGATGGATTTTACTGTACATAGCTTTTGAAAGAATGGCGTCTATCCCACCGGTAGGTTGTTAGTAATGTCACGCGTCTGTATGTACACAATAGTGAACAGCAGTCGCAGCACGTCAAAGTCTTGTAAAGTTGTTCGATAAGCAGGCAACTGTTTTAGAACAACAAACATCATGACTAAAAGGACAAAGTACAACCCTGTATGTTAAAGAAGAAGAGAGAAAGTTCAAGTTAACAATTAATCTAAAGGAACATTTTGGAAACATTCATTTCCACTAATATGCCACTAATCGTGAGGTAAACAGGAAAGACCATACTTTATAGACACCTGATGAAAACATGCTGCATGTGATGTAAATTATTTTCAAATTCTGGATCAATGTTGCTAAGATTTCACAACCATAGTGTAGTTTTTAATTTCTAATTGTAGCATTCACGTGGTTAGAATTGAAACACATGATATATTTAGACGTGCAACATCTGCATGGGTGTGTTATGCATGGACTCTTACAGGATTGGCAAGGACAACTTACGTTTAGCTTTCATGCTGTTGAAACCTCATGGAAATTGTTGTTAAATGCTGCCAATAAAACCAATTATGCGTTTATATTTTAAATGCTGATTACAGGTTTTTTTTTTGTAAATACATGTAACGGTAAAGATGTAAAGGCTATGGAACTTGCTCTCAGCACTCACTTTCTGTAGATAAAATAAACAGAAAGCAGTTGTATTTTTGCACAATCCATCCTTCAACCCTTTAGAGCCATCTGTGTCTTATGGTTGCTTCCTGTGTTAATGTTTATTGACCTTCTTGAATGAACATAATTGAGTGGGTGAAATCGTTACCTTCAGAGCGCAGTCTCTTCAAACCTGTATAGAAATGTATTAGCTGATCCAAGTCTTGTGAGCTTCTCATCCATCATAGAGTATCTGTAATCTCACTGCAGCACAATTAGGTTCACTGATGTAGGTGCCACATATGGGTGAGTAATTTGATGCTATACAACATGCCATATGCACAGATGGCTTGAGCAGATCTTGCGCATAATACCCACATCACTACACCCAGTTTTACATACATTGATGACAGCTCCTCTGCAACATTTAGATTTATGAGCACATTTGTTCATCTTTTCATGGCTCTAGATGGCTTTTTGCCCACTTTAGGGGGTGAATATTGACAAGGCTGTCAGACTCAGATGGATACAGGAGTCGGAGGAGAGCAATGTTACAGTGTCAGTGAGTAAGTGAGAGAGAAAGAGATTACCAACGGGGTGAGTAAGTGAGCACTCCCGAAAGAGAAAGTGAGCAATGTTTTTTTATTCACTGCTGGAGGCGAGGTCTCCAATGAGACAGAGTCACTGTCTTGACTGAAAGCTGAAGCAAAGTCCATGATGGATAAAATCAATACCTGTCTTCAAAAAAAGCAGGCGGCTGAAAAGAAAATAGAACCTGGTAGAGGCAACTTCTTTAAACTTTGACGTTGCGGAAAATCCAAACCCCAGGAGGCTTAACGCAGCTGATTTTAAGTATTGACTGTCTGAGAGGTGACATGTTGTTTAGTCTGTAATTCTCTTTAGTACAACGGGCGTATGAGCGTGCCACGTCATATTCAGCAATTGCTTGTAATTACCTGCATGACAATGAAGAAGAATGGCGACAAATTATGAAGTTTATGGGGTTTTCGAAACCAAAATTACCTCAAAGTACTAAAATATAATTGTGAAAAACTTAGGTAAGAATCGCAACCTAAATACACATGACTCAGGTCTGGATAATTTGCGAATTATGTTCGTACCTGGAAGAAAATTCAAAACGCACGCACACAACAAAGGTGAATGTGACAAGTTCTCATAAATCACTCATATGAGACTTTTAATAACACATTTGTTAGTACAAGTGGTTCTTACGAGAGGCCTGTTGTGTCTCCTCTTTAAGACTCCAACAGAATGTGAGATTATAGCAGTCTTATAAGTTTATTTCCACCACACTGTGCGGCATGGATCTATACGTGGTACAGTGTCAGGTTTGATGTATGTAGACTGTACAGTGATAACACCTACTGAATTGTGAGCTACAACACAAATCAGTGTACAAGAATAAAATGTCATCTGTGCTACTACAGTAGTAAACAACGGAGCTAAGCTGAGAATCATAGTATTTACGTGTCATGGCTCAGGAAAAGAGGCCGTCTTGGGATGACAATTTTGTAATGACGACTTTAGGTAAATATATTTTAGCAAACATAAAAGTGTGCGCTGTGTTTTGTCATTTCATGCGTGTCCTTGTTGGTTTGTTAGCAGACGTAGGCCGTAGCAACAATCGCATTGTGAAATGGTCATCCTAAATTTCTGACACTGCCAGAGTTTTGTTGCAAACAACTGTGAATGTTTGCGAACCTCTCTCCCATTGTGACGTAGGACCGGCCGTCTGGAACCAGTACCAAAGATATCACTACATTTCATACAGCTCAAAGCACAGGTTATCATTAGTTTTTAATACATCACTTATTACCCACTTAACTAATTTGCAGCGTTGTTTAATCAACACATCAAATCATTTCATATTTGAAATTCTTTATTATATTAAATCCTTTTTGTTTTGTGAAGCGGAGAGAACATAAACACACTGTAAAACAGAGGTGTTATGTAAAGAAAAAAACTTTTAAAAGCGTGAAAACTCAAAATGTGACAGAGAGCTGCTTTCCTTGACTGGAAAGTAACTGTTTAAAATAGTTTATGTTTATGTTGTATGTATGACATTATGAAATGAAATGAAGTCTACACTTACATTTCATTATCCTTTAAAGTGACTATACGTGCAGTCATAAAATACAGTATATCAGAGCCAGCATTTTGACATTATATGAACAAATTGTGTGCCGTGTTTAAAATATGTAAATTAATGTCGTTAAAGAGGTCACCCCGTTGCTCCTTCTCCCTTTGGACGAGTGGCGGTATGTTATGATGGTGCTATTACAGATAATGGTCCCACCTGGAGCAAATGTTCTGTCCTTCACCTACTTTCTTCTCCATTTCCCTCCTAATGTTTTATGAACATGTGCTCAACATACTGTAATGTGGCACACATCACAACCCGGACCACATGTCTTGTTCAGCAGTCTTACAGGTCAATTATATTATTAACTGCATCGGGTGTCGGCTTTCACAGCTGAAAACTGCTTTTATGTAAAAAGCTACAAACACAGTATTTAGAAATCAGTCAGCTGCACACAGCATCGAGTTGTCTATGATCACTTTCAATATCAAAGGATCAAATAGGAGCACGATGCAAGATCTAAGCTGTTAAATTAAGCCTTTTCATGAAGTTGCACTTATATCCTCTCTCGTGTGCATAGCTGTTATTGCTCTTATGGTAAAACTTTCTAATTCATCTGTATTTTCCCTCTTGAGAAAACCAAGGGTAACATCACAAACACTAACCGTGTTTTGTACAGTCACTAAGCAAAGAGAATTTCCTCATATGCAACATCAAAATTTCACTTCCGCAGCTATAAAGAAACAATTTGACATCTGTCGGTAAAAATAGGACACTTCTCTCCGTTAACAGCCCCACTTTAGTTCAATAGAAATAGATATTTTATTGCAACATCATGCCCAGTGTAGCTTCAAACAATACGCAGATTTCACAGTGATTCACTTTAATCAGCGTCTATTGATGTATGCCTTTTATTCTTCGTCAGCTCATTCATAATCACAATGCGTGAATTAAGGACTGTAACAGAATAAATGATTGTTAAAACAGACTGGAGTGCTCTTAAATGCTTTTGCCCAGTAGACTCAGAGGAGCACTTCAATCTGTGTAAAAAAAAAAAAAACCTTGATCTCAGTCATGGAGCCAAGCATCCAAAACTGAGGAAAATGGTGATAATCCCTTTTAAGGCTAGATTTTTTGTGGCTTATAGGCTTCAGGCGGGCTTTCTTTGTTATACCTGCTCCTCTTTTAACCTTGTGCATGAATCCCTCCTGCGCACCTGAATATCAGTCTTTCAGTCTAATGTTGTTTCTTGTTGTTGTCTGAATGTTGACCATATAAACCTTTACTCCTCCGAATTAGAAATAGCACGGATTATCGTTTATCCGAGGGGCAAGGACCTCGGCTCCAAAAGGACCTCGGAGTCATTCTGGTCTCATTCGTTTTATTTGGACCCTCTAATAAGTGTTCTGGTGGTCCATCATTCCTAAGGTTTTAGGGCTAATAGAAGGATTGGATTTCTGCTTTGATTGACAGGTGTGTATGATGGCTTGACAAATTGGACTTTCGAAGGCTTCAGTTTATCGAATCAAATGTATTTTTTTTCCTGACAGACAGCTTCAACTGTATTTGTAGCTGTGCAAGTTACACCAGCTAGACCATCAAATGATTTTGTTGCACGAATGTTTGATGAAGTTTTACCGCTTTGCGCTATCAGTAAACTAGCGTTTAAGCATTAGCTCCGCCCCTTTGTCCAAATATGGTCACTTGTAGCTCCAAAAAACCCAACACGGCAACGGCCAAAACACAAGCTACTGGCTTCAAAACCACGGTTCAAAAACCAAAGGGTGACGTCACAGTACATCCGTCCACTTCTTATGTACAGCCTCTGGGCTTATCTGTCTCATATGAGATTTTGTGAAGATTCAACTTTTCCATTCTCTGTTTGCATCATTAAACCAAGAATGATATACTTTCACCTGCACGGGAGAAATGGGACAGGACGCCTCCTACACTACAAAACCCAAACCTAAACCATCTGCAGATGTGTTTACTGGTGTTTACCCACTGAGTAAGCAAACCTTGCAGAATGTGAGAACCGACGCGCCACATGGTTTGAACATGCATATATTACATCGCATACCTCACAAGAAAATCTAATTCTACGCTGGTGGATATGATAGTCATAAATCTGAGGATTAGCTTTTTCAGTCTTTCACAGATCTGGATGATCTGTCAAGCTGGCAACAAGCTTTGTGTAAAAAGTCTCAGATTTCTCAAAGCTTCTGTATCAAATGTCAGGCAAACCACAATAAAAGCGCCTGTAAAACACTTTCGTTTTTTTTTTTACCCCCCCAAAGAATGGAGAAATGCAGTCCTTTCCTCTTAGAAGGATTTTCAATTCATTGAGCAAAAATGAAATATTTTCCTATTTTGCGCTATTGCTCTGTCACACACTGCTTCAAAAAAACAGAAATAGCCTTTTCAGAGACACGTTCAACTCCATCAAGCAAACAATCAGTCAATCAGCTGATCATTAGTGGTGGCAGATACCAATAAAAAAGCCTTGAATATGCACTGAGTTTGTTTGAAATTCGTCTGAGTTAGATGGAAGCTGGGGATGCTCAGGAGCCACATTTTAAAAGTCACTGGCATCACCTGGAGTGTTTTGTCTACTTGTTTTCTCCTATCTGAGTGGCTGTATGACATGAAAACAGATTACAAAAACATTAATTTGCCTTCCAAAGAACACAAGCTAACCTAGTTGAAAGCTATCTGAGTGTAATTAAAATTCCTCAGGATTTAAATACATTCTCGAGTGTGCATGTTAACGGCCCTTTTGGGAGCTTCTTGGACTAATCGGAGAGACTGAGAAGTGTGTTCCTTTTGCTAATGGGTGAACACATGATTTCACAGCTCCCAATGCGATTATACTCTTATTAGGGTCAGACATTCATAAAGACTCATTTGCAATTTTTCCCATAATGTGTGTGGGTGATATCATTTCTATCTCTTCTGGTGTGCGCAGTCTTTTTGCTTTGATTCCAGTGACTCAGTCCCTTTGAACCAATTTGTATGCCACTGAGCGGTTGCACTCAAACTTAACCCAGTCTTAATAACAAGCAAAAGTTGAAACCAAAAAAAGCCAAAAAAAGGGTAAAAGCCTCTCTCTGTTCTGGTGTTGCAAATGTTCAGGTTTACAGCCTCGGAGGGATCAATAGATGGGTAATTTCCCTACAAAATTAAAACGAATTTTGTACACAGAGCTAATGCATGCCGCACTTTTGGACAAAAAAAACATCACAGAAAACATATTCCACAGAGGTCAGTTGGTACGTAGGTAAAAGCCCCCCCCCCCATTAGTTTGAGATTAGTTTAGAGATACTGCTTGTAATTTGTTGCATCTCTGTGTTCTCTTCTAAATAAATAAAGCCACCTAATATAGGCAGAGATCGCAGAGATGTTTTCATTTGAGGTAATTGAATAATGCGCAAGTGCTCAGAGAAGGCAGCATAATTAATGGTTAACAAGCTAATGCTTCAGTTGGCTGTCTGTCTCAGGCAAACAAGACTCGGTATTTTAGGCACGTATCACGCAGTTAGGTCAGCAGTTTGAGAAAAAGCAGCATGACATTTTGTTTCCTTTCTCTGAGTCATATGAAGGGTGTGGCTCCATGTCTGGCGCAAATAATTCTCCGTAAATTCTTATTTAAGTCTACCGTATTATAACTGTTTTTAGCTTGTAATGTCAACTAACCGGGTCTAAACACGACATGATATATGATTACAGTGTTTTTAGTGGCTTTCAGTACAGCACGGATACACCGGACATTTATGATCTGGAGTGCAAAAATGACTGCTACCGTGGTATTTTTCCTCTAAATGCATTATGATTGCCATTGTCATTACTGTTATAAATCTACCTCAAATCTATATTCTGATGATACGCCTTGGCAAACAGGGTTGTTAAAAGTTTTTTTTTCACAAAACAAAGGGCAAAAATATGGGTAAAAATAAAACAGAACTGAATGTATTGGCAACAACACAAGTGAGAAGCTTAAGATGTATGACTCATCCATCTGCTTCATGCTTCAGAAGGCCACACACATGAAAACTCACACATACAGTGTACAAATAAACACTCAAGCATCCTTATTTCCTGCTCAAATAGAATCAGCCACAGACACACTCATTTCTATCCACTAAAGGGCAAAAACAGACAAACACACAGCCTTCCACGCAGATAAAGGACCTGATTAAATAAAAGCATGTGCATGTGCTGGTGGCATGAAGGTTACAGAGGATGGCTTATAACTGCAGGGGTGACAATTTGAATCCCTAAATGAGCTAAAGGTTGTGTAACGCCGTTTCCTCCCACTGAAAAGGTCCAATGATGTACCCTTTAGGAAGACACATCACAAACTGGAGGTTTCTCACCGTGACTGTGTATAATGAAATGATTGTGAAGTTAGGTTTTACTTATATTGTTTTGGGTTTTTTTACACCAAAAATGTGCATATATATATATATCTGGCTTTTTAAGCACCGGTTAACTCGCTTAAAGTAAGCGACTGACGCTGTTTGCCGTTCTGCTTTTCATTTCGGTGCATCACATTCGATGTCACAAACCTGCCGGAAATCAGGGGACGGCAGATTCCCCTCAAATTCCACTTGAACCAGGAGGAGCTCTTTCTCTAACGTCGCTGTCTTGCCAGTGTTGCATATCGTACGATACAAAGAGTATCATCACCTTTGCGTGTTGTTCCTGACTGGCTATTTACGTGCTGTGTGTCATAGCATTGCACTGGAAAAGGAGTGAAAAATGGTGGATGCACTCGAGTGTCGATCTGAGATGGAGCGAATGAATACCCCTGACCACTGCTGAGTTATTCAGCCATGGAATGAATGCAGATTATTGCCAGTTGTACCCTTTCACACTGAAAATTTTTTTGTCCAGTGTGAAATGGGCATTAGTGTTGAAATATCCCTACATATTGCTCCTTCTATATCTAACATAGTGTGGAGCGTATATCTACATTCTTGGTAATCTGCCATATGAGAAACAAACTGTAACGAACATGGAGCACATAAATCTATATTAACACCTTAATCTTACAGTTTAGCACTTGAATATAAAGTGACAATGACTGTGCAGCCTCATTTAGGGTGTGGTGAGCAAACACAAAGTGTGACATTTGCACTCGGTTGACACAACTTTGGAAAAATAAACTGCACACATAGATTATGTTCAGACACACATGCACGACCAGCACTGCTTTGTAAGGCTGATGACATGGAATGTGTTTTCTGCGTTTTTACTGCATTCGTCCTTTAAGTCTGCCAAGCTTTGAGGTGGTTTTGGATTGAGGAGAAGAAGGCTCTTTTTTTAAACATTTATAAGCTGCAGGGTGACTCTGTTGCAGAAGGGAGGGACAACTAAGCCCGGCCGTAGAGGAAACCGCCTCCCCCAAAAAAGCAAACCAAACAAATGGCACAAAAAGTTATTTTTCAGATGGCTACTGTAAAAGGAGTCTTTGTCCTCAAAAATCTGCTCCAACCGACACTTGACTAAGTACAGCAAAGGAAAGGACAAATGGAAAGAAAGACTCAAACAGAAAGTACGCAATGTACCCAGTGGGAGGAGGGGATTTTCTGGTGAGAGGCAAAAGATGTATTTTGGGGAAAAGCACTCCTTCTGCAAGCTTCTGATCCACTGTTTCACCAGAAGGCCTTGGCGTAGTGTCAGGGCGTTGGTCTTGTTTCCAACAACATCACTTTCTCTGCAACAGCGGCTTTAAAAGACCTTAATAATGTGTTTTATTTTTAAATTAACTGCTTCAGTTATCTGATGTGGCAGCACTAACTGCAACTGTCATGTCCAATGGGAAGTTGGGTTTAAATTAAAGCACATACAAAGTACCGGTGTCAATTGCACGACAGTTCAGTGGAGAAATGTGTTCAGACCTAAAGGAGAGACACCTATAGTTAGCACCTTTCCTTTAGGTGCAGTTAGAGATGGGGTTAAACAAGTGGTAATGGTTGTTGAAGTCCCTGGCTGTTGCCATGCAACCATAGAAAACCAATGTAAAAGCACTTCAGCCATTTATAATGGAATTATACATGTATACTGTCAAGCCTTTGGTGTTCTGAGCACATGAGCATGCAACCTGCCATCCTTACAATAAAGATTCTAAGAAAAAGCAGCCTGCTGAGAAGAAAGGCTTCCATTTAAAGTATGTTCACCTGTTGAAGCACTGTAGCAGACAATAGGTCTCACTATATACTGCGGTTCACACTGAGGTCATTTCTTGTTTGCGTCTTTTGAAATGAAAACTTTTCTAAGTCTAAGTCATTAACGGCCTCTGTTATTATGCCTCCCGTGGTAGCATCCTATATATTGTAATGCATATGGAACATGTGTGTAGCATATGCATATGTTGAAGCTTCTTAGAATTCATAACACTAGAAGTCCAATGTAAATGAGTTCTGGCCTTTAGTTATGAATATATTTACAGCTGTTTATTAGAATTTAAATGAGATTGAGGGATTGGATTCCACAGCCAAATGAAGCAGCCCATATATTTCTCATTACTAATGAATGCTGTTCCGAAACGCACTTTCTTGATTCTCGATAATCCTGCCAAAGGCATCCAATACCATCCAGCTGGCGTTCAGATGTTCTACAGATGTGCTTCATTCACAGAGTCTAAAGCCTGTGGAAATAAACGCATGCATGATACATTTTCATAAACATGCTTAGCTGTGTGACTTTCAAGCCAACTGTTTGTATGAGAGTAACACTGTGGAGAAACAATGAGTGTCTTTTATGTACTCAAGTCAAACGAGGTCAAGTGATTTACTTCATCCACATATTTGCTGTTGTCCACTGTGTATATTAAAAAAATAGAAATCATGTGATGTCTATGGAAAACATCAAATATGCGCAGTGTGCACATATACAGTGTACTGTCATAAAGATATGCAGCTTTACACTGAATTACCCAGTGGTGGAAGAAATATTAACGTCCTTTACTTGAGTAAAATTACTAACACCAAACTGGAAAATTCTGCATCCAAAATGTTAAAGAAGCCATTGCAGTAAAATGGTCCCTGTCAGGGTTTCACTATTACATATGATGTTGTTGGTTTCATTTTACTGCTGCATTAACGCACATGTTGCATTTTACTGACGTACATGTCTAAGGTTGAGCTCATTTGAATTACGTTAAATACAGTTTAATCTACAGCAGTGCATCATATCCTATAAGATCATCATATGTTTGTAGCGTCGCTGTCCTGTGAGAATCACGTACTAATGTAGTGGCATAAAAAGTACAATATTTGCATCTGAGATGTAGTTGAGTAGGAGTATGAAACTGATTAAAATTAAAACTCAAGTAGCGGTACCTCACATCTGACTTTGTTACACCCCTGGAAATAACTCTACTGAGAAATTAAACATTAAGTATGTTTTAAATTATGCAACAAATGTCTGGGACACAAAATGCAATGTTAGTTAATTGAATGGAACATCAGTGACAGTAAAATGGACTGAAGGCAAAACCTTGAGCCGAGGGATCAGGCCGTTTTCATTATGAAATCTGTTATAATGAGTACTGTTAACAATGAAATGAAAAGCCACTGTATTTATCATTTCTGTTCATTTATTTGCATGATTTGCATGTGGCGTAAAAACATTGATCTGGAAGGAGGGCACAAGGGGGAGGCAGAGGAGATCTGGCTCGGGAGGGCGTGGCAGGGTGGAGCAGGGCTACACGGGGC
Source organism: Coranthus polyacanthus (assembly GCA_037367275.1). Classification (NCBI taxonomy): domain Eukaryota; kingdom Metazoa; phylum Chordata; class Actinopteri; order Kurtiformes; family Apogonidae; genus Coranthus; species Coranthus polyacanthus. Next base: position 18,105,873 of record JAPQRN010000022.1, on the reverse strand, counting down.
TGGTCCTGTTGGATTTGGCACAAAAAAATATCCCAAAATATAATAACTGCGCCACCACAGCATGGTCTCACACTAAGTATATTATTTTTTTGTCTTCACAACCGTTTTTTAAAGTCATACCATGTACGACACCTGAGGTTTAGTGCTTTAACTTAATTTATCTATATTTGAAGTCAGCAATGCCCAAGGGCCTCTTCTTCCAAACAAAATATTTTTAAGCCCAAGACTCACAGGAAGGATATATATCTCTAACATACGACACCCGGTCACTGTTAAAGCCTCGTTCATAAATCTACAGCACATTTCTTTAAAAGCACTACGACCTGTTGTAACTCCCCACTTCTCTGCATAGACAGCCAGTTTTGGGGCCACTAAGTTTGTTTCCAGATGACCTCACTCTTCGGCGATGTGATTCAGAAGTTAGCGGTGAGTTCAGATAGAGACCACCATCAATAGTTTATGACTAGCATTTAAAAGATGGCTGAGCTGGTGTGTTCTAGTCAAGGTAAAAGCATTATCCTCTGTGAATGAGTCTTACGCCTCATCGTGGAACCCTCCACAACGGACTGACACCACATGCTTTGGAAAACAGCGTTTTGATAGTCAGCAGGTCATAGTGTTTTAAATCAGGACGTAAGTGGTTCAGAAGGAATTTCTAATAACATGCAAGTGCAGCGGTTTTGACTTAAAGTGAGTACGGCCTAAAGCCCTCTGCCGTATGAAATGCCACTCCACACCATGGAAGTATTTAAAGGCAAGGTACGTACTATGTGCTGCTGGAGGATCTCAAATCAAATCACTGACAAAATACGTAGCAGTACATGACATTGTGAAGTTTCATGAGATCACTGATGTTTTCTATCTGACATGACTGAGGCAGAAATCGTGTATTAACCCTGGTGTCGTCTTTACTTTTGAGATCCTCTGGTCGACCTCGGGTCTTCAACGGGTCGTACTGAGGTGTTAGATCGTGTACTGTGATGTAGAGGTATTGATCTCTTTGATGTGCAGGTTCGAGGCGTATAGTGCGAGAAGATGTTTGATGTTTACAATGTTATGAATAACATTGTAAACGAGGGCTTTGAAGGTGGTCACATGACAGAGGGTAAAGAGTGACATCAAACAATAGATTAAAACAATGGAACATTATCTGTGTGTGTGTGTGTGTGTGTGACCTGAAGACCACATGAACGATGGGTGACGTGTAGTAGCATGCGTGATCAAATTTGTATTTTATTATCACAGAAAATAAGCTAAGGCCATTGAGTTTCAGGTAGAAAAAAAAAGTACACTTGTACCCTTGAAATTTGAAACGGGTCAATTTGACCCACATACCATACAAGGGTTAAAGTTTTATTCACATTACATTTAGTCATATATGTTCACATTATGTCATTTCAGCCTAATGAAATAGCCATAAGTAATGATGTGACGCTACTGACAGGCGAGAAAATGAAACAATTGAAAACAGTTACGGATTTCATTGAATCTGAGGACTGTTGGAAACATTTAACCACATATTGTAACACAAAGCTAACAATATATGAACAGCTGTGGGGCTAAGAATGTATGTTTGTTGTAGGAATTAAAAAAAGACCCTGTTCCATGAAGTCAAAATGGTTATTTCACTTGTAAACATGAAAGGAATGAAACTACTTCTAACAATCAGATTGACTGTAGTGTGATAGTGCAGCTTCAGGAATTCTGAATAACTGATGTTGACATTCTTCTTATACAAATGTGAGATTGAATGAAAATTCAAGTATTTGTCAGGAGACGTGTTGAGTACAGTCAAAACTCTGCACCATAGTTAAGGCAGGATGATAGCTTCACTGACACTTGCAGCTGTTTTACATTTCATTTCCACTTGAAGGTACTGCGGAGCTGATTCTCTGCATCAGCTCCCAAACTGTGTCCTCACAGCACAAGATTGGGCTCAGGAATGCTGACCTGCATACACAAAGACAGATGTCAGGTAATGGCTGTACATTCCCTGGCAGTAATATTCAAATTTCTAGAGATTAGTGTTTTTATGGGAATGCGGACTGGATTTCTCCCTTCAGTACAATGCTTGTCATGTTGAAAACTGCCTCCTCTGCAGTCCTATCGGGAGGTGAGTGTTCCGAGTTAAATACAGTGAAGACATTTTTGGCTAAAAGGAGTTGGCGGCTCTGCAGAGTGTATTCAGAAAGTCAGTCAATTATTAGGACGTTGAAGGTTTTCCATTTAGAGGAGAAGGAAATGTTACAGCAACTCCTACACGTGTTGCAGTGAGCACATGCTTTAATTTATTATAGACAATCAGAAAAGGTAGCCTGAAGTCGTTTTTGTGTTTAGATTCTGCAGCATTAATGAAGAAGTTCATGATTAAGTCTAATCAGTGATACATTGTTTGGGCCTATTCTTGATTATGTACAGTCAGTCACTGTTAACAAAATATTCATTTTGGTGGCAACGGTGTTTCACTTGCTAATATATTCACAATCTCTTCCGTCTATGTTGATGTAATGCTTCAAGGAAGCAAAATTAAGACAAATACAACTTATAAGACAACACCACAGCCTCCTGTCTCTCTGACAACCATGTTCAAGTCATTGTCTGGAAATGAAATACACAATTTAGCATGGTGGTGAACCCAGTTTATTCCACTTTCATTTGCCAGGAAAATATCTGTCCTCACAAGTAGTTGCATGATGGTTCAAACTATGATTCTGCTGCAACAACAGCTGCTCAGCAAGTGTGAAGATACAGCAAAATACACACAATATGACAAATTACTGAAGGTGCATCTTTGCCTCTGCATAGATAGGAAAAGATCTCTGGGACTTTTTGGGAACAGTTTGAATATTTCTCAAATCTTTCTCTGATTGATTGCATCAGACTCTATTTTTGTCCTATCTGTACTCTGAACCCACCACCCCACAACAAACTGATGTACAGTCTGGCCTGATAATGTCTGTTTGTAAAGTGGAAAACATCAGTTTTGTTTAGACAAAGTTTGCAGTGGTTGTAAAACTAGTTCTTATTGTACTGCTGAAGTAGAAACAACCCGTATATGGCTTGTGAAACCCGCTCTCATCAAACTTGATTCCCAATCCATGATAAAACAATTGAAATAAACCTGATTAAAAGTGTCTCCACCCCTTCACCATCTCCCATTTCGCAACTCAGGCTAATTAGTTAAGTCAATAAAGGATGATAGCTTTACCCTGGATTCTCCTGCTGATGTGGAAAGAGCAGATGGTTTTAGTGTCACAAATATGAGTTTCACAGATGTAAAAAAACCCCAATTTGAAGCCACCAACTAACTGATTTAGAAAACTAAACCCAAAGGCTGCCTCGCTGCATGCACAACACAGTGTGTTTCTACTTGACTATTTCCCTTTCCATACATCCACCAAATTTGTTTATATCTTCAACAGAAAGAAGGCAATGAAACACTTATTTTTCAAGGAAATTAATGTGTATAAGAGTCACACAACCTGAAAAAAAGTTCGTTTTTTTAACGCCCTTAGGCTGGCCTTAAGCTCATTGCCATCGAATGGTTATTGGTACTCTTACGTGTATCCAATGCTCTTTCACATTGCAAATTAGATATATAGCCTCAGGAGGTTATTATACCAGGACTCGGCCACATTGAAGTTAGATTGGAATAACTGATCAGGTCACGTGCATGGCTGCTGTGTTTTAAAAGTACAAACGGAAACTCCTGTGTTTTCACCTTATTTAGCAAATCTTTTAGCATTAGGCCGAAGCTCCTCTGACACACTTTAAGGTCGTTTGTTTACGAGAAAAACAAATTCCTGCATACGCAATCAAACTAAACTAAAGTAAACAAGGTTCAAAACATCTACTACACTCTGTCTCCTCTGTGGTCACTGAAACAATAAAGACGTGACCTGCTGCAAAGTTTGGGAATGCGTTTTGGCAGAAGAGTAGCAGGATGCTCAGAGGTCACACGTGGTCAGCTTCTCTGTTCAGTATCTTTTTCGTTCCCCAGTGTCCTATTCCCATGGCCCCGTCTGGCACAATATGCTAAATCAGATTGCATAGTTGGCCACAAAAATACTGGTTGTCACTGGTGCATAGTGATCCTTCCTGTCATCTGCATTTCTTCTTGTTTGGCCTTTCATTTGGCTTCACTGCTCAGCTGCTGTTGTCAGATTCTCAAAGACACTCATTCTTTTCCTCTACTCTCTCATGATTTTTTGTTCTCCTCTACTAAACGGAGCGGCTGAAAATATTTATTCTATCCGTTTAATCAAGCTTGTAATCATTTTTAAGCTTCGTTTCCAGAAATTCCATGAAATCGGAAAAATATCCGGAAATATGTTCACCGAGGGGAGCCAAAAATGTGAGAATGTTTTCAGGTAGAAGTCTGATGATAGGTGGAATTTGGCATTTAGTCGTTTATGAGTGCCGGACGGACGCGTGTTCATATATTTAAGGTACACAAAATATACAAAAGGCAGTGCTTTTATTTAAAATCTAGAGTTTCATCATGCTCAGCCATCTGTGGGATAAAAAACAACGAAATAGTAAGACAAATAATATAGAAAACTTCACGACAAATCAAAGAATATATAGATAAATCTTATCTTATATGTTTGTCATCTGTATCTATATATGTATCCTTAGAATAGAAAAAGAAGAATATAAGCAAATCTTACCCAGTAGAATTATGCAGTGTTATATTATATTATATTATATGGTAATAGGTAATGTCTGCTACAAATACTATAATACTATAAATACTATAATTTCCATAGTCCAACCATTCAGCCAAATGAGATGAAACCCTGCTTTTTCAGCCTCAGTTACCGCTTTAACCTTAACAAAACCTTAGCTTCTGTTTTCCCATAACTGTGCAAAGAATTCAACACATGAGTGCACAAGGAGCTTGGTTGTCTGGATTGGCAATGACGTGTGCTTCAGCTCCACTGTGCAGCTGTTCTCTACTTCATGCTACTGCAGGCAGCCATACAGTCAGTCAAACCAAACTTCATGGGACACATCATTTCCTCTGGTTATTTTAAGTCTTAGTAACCAGTAATGACGACATTGCTCTGGACCCCTAACACTGGGGTCTGTGTGAACCACAACACTACACAATACACACACATGCAGACACACACATACTTGTGCACACATAATATCTCCACCCTGGACTGCTTTTCCTCCCTCCTTCCCTCTTTCATCAAGCCAGTGTGAAGCAACATGTTTTTTTTTTTTGTTGGTTCTCCCGTCTTTCTATATTTATCTGGCACAAACTATTCCAGACTGTCATCTGCCAGATCCCAGGCCTGGTGCTATCCCCAGCCCCCTTGATTCTGTCTGAAAACAGTCTGTAATGAGGCCGTCTGGCGTCAAATTACTCAGAGCGCTTCATGGTCCCTCTGCGGTGCTGATGAAGATTTTCAACAGGATGGGAGCTGGCGCTGATCTGCCTTCATGTCAGCGTGTTGTTAAACTGGCCGTCCTAACTGCAGGTTCCTGCTGATGTGTTGCGGGAATGATAGCGTATGAGATGGGGGATTTTCATATAATTTTACCAACTTCCTGGAAAATGAAGGAAATTATGTTACGTTCTTGGCAAAACCCTGCATCAGGTGTCAGGTGTTTGCCCACGTTTTCTAAACTTTTGTTAACGTGTCAAAACTTTGTAATCGAATACAGAGTGGAAGTACTTCGCAGAAAAACGCTCAATCTTGTAGTCTTGCAGAAAAGGCTAATAACGTCTGAGGGTCTAGAACTAATTAGAGGCACAGAAAACCATTAGTTAGGAGTCTAATGTCTCATGATTAACCACCGTGGCCGCGTGCGTATGACTCATACACCCTCTGGGACGGAGGGAGTCCCCTCTCACACAGTGTTCTCTATATTTAAAAAAGTGAGTCATATTCATGTGCGAGCTACCACAGTGTCCCAATTGGACTTATAAAAGCAACAGATTTCGCTCTACTTTTAGATATAAAACTAACGCAAATGAAGCGCAACATACAGCACAATTAAACACATAAATATTAATATTTTCTTTAACACTCTCTATTTAGGTTACTAGCACTTTAGTGGGACTCCTTTAGAACTTGCTAAAAAGATCCCATGAGTTGTAGGGTTGCTCAGAGACCAAACAGAAATATACTCAGCCATCCCCGCATCTGTCCTGTTAGTACTTCAGATCAAACACTAAGCATTCTTCAAGACTTGGCTAATTGTGGCACACTCGCATTCTTTCATCGCGGTTGTTTTGTCTATATTAGGTAAAAAAAAGTGGAGGGACAATTTGATTAAAGCCTCCAGCTCTGGGTTGCTACTGACCAAGTCGACTCCAGATGCTGGAGTGGAAACCTCAGGCTTTTCCTAACACGTCTCAGATGAATCAGCCCAACGCTGGAAACATTTCCCATGATTCATGCAGCTTTTCCAGTGCTTTAGTAGCTTTTTGTTACCCCACTGGCCACATCAGTTGTGTTCCACTGATCGGGGCATGTGAGTTACACGCGATGCAGCGTGTTCTACAAAGAAAGCATTGTTCGTAAATCTAATTTGGACATTAATGTGTTTCATGTGGTATAAGATATGATATCTAGTGATATTACCACTTGATAACTTTCATGATAAACACGAAGAAAAGATCTAGAGAGCTGATTGTTGTGAATAAAATGACTGAGTAAATCCATGAAAACCCTGTGGGGTGAGAAGACATTTTATTATTCTTCTTTTATTTTAATTCATTTCCAATGGATAAGAGAAACAATGGAAGTCAGAATAGAACAGAATCCTCTTTATTCAACCAAAACAACAAAAAAAACCAGACTGTTCTGTAAAAAATAAGAGAGGAAAAACCCATTGAGGCCACTCGTATCGAGACATCTGGTCATGCATAATTCCTGCTTATTGAAAACTAGGCAGTTCTGTGATGATGAGAATTTTCTCTGGAGTTTTCATTTTGGGCACTAAACTCCCCAACAGCTCTTATCAAAAATAAACAGGCACAGTTCAGTTGCCGTAGCGGTGGTGAATACAAACTCATAATTTTAGAGGGTCAAAGCACACATTTTTATTTTTGGTCGGGCCCGCTGCAGTCCAACAGGTATCCTAATGTGCTTTACAATATCAGTGTAATATCTAAAAACGTGTTGGTCTCCCTTTATTTTTTTTGCAGTGCTTTTTGGTTGTCACACATATATGATGTTGACCATTTGGCTAAGCACACAAATGCATCCATAAGACTTTCTCCTGAAACATTTTACGTTTACTGTCAGTGCTAAGAATTTATCAAGTATCAGAGCCAACCCGGAGATGGTAAATATAGGGAACATTTTCTTTCTTTATAACTTTAAGTGAAGTTTTATTATCATGCTCCATGAGGCAATGCATCCTGCCTTTTTCTTTTACTGCTAATGTTCAACTCTATCATTCAACCGGGAAGATAATATCACGCCTGTAATAGCCATGTGTGCTTAAGTAAGACATATAACATCTTATACAGTGCAATTGTCTGGAGTAAATGTTGACTGTTTCCCTCTTCACTCATGCAGCTACTACCCACTCAGTGGCTGCTGTAGGTAAGATTATGTCTTTAGAATTGCATGAGATTGCACACCGACAAGGTAATCACAGTTTAACAACAATTTAAAATCCCAAATTGCCACTTGCAGATTTGAAATCTGGGTGTAGACGTCTGTCAATAAACTGCTGTAAAACTCCCTTCCATCAACTTATCTGATTGATGTGGAAGGGGTTAAAACAACACTGGAGCATAGTATGTGATGACCTTTGACCTTCCACCGACCGACAGAATCTGGGCCCGTGTTTATGTACAGAAACTCTTTTGTGTACTCACCCAGGGCTAAATGAGGTCTGTGTGTGGGCCGTCTGCCTGCTTTAAGCAGATCCTGGCCCTAAAGTATAATCCGAGCAGCCTGCCGTTGACAGCCAGCAACCTCAAAGAGAGCAATGTGGGAAAGATCATCTGCCAGAGGAGTATAGAGTCCTCAAGGCGAGGGACATGTCTTTTTCTCAGCATTCTTGCATCACAATAAAAATAAGCGTATGTGCTTTTGAAGTCGCTGAGTCCTCTGCTTCAACTGTGACAACAATACCAACAATACCAGTGATATATTCAGAAGGAAGGCATGGCTTCTCTCTTTTGGAAGACTTCTGTATCTGGCACATCTGTGCCACTGTCCAGGACAACTGAACTTGATTGCTTCATCGCATATTTCATCTGCTTTAAACGGTAATTCTGATTTACTACAACTTAGGCCTTAAGTTTGTAGTTTTGGCCATCGTTCCTGTCAGTAATTATAATGTCATATTCACCGCGTTAAGTGCTAAGGTTTGTAATGTGGTGACACTGCTTAAAAGAAGTCAGATGGTGGAAGAAACATATGCAATCAGATGATGACACATTACTTTAAAGAAACTCCAAGGCAAGACTAACTAAAATATATAGTTCCTGCAAGTCACATAAGGAATTATAACTGTAGTAACAAGTTATACAGAGGAAAGGAATGGGGTGAATCAGGTTGCTCATATAACTTTGGATTCTTGCGATGATGTTTGCCTCAGGCCAGTTTCCCCCAAAATAATTAATAAACCATGACTCACTGAAACTTTCTGTCTGAAAGTGTCAGGATAAAACATCAGGCAGACAGAAGTGAGGGAGGTTATATCATATTAGAGACTTTATCAATATTGATTGTCTCCCATACAGAGAAATGTTATAAGTCTCTCATTTTCATGCAATCAAAAGGATGAGACTGTCAACGAGCGGAGTGTCTTCCAAGGTAAAAGAGTGACTCATGTGCAGAACTTGTCTTTCTGGAAATCTATAGGTGTTACGCAGATCCTCCATTCCATTCCATTAAAAATATGTTAAAATAAATACAAAAAAAAATACACTGCCACTTATATTTGTACAAATCTGCTAAAACAGTCCAGTATATACATCATGTAAAAGCTAATATCACATCAGTTAGTCAACACCGTGTAGTCGTCCATGTGGAGGGATTTCTGTCAAGACGCAGGGACTGCACATTCTGCTGTGCATTTATAAACACTCTGATTTTCTTGCTTGGATTGACTCCAAATGTCACATTTCTATTCTGTCCTAACACTGCTTTGTGTTTAAACTGAGAGGTGAGAGGAGGGTCAAAAAGTGTGTTTGTGGGACCAGCACAACCACCAGAACACTAATCTCATCAATTTCCCAATGCAAATATTGGACTTATTAATCTTCTGTGCAGACACTTGTAGTCACACCATGCTGGCTGCCAACTCTCAAGGAACACACAGAGGCCTTGTATACAGACACTTCACAAAGCCCAGGCAAATTCCATATTTATTTTTTTTTCTTGTTACCATAGTGACATTATACTCTAGAGGAGATAGCGGGCTCATATTCAGTCTAGGGATGCAAATCCCCTTGTTAAGCTCGCAATTGAAAATGCAAACACATTCAGGAGCAAGACATCTCTAAAACACTCACAAATATGCATAAACCATTAAAAATGTTTGGATTAGATGTTGTGTTATAAAATGTTATTTGAACAATTTAAGACAATTGTGAATGTGGTTATAGCAGCGGTAGTAGCTTTTTCCCCTCATACATGTTTACAGTATTTTACACAAAGCACTATTAGTTCTGCCAAAAGTTGGACGAGAATTTTGCTGTCTCCCAATTTTGTCTCCGTGTCTGTCCGTTCATCTGTGCGTTCATCTGTCTGCATGATTAATAAAATGCCAAATGTTCTAAAATTCATTTCAAACAAAACAGAACAAAGGGCAAATAAGCAGAAGACTTTGTAGAAAGTCTGGTAATGGGACAAGACAAAAGTAGTGAACTTTTCACACTGTTTGGCCAACAGAGGGGAGTGGCAGTAGACGTGGCTTCCTCAGGAGCGCAAACTGATTTACATAACACCTTCAAACTTGGTGCGCCTATCAGCAGAGAGAAAAGCAGCACAAATAACCCACTATTACCAGGCCAACCAAACAACATGTGAGCTCTGAGAGTAATTTATGGTTTGGAAATAACTGTCCTGCCAATTTTTCCAAACCTTAGTACAGTGGTTAAAGGGCAGCCTTAATAACCAGTGAAGAAATACAGAGCTGCAGGGTGTTTTTAAACATTCTGAACAGGAGGAACAAGTCATGTCCAATTTCAGATAAAGACGTGATAAAGTGTGCATCTCCAATTTTGCAGTCACATGGCTTTTAGATGTAAAACACTGCTGGACATCTCAATGCCAAAATACACCCTCAATATGTACAGTGAAATGACATTTACTGGATTCTGAAGTTTCTGGTACTTAGTAAACGTCATACTGTAAGGCTGAACAGGATGGTCTTGAAGTATTACGTGTTGGCTTTGAAGCAGACATTATCAGTGTTCAGAGGAGAATTGTTTTATTGAGCTATACTGCATATGTTCACGCTGCAACATAAATGTTTTTAGCTGCCATGTGGGTAGGGAATGAATGTGGTAAAGTGGTTGTACCAGTGAAGAGAGCTAATGGAAAATGATATTATAAGGGAAGGATCACTGTGGTGCGTTCATTATGGATTGATTGAACCCAAAAATGTTCAGCTGTTGCCAAACGAGTTTTGGTGGAAAACCATCGAAAAGAGCGGATGCAGGTGAACAACCAAATACCGCAAATGGCTTCTGTTTTTTTGGAAAGGTGTGATTTCAAGAATAGCCAAGCATTTGGACGCCATAGGGCAACAAGATCTGTGATATTTGAGAAAGTAAACACAGAAAAGGAATGAAACCTTCTGTAAACCTTCCCAGTAGTAGGTGGAAGAGTCCCCTGACAGCTTGTGGCAGACTAAAAGAAGCCAAAATCTAATCAGTAACTCAGTACATCTGGTCAGCATTAGCATTTAGTTCTCCAGGGTCAGTGGGTGAGTACTGTTCACACTGAGGCAGCAAGGATTGTGCCAGCAGATAATTAGATGTGAAGAGATTGTTCCCTCAAATTTTCCTGTTTTAGCCAGCCATGATTTTGATTAGGAGAACGTAGGTTTCAGAAATGTGGATCATCACATCTATTGCACAATTTAACAGAGTGACACTAACTATAATGCTAACTGTGAAAGTACATCTACATGTAGACACTGCACACTATTTCTTCGCTACTGTCCAACTCACATTTAATTCCCATCCAATCTCCTCCCAACTGTTCTGCAACAACCGTCTGTCTCTGTGCCCAGACGAAGTGAGATAATAAAGATGATTAGAATTTCAAAATAAACTGCATAACCTCCTCCTCCAAAAGTTCAAAGTCTGTAGTTTTAAGTCCACAGTTTTTTCTAAATTCTTAAATTTCACACTTTCACAAAATGTGCACAAATATGGTCATAATGAATGCATAGTACTGACAGAAGGCTATGTCTGTATCCGTATACATATTTAACATTGAGCATAAATTAGTCTTAAGTGGTTTGCTGCCACATTCAGTGCAAAAGCGCTCTGTTAAATGCTAGCAAATGTGAAATGACCACAGTTAGAGTTAGTCCAATGTACAGCTAATTCATCAACGGAGGTGGTATGTCCTGCCAGCGGGGTTTATCTATAAATGAGCAAACAGAAGGGCAGATGTCTCTTTTCATGTTTGTGATGAACAGATCACAGTGCAGAAGAACTGAATCCAGCTCTCCAGCTGAGCTTTGATTCTGTGCCACTAAAACAAAGCAATACTCCTCCGTTCAGATCAAGAGCCACTTTTTCACTTTAGCTGCCAATGAGACACTCATGGAGAGGTTTGCCCAGACTTAATTGGAGTGGAATTTTCGGGGAGAGTTTGAAGATATGACAGCCAGGGAAAGACAATGGGCTCAACAGCTGCTGTAAGTCCACGGCTGGTCCTGCCAACTCGCCATATGTACAATTTTACACTGAGGTGAGTTTGTTAAGCTGTTTGAAAACACTGTTTCCACGACCCGTCCACATACCAGATTTTCCTCACCCAAACACTGTACGTCCCACACAAACTGTACTCCACTTACACTCAAGAGGAATAAGAACTGCTGCATCATATCATACTGAGAAAGCTACATCTGTAGCTGACTTTGCAAGCACTATGGGGCCATTGTATGCCTCCCAGCATCCCCCTCCCCAGCACATACATACACATGCACACGTGCACACATATACACATACACAGCCTCTCTCCCTTAGTAGTCCCTCTCCCTCTCCCTCTCTCCCTCTCACTTTCATCTCTCCTCTCTGGGTGGATAAGGAGCAGCTCTGCCTGCCACTCTGTACTTCCCTCTGAAAGAGCCATTCATTGCTGCCGGCAGAGGGACCTCAGCTCACCTCCCAACCACAGAGGGCTTCAACTTCACCACCTCCTGCCTTTTTGCAACTTTCAATGCAAACATTCTCAAGGTAAACACACTCAAACATTCAGACAGGCACTGACTGAAAGGCACAGAAAAAAAAAAAAAACAGCATTAGAAGAGAAACCGACAGATGTTGTCTCAGACTTTGGACCAGGGTCAGAATCTTGGCACATCTTTTCCCTGATGGATTGAGTTTCATTCAAGAAAAGGAGCATTTCAGTAATGAAATGCATGAGGACTGTGAGCTTGGACAACAAGTGCCATAAAGAAAGAAAAAAAAATCATTTTCAGAGTGCTTACAAACTTTTCTGTTCAGTGTAGTTTTGGTATTGGCTTAACGTAAAGTAAGTTTGTTTCGTTTAAGTTAGGAACATGAAGTCATCAGGTTGTCAGTTTGATTTATGTTTGAGGAAGCCTCTGAGAGGGACAGTGAGCTGATCTCCCCCTTGCATGTGACAGAGAAGAGCAGATGTATGATATGCAGTAGCACTTACCTCCATGACCAGGGCTGGTGAGGCAGAGCAGGGTCAGGAAGGCACCAACCAGGACCGAATGCAGGGCTCTCATATTTTCGTGCTAAAAGTTAAGTCCTCCACTCTTACGTTAAAGACACTCCATTCAGAAGGGACTGAATGAGTTTCCAGTTTTGGGACCTGCTACAGGATACTTCTCTATGTGAAGGGGCAGGGCTGGGGAGGGACCATGAGAGGGACGCCCTCTTTCATACTCTGCTCTCTTCTCCACACACATATGCAGCTTCAAAGAAAATCATGGAAAATTGTGTCCTGTCTTCGCCCCGGCCCCTGCACTTACACATTAAAATGAAAGATCCATGAGACGCACATATAGCATGTATGAAAAATCACACAAACACACATATATCACTTCACAACCACATCACTGCCTCAGATGAAACCCTCCAAAGCCACATTATAAGTCTCTCTCAGTCTCTCGGCTGGCCACTCCAGCCTTCATACTGTACAGCTCCCTTCTTTTGTCTCACTCAGTAATTGGAGTGGCCTTTGGAGAACAGCGGCTGCCTTCTGCAAGGATAAACCTTTTACTTTTAATTAAAGACAAATCAGGTTGGCCAGCTCTCCTGACGCTTTATCTGCCTTGCCTTTCCCTTGATCAATGTCTCGTTCTATGTTTTTGTTCAACAAACCTGCTCCCGAAGCTAATTAAGCTCACACTTTAGTGTGGAATAGAGGTGGGTTGTGTTGGATTTGCACTCTGTGTCTCTCTTCTATTGATAGGGCAGGGACAATGGAAAAGTTTTACAGCTCGAGTTATCTAAAGAACTCAGAAACACTTTAATTGTGGTGAGTGCTGTTACTGATTGTTCCTCACTTTCATTTTTTTGGTAATGAACAAGCACACACTCTTCACGAGGATTAGTATTTTCTGGATGGATGCAAAGATTAAACCTCAAGTTCACTCTCAAAGCCTTAACGTTCAATTTCACCTGTCTCACAGTCAACTGGTTGGAAAATGTTTCCTCCTTCTTTCTGACACCTGAAATAGGAATACAATTAGAATCTCTAAATACTTCCTCTCGGGTGTGGGATGACTATACAAAAGTAATTCACCGTTAACTGTAACACACACAGTTCTTCTCAAGAGCAAGAACAAATTCTCTGAGAGGATCTGCAGCTGACATGTGGATAAACCATTCCAAAATATGAGAATAAGAGAAGAGAGAATATTGTCTTTTTTATATTTGTGAATGAACATTATAAAAAGGAGACATTTGAAATATCAAATGTTAATGGCTGTACTTTCTCTATACTCATGAATTGAATTGATTATTCTTACAGAGGCATGGCTTTCATCTGAAGTCCTCTGATCTCTGCCAAAAAGAACAAGCTCTCCTTAAAACATTATATCCTTTCTTCGGTTAAACAGCACCTCCAGTGGCAACAGCCCCACACTGAAGTGGGATTAATTTGTCATGAAGACAACAGACACAGTGAAGATTAAGTGGACCGCTCATCCCTCGACTCTTCTAAAGGGCGTGAATGATTGTGGCCGTAAGAAAACCTGTAATATAACACATGGCACCTGTAACACGACACTATTTATTGCAGGCAACCTTTTGTGACACCACAGCCTCCCTGATTATTTCACCATGACATGAGCTACAATTAAAATGCTCCCTCTGAGCCTCAGCCAACCGTTTGCACCGATGACATGCTCTCGCCTCCCCGGGGATGCATAATTTGCCCTGGAGGGACGTCACCCACTGATATGAGTGGGCTCCCGCTGTATGTGAGAGCGCAGGCAGCCTTATGTAACACACAACACTGATGGTCCCTTTAGCGTGTACGCACTTCACATGATGCAAGTATATGCGAGTGAAGCGCCTTCATCAAAGTGCGTTGATGCAATTCAAGATGCTTTTCAAAGTTGCTGAAATGGCTTAAAAATGCATGAACATGCTATGATGTAAAGGTGTCCCGCGGAGTCTTTACTGTAACAACAGGGTTTTGTTTACATTAAAAATTTCGCACCAAAATACACTGTATGTAGCCTTAAGGCTTATACGCATGCTGGGTTGATTTCCCCATCTCATAAACCATCTCTGAACCCTTTTAATCTTCGCTACCTGCACTTTTCACTTCAGCATGCTTGTTCTTATTTAATCTTAACCCTGGTTTAGTTGGCATTGCTATGTTTAATGTGAAATTCTTCCTTTGCTACAACACAAGCTTAAAACAACAAGACAAGACCCAATCGTGAAAGGTTCTTCAGTGGAGTAACATTTAAACTAATATAAAACTGCTAAACATGTTGGCAGACAATATCACATGCAGTATTAGTATTAAGTATCAGTCAATTTGTTTAACTTTCCTTTTGCGTCTCCTTTGGTTTCAATCAAATACCTGGCTTCTTATATGCTATTCCTAAATAAATATAAGCATTTTCTCTGCTTTTTTGCGTGGGTGTGGGCTGCTTATGCAGAGCTGTGTTTTTCATTAAGCTGTTTGCTGCTGATGCTGATAACAAAACTGATGCAGGGCTGGACCAAAATACTAGGGTTGCTGACACAGAAGGCTCAAAACAAGGAAGAGAATTGCAGAGTTGAGTGCTACTTGCCATTATCGTTCATTATTAGAGCGGCTTTAAAGAGAAATTACTGTGCATTTCCTCAACAGTATGTTTCCCGTCGCGCCATGTTATCCCGCTGTTATGGCTCAGTAACTTTTCCGAGTTTGTCCGTCATTCTTATCAGATCGCATTTCTTTCTTAGTTGATGTAATCTCCACTCTGTGCAGCGACTGGGGATATTTTGCCAAAATATCACCTCTCAAGTCATCTTGGGTGCAGCATAGAAGCTCAGCTTTCACCGCACAGGCTCAAATATCACCTTTGTGTGTTGCTGCAGTCGTCTGGCCAGACCACCGCTATGCTCCAGACTTGATTAAACCGCAACGAGTACTATATGTCAATGTTATTCTTTTTTTTTTTTTCCACTGTCAGGATCAGAGCGCGAGCCAGATGACAGATAATCACACGGTCTGTTTTGATCACCATGATTAGCTGTTATTAAAATATACCGTAATAATCAAGTGCCCTTGAACGAAGGGCCTCAGCGGCATCGGCAGCTGCAAAGACTCTGCAGTAGGGTGGTTTTGAAAACAAGAGGTTGTCAATTTTTTTTCCCAGGATATACCACATTTTTATGCCTTCTCAGATAAAATCAATATTTCTGTCTCTTTAGCTCACTTTTCATTGGCCCTCATTCACTCTCGTCCGTCTCCGTGTGATTGTTGTGACTTGAAAAGAGGAACTGTATTTCTTTCTTTCCATGACAACGTAAACTGGAAGTAAACTCGAGCCACCTGCATAACATCACTTCTCCACATGTGGTGTTCCTTCGGGCATGGTTGCTGGACTTTTTCTTTTTTTTTGTGTGTGAGTGGAAACGTTTTAGGGGTTGCAGGTTGCAACCCCCTGTCAGTTTATCAGCACAGGTAAACACTTTTAAGAGCAGCTGTGAGAGAAAGCAGCACTCCGAGATGCAGAGCTCATGCTGATATTTACTATGATCAAAAAAGATCAAAATGAGGTCTGTCATCTTGCAGTAATTATCATAAAAAAGCATAAAGAAAATAACACAGACACTATTGCCAATATGGTTTGAATTAGTATCTTTATATGCTATGATAATTGCTTTCCAACAATAAATAACATTTACCTCGATATGAATATAGTATAAGAGATGAATATTCTCGTGGGAGCCCAAAGGAAGATTCTGCCATATTTGGTAATAAAGTGAGATTAACATTCTTGTGTTAAAAGCCACGTATAGCTCAGTGTGAACTGAACCGGAGATGTCAATAGCTTTACGTGGATGCATCACCAGAATTGGCCTACAGTAGAATTTGAATCTGTCAGACCCTCAGGTAGTGGTGTTAAAGCGAGTATAAAACTGATTGAGGTCACCGGCAAATTCAGCATCTGAATTAAAACCGTCCGAGGTGACGTGACAGTGGTGTTTTTTGTTTCGGAATCCTGTGGACAAATATGTGTAAGAGCAACAAGGAGAACAGAACCATTGTCGAGTAAGTCATGGTCGTTCAATGGTGTGAGGAGTCTTCAGTTAAATATATCAACAACAAAAAAAAAAAAAAAAGATATGATAATTGATTTTAGAAAACACGCTCCCACACAAGATGTTACAACTATTAAGAGTCAGACAGTAGGATGTGTGCAACTCACAAATATCTCGGGACAGTTATTGATTCAGGACTGAATTTCAAAGCAAATTGTGAAGCTGTGCACAAGAAGGGGCACCAGCGTCTGTTCTGTTTGAGAAAACGGTCTTATTTCCACATCGACAAAACCATGATGACCTTATTCTACTGTGCTTCTATTGAATCGATTTTAAACTTTCCGTTTGCTGCCATGGTTTGGAAACCTCATCTTAAAGAGCATAAACTCGTTGACTCAGATTATGAAGTGGTCCAGTAAGTCGATCGGTGAGTCCCAGCGTAAGTCACAGTCCCTGTAAATCAGCTCCATTTTAAACTGACCACTCCCACCCTTTTGCACAGATCATTTCAGCTTCTTTCCTCTGGATGGAGGCACTAAAACAAACGGTACAAAAATAGTTCCATCAGTCATCGCTGAGATGAAATCAGAGATAGTGGCTTTTAATTCTTTTATTCTCTCGTAGTGTTTTTTATTTCTATTTTCTCTATTTAAGTACTGAGGTTGAGTTTCATTGTACATTACCGTCTTATTCTGTCACATTTGTCGACTGCGGTTCGTGTCGCTTTACTAAACGTGTGTCGTGATGGATGCCTTTTCGTCTACTTCCGGGTTCAATTAAAGTAACCTGAACCTGATATAACTAAAAAAGAATCAGTTAATTCACAGGACACACTTTTTCTACTTTCTAAGGGCTCCTAACAGCCAATATTTTCAGATAATAAAAAAGCATGGCGAATATAGATTTTCAGGCTTCTGTTTTGTGCTGCAATATTAGCCGACGCTAGTTGTCAGAGTTACTTTCTTCCTGCAGTAAGCCTGTTTCACTCCCTTTTTGACAGACCATAGACAGCCACCTCAGCAAACGCATGACACCTCTGGAAAATGGTTTATTCATTTGCAGCATGTACACATGTGACGTTGTGTTTGCCGCATGTTAATGATGCTAATTCCTATGACAATATTTGTGTCACTTTCATTTTTTTTTTTCCCCACTGCAATACTCACTTGTTTTGATATGTTTACTTGAGGAGAGGAGAGGATTAAACTTGCCGATCAAGTAATTCCACAGTGATATCACTTGATAATAAGTGGATGCATCCTGAACTGCGTTTTGGCATTTGCTGTAAACTTAATTTCAGGGTCTTAGTCTGTATCAACATGTACTTTTCAAAAGCACCTGATTAAACCCTCACACTTATCTCTTTCCTGACAGCTTCGTGATTTTGAATCTCCATTTCTAATACAGTGCTACGAGGCGCATTGTCTGATGATAAATCCTCAGGTATTATATGAAGCTTGTGAAGAAACACATGTAAATAAATTTGTCGCAAACGTGCATGAAAACTAAATAGCAGAGCGCTGCTAAATAACACTGACTTCAAAGCGTCGAAGATAAAGATATCACACACACCTACAACTCTTTCTGTTTTGGATCGATCCATGAAGAAAATGTCTTGTTGTTGTTTTTGTTGTTGTTTTTTTTTTTTTTTTTTTTTGATAGTTGTAACATGTCTTTGTTAGGCTAACATGCTTTGGTACACAAAAATATTTCTTGACACACGCATAATGCTGTGAAGCATAACATCACAGCTGATCGTCTAAAACTGGATTTTCCTTCCATCAAAGCCAACAGATCATCAGTGTGACAGACTGGGACCGAAATCTTTCTAACAATCAATTGAGTGCCAGAGTCAGCACGTACACAAAACTAAATTCTGAATTTCATGCACCGTTTCGCTTGATAAAGAGGCGGATGTCAGCCGTTCAGCTGCTCCCATATGAACTTGCTAAATGGAAGGAAGGGAGGGTGGCAAACATTGTTACTGTAACACTGAGTCCCCCTGCTGTGCTCTGAACGTCACAGTGCTTTAAAGCAGCAAATATGCAGCATGAAGTAGACGGAGTATATCAAGTGTTTTTGTTTAGTTGAGTTTGTGTTTGCAAAGAGACAGGCAATGATTGAAGCATTCGGAAAAGAAGGGTCACACCGCATGAGGCTGCAAGGGTTTTTTTTTTTTTTTTTCACTTGAAGTAGGAAACATCCTTTGATTTCTCACCTGAAATCAATAAGTAATGTATTGGAGCGTGTACTATACCTGATACAGAATAAATAGTAGAGGCCCGCAGGCTGTGAATAAGACTCTTTTTGCTAAAATCTGAATCCACATCATAGTTGGACCTCGTAACTAATTTCCTCATATTTACAGAATTATCTAACAACTTATTTTTTGTCTCACAATGTTAACAGAGTCATGAAAACATGCTTTACCTATTTGTAAAGGGAAATTGATGCGATAAATAATAGAAACATCTCTTGTGAATAATTAACAAGCATGGACACGCCACATGAGAAGGAATAGAAAAATCAAGACAAAAATCAAGGTTAGTTTTAGAAAGCTTGTTTGATGCACAAAGCAGCTTGAGAAGTAAACAAATAATGAGCAAAATGCAACACACATCTCGTTTCAGGAGCTACTGTGGGGAACCTTACACAATAACGGAATATCTGAAGTTCAAGTAAAAGTGCTTTAATTAAAATAAAAGGTTTGTGAATCTGAAGTCAAAACCTGACCAGATGCACTGTGTTGCAGGCTATTGTAAAGGATAGAAAAGAAAATGCAATCAAACATAACGGAACAGACAGAAAAACAAGAATACGATAATAACAATGATAAAAATACGGCGAAACTGATGTTTGTTCATTTTAGATCTAAATATTGACTTTACGGCATGATCCAACACAACAACTCCATTCAAAGTGTTTTTCTTCAGTGTTATTCTTTCAGCCTGGAAAAAATACATGTCTTACCTTATGCACATGTACAGTAATTAGACCGGTTTAAATTGGATACATATAAGATATATATCATGTAAAGGCATGGTTTGAATGCTGGAGCGTGGGTGGTTATATAATAGTCTTTTCAGAGGTTAATGCAAAGCCTCGGCTATACAGCTGAATACATAGGAAACACTTGGGTTTCGTGGTGAAGATAAACATTTTTGGAGACAACTAAGGATGCATCTTTCTAAACACTTTCAATAACACTGCGAATTTTAAATTGCACCTTTGTAATGTCTTATACTTGCCATTTATTCAGGTTTTTTTTCTATCTTGGAAAGAAATACAGTATAGCTTAATTATGTGCACAGGAGATTTAAAGGCTTAATTACCTTCCCTTCTGTAACCTTGATTGGGAATGCCATGTGGAGAAACTCTTTTTTTTTTTTTTTAACATTTAAAAAAAACCTGGTGGGAGCCTAAAAATGTTTGACTGCCTTTGTGTTTGCATTAGGTTTGTTCAGACACAAAAGGCATGCTGAGATACAAAGCTGAGCGCAGTGTGACAAGGCGATTATTAAAAAAGCTCCATTTCAATGAGCTCAGTGATTCTGTGCATCCACTATTCTTGAATTATTTTATGAAAAGTGCTGGAAAAGATCCAAAGCGTCTCCCATCTATGCTTCTGGAAAAAGAAATGAGGGCTTGTAACATGTAGAGTCATGGAAAGAAAAGTTTTATCCCACGCTGTCTGAAAGTTAAAGCTGCGCACTGCCTACTAAACAGTACCGTACACTGTAAGAATAGAGAAAATACCGTCCCTCCATCGAACTTCTCAAAAGATGTAGCTTTACCAGAAATTAGTTGGCGCTTCCTCAATGTATATGATCATTTCAAATGTCCTGAGTGAGTGCAAATACGCAGCACGGAAGAGGGAGGGTGCAGCCTCTGCACCATGAGAGTCAAGCAGAGTTTCGAGGTCAAGAGAGCACTTAGCACTGCCCTCTTGTGGATGATCAAATAAGCTTTGATGACCACCCCTCAGGCATTTTACTAAGCTATTACAGTATGTTCTCTGCACACACTTGAATTTGCATTTACAATTAATGCAATGAGTAGATTGTCACGAGGGGCATCTACAAAAGATTGCATAACTAACAGGAAACATGACAGGAAATTCTCATATTAAATGAGTGGGAGTGAGTATTTTTAATGCTGCTTAGTGACATCAAAGTGCTTCGTGAATGAGTCACCCGTGTCAATAAACACTGTGGTGAGAAGCAGTCATTTCCGTTGGTTTCAAAGGCAGGTCAAAACGCAGGGTCAGCCTTCATGGGAACAAAACAGTGGAGGTCGATTGTAAAATGAATGAATGTGTGTGAATGAAACTTAATTTTGTCATCTGTGGTCAAAGGTTGTCGACACTAGATGGCACCTGACTGATTTAGTGAAAATGTTCAGCGTCACATTAGTAGTAAGATTGCTGTGTATGAAAATAAATGCTGAATGTATTATTTCTTGCTGGTTTTGTCACTATTTGTGAAGGACAGCTGGTAACAACCTTAAAATCCTGTTGTCTTATTAATACACATCTTACCACAGCTCATAATTTCAGTGACATTTAACACTGAATTGTGTTTTTCGTGCCAGCAATCAATCTCTGAAAGGTTTCCCATTTTTCAAAACCTGTCTTTCCGCTTTTTATGAGCTGTGTAAAACCATGTGGCAGTCCATTCACATGGCAACAATGCAACATCCCAGAGTGATAGAGGAGGTTTTGGTAAGTACCACAGCAAGATTATGCACAGTGCCGCATGAATGGTTTCTAAATCACTGTTTTAAAATGAACAAGATGGCCTCCTGTGGGCTTCTGTCGGACCCTGATGCCTTGAATGATATCAACGCTGACGTTTGAAAGGCTGTTTTGTTCACAAAAATGGTCCCCTGTGCAAAGACTTCTTTCTTGATAAGAATGCATTGGCCTGATACAGACACATCATGTAGGGATGCGTATAGTATGTGTGTAGGCACTGTGCGAAATCAACACCCACTCCTGTGTCCCATCAGCCTTGTAACTCAGCTCTATGAATACACCAATGCTGAGCCAGTTTTTTATGTGTTTGTGAGTTATGATGTTTTTTTTTCCCGACAGACCTTGGCTGTCTCTCTCTTGCTCAAATGTTACATCTCGGTCTCTTTTCTTTCTTTCTTTTCCTGTCTGCTTCTCTTGCTCTCTGTCTGCCTCTTCCGTTCTTTCTCCTCAGTGCACCAGGCCATTGTAAAACACTGGCCTGAGTCCCAAGCCCTCAGGAGGCTCAGGGGCTCAGGGTTGACTGATCGCTGGATTTCACCACAGGCTCCCAGAACAGGGATTGTTCAAGAAGCTTTTCCTCCCCACTGAGACCCCTGTGGATTAAGGATTCCTGGCTTCTGTTGCAATAATAAGGCCTCACACACTGCCAAAAGAAAATACTGCAGTAAAGCTCTGCAGAGCTTCAACAGCAGATTCTGTATATTGCCACATTTTACCCCCAATAATTTATTTACATTTTTGTCTTTTTGCCTACTTAATCTAATATCGTGTTTGCAAGGGTTGTTCATTGTTTTCATAACAAGAATTTGTGAAGTACTGTTAAACCAGCATGCTGTAAATGTAACGCCATTGGTGTCTTACAGACTCTGTTGAGCTCTAAAAACACTAAGCCTAACCCAGAACCTAAAAATATACAATTAGTTCAACAGGACTCATGCAACGCCTGTTAAAAAGGCACATGTACTGGGAGTGTTATTTCTAGATCAAGTAGTATTTATAATTACAATTGAAGCACATGTACTGTACTGTATACTGCGTATGTGTTCAGCAACAGCACCTTTGCAGCAGCTCAACAGCTCCGGAAGCAATGCATATGTTTCTCGCATCCCTCTTCATAAGCATTTCATTACTCACCCAGCGCTCTCGGCTGAGGCTGTTAATAGGTTGCATCAGAAAGCAAGAATGAGTCGAATGCAATAAAACAGAAACAAATCTTGAAGCTAATAAAGATAATTATCATAAAGAAAAGACATCGGATGTTATTTCTTTGCCCTATATGCAGAAAAAATGTAATAGCGTGTTTGAACTAATGTTCAGCTTGGTGTTAAAAATCAACTACAGCAATTTTCACATCTCTTGATTATCATTGAGAGGCTGTAGTTGTCAGTGTGTGTGACAGACAACTAAGCCAGCAGGTTCAGGAAATGCGCTATAAACCGAGGTAGATAACTGTAGTTTCCTGACGTCAGCGGTGCACTTTTCCTCTGTATAATATTTCTGATATCTCAAGCTAAGATTCAACATAATACATGCTTCAGTAGACAGAGATGCACACTAAACGTAAAGAAAAAAAACATGTAATTTAATTTCACTCTGGCTCATGACAGAGCTGGAGACTTGCAGACAACAAAGATGTGACACAAGCAACCGAGACGGAGACTGGGACCAAGTCACCGCCAGGTCTTCAGCACTATGCCAGCTGCCTCCACGCGGTGGGCTCCTTATGTGATGTTGATTGGCTTAGGTACAGTAGCAGCACTCATTACTAATGGCATATCCAGGCAGCTGCCATTGAGCTGCAGTTCCAGATGGCTCTCTGCAGTGTTTTTGACGCCACAGCCTTGCTCCATGCAAATTAGCATGGCAGAGGCTGACCAACATTAGCTCTTTATGGAAGTCGGATTCCATTAACGGCATTGATTACATTATTGTAGAGTGCCTCAAACACTCATCACCCCCTCATCATCTGACTGTCCTCCTAGCCTCCCAATAAAGCAGAAATAATGATCCGTGATTCGGGCACAGTTTTCAGCAGTCAAATGAAGGATTCTGGAGACGGCATTTTAAACCTGAAATAACCCGTTCATACAAAGAGGTGTAATTTAATGTGGAGAGGGATGAAAGAAAATGAACAATAGTGACAAAGTTGGAAGTGAACACCAGTTCAATAGCATTGCTGACATAACCAGATGCTAAATCCTAGAGACTCTTGGGAATGGACATGCTGCCAGTTAATTAAATGTAGCCCTCAATATCTAACTAACACCAATAAAGTGACTGAGATTCTCCATACCGAGGCTCTCAGAATGGATTGATCTTACTGGCCTCCATCAACATGAGCAGAGAATTCTAATGTAAGCGGGAGCGAATATAACGAGACACCTCTTCCGCCGCACAATAGCAAGGATTACAGAAGCCTACTTTCCTGATCTCCCTAAGGTCAGAGGAAAAGTAATTGCTGGACTTTTGCACTTGATAAAACCAAGCCAGAGACAAATGGACAGCCTCAGTGGTTTTGCCTCAAAGTAAAACTAGTCAATAATTCCTCTGTTAATCCCTTCTCCTTGCTTTGAGATT
Organism: Coranthus polyacanthus; assembly: GCA_037367275.1. Taxonomy (NCBI): domain Eukaryota; kingdom Metazoa; phylum Chordata; class Actinopteri; order Kurtiformes; family Apogonidae; genus Coranthus; species Coranthus polyacanthus. Next base: position 18,081,637 of record JAPQRN010000022.1, on the reverse strand, counting down.
TCTAAAGAAGGACATGAAAGACATTTAAAAGGAGGTGGAGGGGAAAGATGTGGATCGTTATTTTCCTCCAGAGAACGGATAGAAAGAAAATGTTCTGGATGTTTTGTGCTGTGATTATTTGTGATTTATTAACCATTTTGCTTTTTACTGTAGGCATTTCAAACAAACAGCCCAACACAGATTCACCATGTCAGTAGTTATCCAGCTGCTAGGAGCTAATGTGGAGAACTTGTTTTACTTTTTAATGACTGCCAAGGGGTATTGATTGTTTAGTTTTTGTTTATATACTGCTGTATTGACTAGACTTATTCAGCTGTCTCTCAAAAGCAGATCTTGTTTGCAGATAGAGATAAAATAGCTGCAGGTGTGAATATTTGCTATATCTGCACAGTGGTATGAGACTCAGACAAACACACACACACACACACACACATATATATATATATATATATATATATATACGATGCAAGCACTCAGTTAAAATAAATACAAATATTGAAGAAATTTGCAAGTAGAACAATGGTAATCCAAAAGGTAGAACAATGTGCAACCAAGTGTACATACTAACTGTTAAGATGTATCACCAACACATAAGCCGGACATGGTATCCAGAAAATAAACAATCCAATCTTGCCTTTGCGTTTACACCTAGTATTTTTAATGCGTTCTCATTCTGCTCTTCGAGATCAGATCTCTGTCCTCCAGACCGTGAATAATTTAAAGTGGTGGCAAATCATGACATGATGTTGTATAGTAACATAATCCTGTTATAACAAAAGCTCTTTTCAAGTAACTGTGACAATAGAATCTTTTCCAGGTCCTCAAAAAAATATTCTCGACTGCTCACTTTTCTTATTCTTATCTTTAGATGTATGATGAGCCACCTTTAGATGTTTTACTTTGTGTTTGCATTACAGCCAGGTCCACTGACAACTCCGCTCTCCCATTTGTTTTGAAATGTCTTTGTAAATCGACCTATTTCTGCAGGAACAAGTCCAGTTCTGGTCCGATAGTGCTGTCAGCCCCATAAAGCTATTAGCCATCTTGTTTCTTGGAGTCTCCAGGGAAGTGAATTTTCATGAGGTTACCTGTGATGCGAGCGCTATTTGCGGGTTCGGGATCAGAGGTCGGAGGGACATGATGACGTAGATGTGGTGATGTGAACGCGATATACACATTGCATTTACAACTACTTAAGATCCGGACGTAATGCAAGCCAGACTACTTGCAGATGTTGTCAGATTTTTCCTCATCTGGAAAACGTATCTGGATACAGATTGCACTCTAGGTGTAAATGGGGTCCGACAATGTAGGAAAAAAACGGGTTTAGTAAAGTAAAAATCTTAACTTCAACCCTTTACTTGCGATAGAGTACTTTTTACAAAAATGTAATGTAATAATACATTTTTAAGTTTAAGTAGAGGTCTTCAACCGCCGTCTGACATGCATTCATACATTTATCATTTACATTTACCTTGACCTTTACCTTAACCCTTCACCGCCTCCACCTCAGACTCAACTCTTCTGCCCTGCAGCTTCATGTTACGGTGTTTCTGCAATGCATCGCCATCCCCAGTGACAGAAGAAAGTGAGCAGACCTGCAGGTGTAGCATCAGCAGTTTATCATTAATGCAAGAGGTGAAAGTAAAAGCGAATGTGCATATTTCATGGATGAGGAGTAAATAAATTAATTCATCAAGTCATTCACCCTTTATTTGGTCTCTTTTTGATGTATATTGTAATGAAGGCCTCATTATCAATAGAGACGAGGAAAGTAATCATAATCACAATAAAATGCACAGTGGTGATAAAAAGTAATAAAAGACAATTCAATGACATAATTAAACCTGGAGAATAACTGCAGTCATTAAAACAAAAAGCAAATGGGTTAACTAAAACAAAAACAGCTCGAAGTAAAATGCGATAGAATTAAAAATTGCCCAAAGGATAAAAATGAAGTCTTTCTGCAATTTATTAGTTGCAGGTGCACAGTGATTAAAGCTTGATTTTTCAATCTCGGCAGAAATATCCAGCACCTGCAACATAATCCAACTGTGTGTGTGTGAATGATAAAAACACATATGAAGACACTAGTGAAATGTAATATGGGGGTAGGAAACAGCAACAACTTTTAATTATCGTGTCTTACAGAGAGGGAGGGCCACCCAACCGCCATACAGATCTCAATGATGAGTAGTATGACTATCACTGGTATAAATCTAAGTGATAAACAGCGTCCAGTGGCTTAAGAGTTGCAGCTGAAGGATGCATGTTTAAAATGTCATCATATCCAAAAAGTGGATCCTTCTACAATGCAGAAAAAAGGTCAAAAGAATCAAAATCCTTTTTAATTCCCTCGCCGGTTTAGTCACATGATATTTAAAAATCTCTCTCTTAAAATACTCTTTTTGTATGATTTTTAGTAGAGATGATGCAGTTATCATCATTTCAAAATTGTTAGCTCTTGTATTTAGTTTTACGTGCACTGAGAACTAGTGTATGATCGTTGAGTGCAACTTGTAAATTAGCAAAGCTGTGGTGAACGGATTCGACAGGAGAATGTACAAGTCACATACAAACAATACAAAACAGTATCGTCAGCATAGAAATGTATAGACCTAGAGAAGAAACAGTATAATCTAAGTGCGAGAGAACAAAACAGGTCCCAGGATGTAGCCTTGTGGGACGTCTTTTCGTACAAATTCAGATTCAATGTTTCCAGTAGTCTGCCTTATTTGTTAACTCTTATTTATTATCAACAATTCCATCCATATGAATACTTCAAGGAATTTTAAGGGTTTAGAGTTGAAAGTGTGGAAAGAAATTATTTAAACTGATGATTTGCCAGTGATTCTAGTATTTTTGCCAGATGATATCGTTTGGAGAAAGACATGTTCCACCTCCTTTAAAGGCTCCTACAGACAGTGACTTTTCAACAGTCTCATAAGTTTATTGCAGCCACACAATCAAAGTACAAGAATAACGTCTATCTCTGCCACTATATTGTAAACAATGACTGTAAAGCTAAAGATTACGCTGTTATAAAAGTGGTCTTTATGTGTGTGGAAAAAAGTCAAGGGAGGAGATAAGAATGGCTCGAGAAGAGAAGCCAACTTGTGATGACAATTTTCCAAAGAAAGGTTGAGGTTAGTATTTTTAGCCACAAAAACACATGTATTGTGTTGATAAATGTGTCATTCGATGCTGAATTCCTATTGGTTGTTTAGTTGATGTTTAGTTGAACCTGTCTCACACTGTGACGTAAGACCACTTTTTTTAGCCACAAACAACAATATTGCTATGTTTTGTCATCTTTTGTCAGTGACAGCCCAGCGTATACCAGGCTTAAAGGAGTTACATAAGCACTCTTTCAGACCCTGGGAATTGTACCAGTGAAGAAGTGTGAGGTCAAAATATATGTCATGTAGCTGACTGCAATTGGAGTGACGGGATTTAAAAAAAACAATAGGGATCAAGTTTGTCTTTGTCATGTGAATTCTTTCAATCTACAGCTGGTAATGCATTGGAGAGGACTACAGCTGTAATGTAAAATGAGGCCTTTGTATGCATACCTGGTTTAATAACGGACAAATGGGATCCCATGGAAGTTTGATGCAACAGGTTACTGCATGCAAAGTGTTTACTAAAAGCGACAACATTCTCCTTATGGATGCAAGAGGAAGACTCATGGTTAGGAGAATTCACTGCCTTCCAAAATTCTGCTGTATTTGAATGTGATTTGTGAACCAAAATCAAATCATGATTACATGTGGCCTTTCTTCTTACAAATACGACTTTGTTTCTAAGATGCCTAAAAGCATAATCCAGATCTCTCTTTCAGCAAGGATGAAATTTCTTCTTTGAACCTGGGATTTTGACCTATTTTGTACTCCGTGTTTATACTTATAAACTGTCGGGTTAAAAGACTTAAAACAACAATCCCTCGTGAAACATTTTGATGCCTTAAGATACTGATTTAAAGGTGGAGGTATCAAACATTTCAATCTTTTATTAAAAGTGAAAAAAAAAAAACACAAAAAAAAAACCAAAACACAAAATAATGGAGATGTTTGGAAACACAAAATATTTCTCACTTTCAACTGGAGTGGAAGAAGGCACAGAGACAAAGGGAATAAGAGGACATTTGAGGGCAGGCCTAAGCAAAATATGCATCTCAGGAGAAGAGGCTCACATCTTTGATATTAGGAATTTAAACTGTGGTTTGATATTCACAGCTTTGGGATATAAAATCCATTTGGGGCTTTCTTGGCTTATTAACAATAGAACAATGTCAGTGTGAATATTGAATATTAAACACAGTGTATACAGTATAGTTGAAAGTATTTAAAGTAACTTTAAGGCTTTCGCATGTTTGAAATTTGACATGAACGCTTATAATATGACGTTAACAACTGTGCACTACAGTACGCGATAGATAATAAAAACATCCGCGCTTCACAAATAACATCCAGTGCTTTTCTGTTTTTGTTCTGCCTCGCAAAACATCCTATAAAAGTCGGATGAAACACATGGCCCAAGTTGCAAACACATTAATATATAATTAAACACATACTGGAGCAAGAGAAAAATGATACAAATACTGAACATGGCAAACAGGTGCAATCTGCACATTTATTTAAAGAAAGCATCTTAGCATCTTAGCATCTACATACACAAAAACAAGCGAAATTTTAAAGTGATAGGAATCTGAACACAAATATAGTTGAAAAAGCAACGCACAGGCCCAGTTGAAGAAGTGCAGACTCAGAGTCTGCTTCCAGACTGCACCTCCCCTCTGTCTAACTCAGTGTGTTCAGTATAAAGATGTATGCATCCAGATCTCCACGGCTGTCTGCTCTGTTTCAGGAAGGAGAAAAGAAAGAGGTGACATTCCAAATTCCCCCTCAGGGCACATCTGGACTGTGGAGTTCACTAGACGTAACACTAATTGGCTTTACTTCCTCCTATATTCTTTGCAACACAAATATGAGAACTGACCATGCTCTAAAGGGGGAGCTGTTGCTCAAAGCTCGACATCTGCAAACCTCATGATCACGAGATCAGCACTAAGGAGTTTTAGTCTGCGGAGAGACAGCTTGTCACACCACAGCTCACGGAGGCTCACAGACCTCATTTGCAATCAGACTGTCAGGAGTTTAAGCACTTAACCTGATGGAGATGGCTCAACAGCTCCACTTTGACTTCCTATTCCCTCCTCTTTCCTAACCTCTTTTTCTGTCACCTATTCAAAGCCGCATGCATGCCAATTTCATTTGTAGCCGTCATTCATTCACAATAATAGTAATTGTTTTAATCCCCAGGGCTCATTGTTTCGAGTAGTTATCTTCATTTGCATGATAATAAAACAGACAGGCATTCAGCCAAATGATTCCAATTTTTCTGAAATGATTTTTTAGTATTAAGAAAAGGCCGGGCAGTGTAATTATAATGGAGCACAAGATCCACGCCCTCTATAAGACCTCATGACATTTTAGAATCTACATACAATGCATCCACGCTTCCACAAATGCTAAAGTATTCCTCTGAAAATTGTGACATTTTCCAAACTTTCAAAAAAATATGTATCTCATTGCATAAAGGGAAATAATCTGTTAATGTGACGCAAGCCTCTTAAAAGGTCACTCGGCAAATTTAACAACAATTTTCACTTGGCCTGGAATGCAACCTGATCCCAAAAGGACTGTTTATTGCATGCAGACGCTAGAAAAAACAATGCTGTATCTTTGCAGTAACAAAGATACAGCATTGTTTTTCTCATTCATGTGGGAGTCAACCAGAAGAGGAAGAGGAGACTCTAATGTGAACCAGTCCAGCAAAGTGTACACTACTTTGGTAGAGAACGAATTAGATGAAATAAAGAAGCTGGGCCGTAGTATAAAATGTACTAGAAAATCAGAAGAATGTGCTTAAAGAGGCATGCAACCAAATTAAACAATCTATGAAACATACCGTAATTTCCGGACTATTTGAGCGCACCTGAATACAAGCCGCACCAACTAAATTTAAAAAGAAAATTTTTTTTTACATATATAAGCCGTACTTGTCTATAATCCGCAGGCGTCCACTTTGTAACATGAGATATCTACACAGAAAGATGGTACACGGAAAGATTTTTTACATTTTTAATTACCGTAAATAAATGCTTTTTTCCAAACAGTGCCTGTAACACGGCAGCAACACGGCAGTAAAACGACAATAAAAGTGCAGTAAAATGACAGTAAAAGTGCAGTAACACGGCTGGTTAAACAAATAACCATCCTATCAGCCATAGGCCGTTAGCCTACCAGAAAAGTCACTGATCTCTATCTTCATCTTCCTCCTACGCACTAAAACTACTGTAGTCGTCTTCTTCAGTGTCGGAATTGAACAGCCTCAGGTCTTGCGCTTCCTGCCAGGGCGCCCCCTGGAGGCCGTTAGTCATTAAATCTATAGATATCATTGTTTAAGGGTTCAAAGCGTGTGAAAAAAGTAGGGGCTTATAGTCCGGAAATTACGGTAGTTACAAAGGGCAATTTGATTCATATCAAATTCAATATCTAAAATTGAATGTTGCACGTTGCCTTTTAGATTTGTTTTTTGAACATGACATGACAAACATCTGCATACAACAGTTACTTAATTTAGGTTTACAACAGAGAGGGCTCCACTGACCCTGCTGACATGTTTGAAATTCATGTACATGTTAAGGAAACTTCTCTAGAGGGTGGGGCGCAAACGAATAAACAAATTAAAGAAATGAATTCAAGAACAATCAACCAATAACGGAGAGAAAGGCGTCAACACTGCTCCTGAACGGAGCCGCTGAAGAAACAGACTTGGTGAAGGACCCAGCAGTGACATTCACATTTAACAATGTATGCAGAGACACTGCAGCCTAACAAAATCACTCTGAAACAGATCTACTGTGACATGCAAATGAATATGTAAATGGCAAATTTTCGAGCCTCACATCCACTCAGCTGAATTGAATTAAATATCTCGTCCCAAAGCATGACGAGTCACTTTTTCAGACCAACAGAGACCTGGGGCTTCCACTGAAGAAAGATGCACTGAGACCAGCTGATACTGTTTGGTTTGGTTGGTGAAGGTTTTATTAGAGTACATCACTAGTCTTCAAAATGATTTTCTAAGGAATACCATGAGTCACACAGTTCTAAGATGCAGTTTGAAAAGGGTTTGAAAAGGAGGCTGTCAATATCCAGGGAACTGATACGAGGGTGTCCTATGCAAGAAACCACAGGATGGCCATTTCACTTACATGACAGGTGGTTTCACAAACATTTAATGGACTGCAAAGCATCTAAATCTGCAGCTCACGCAAGCATTATTGACCTGCATCATGAGGGGAAGATAAGTAGAGTTTTATATGAACTATAATGGACAAAAACTGTTACAAAACAAACCAGGGCTGACACCGAAGTGCTTCTTCTTATACATTTTAAAGATGCCACGAGACGTTTTCGACAAAAGGTCGCTGTGAAATGGAGGTAAGGCACCAGCAGCATTTCAGTGTTGGCAGATTGTTGTGAGTCAGCCGGTAATGACTGAAACAGATTGCACTTTTCTTTTCACAGTTCAAAGAGACTGAGCGAACCAGTGAAAAACTGGAGCTGCTGTCTTTTAGTCTCAAGGAGATTGTCCTTTTGAGTCAAAGCACGATTTTAGTCAGAAAACAACTGTGTGAACAGCAATAACATCATGCATCTCCATATTCAGCTGCAGAAACCAGAAATAAACAAGTTGAGACACACCATCTCACTCCACGGAAAGTTGATATGCATTTGATGTATTTACTTAAAAAACAGCACGAAAAATTATGAATTGCATACAAATGGCTAAAGTTATTAATGAACAAACAAAATGGAACAGAGAACAATGACACGATTTGCTTTTAACCCTCAGGACACCCTATTAAAAAAAAAATCACACTTTTCCTCTTTTAGGTCACTAAATATATTAAACATGAAGGAAAATGTGTTTTTTTTGGTCATTAACTCCAGTCCTCATCATGTATAGCAAATGTGAATTAATTTTCATAATTTTAACTCTTTAAACGCGAGTTTATTTACATAACGGCACTTTTTCTTTACACAAAAAATGAGTTAGTAATGCAAAGTGGGTTTTTTTGAGCAGGGATTATCAGTCTGGGATAATGTTGATGTTGAATGTTGATTTTGATAGATTATTACCTTTTGTGCTATTACAAAAATACCCTTTTTTTTCCCCTTAAGCCCTGGATCATATTTAAAAAATGATAATGATGAAATGATAGTCAATGGGGCCAAAAAGGACTCCGGGATGAAGAATGCGAGGCTTTGGTCTAGACAGTGGAATGTTTTTTTTTTCAGTGTTGATGCTGAAATTCCAACATTTAAAAAAAAAAAAAAAAAAAGGAACATCTTTGCCAGATATCATCATCACAGCATCAAAAACTGCCAAAAATGAGAGCAAAAATACAACTGAGAAGCACTAAAAGGGTCGCAAGAACACACGAGGGCTAAGTCAACCATTCTGATCCCATAATAGATTTGTTTGATTAAAAAAAAATTGGAACTAGGTAGGAAATCTCTATAACACTGATAACATAATTGGATCAAGAACACCAAAAAACTATAAGATTAGTGTGTAATCTGCAGTATTTTGCCAGGATTAGCAGTAGATATTGCTGTTAAAGCCAGCAGGAGATCCTCGCACACAGAGTCTCGAAGCGTGTGACTTAATTGACCATAATGTGAATGCAATCATGGATAATCCTGTTGTATATGCGATGGTGTATTGGATACTACACAATACAAGAGTTATATTTATGGCTGACAGCACTGCTGCGAACCTCGGCATCATGTAATTTCATTTCATCATGCTGCAATTTAAAGTTTGCCCGGCAAAGATCGTTGTACAAATCCAGCCGTACGCACGCTGAAATTTTTGTATTTATTGTATAGACGTAGATTACAGCCTCCGCTCGTCTTGCATCTTTTCTGCTTCTCAATACAGCGTTAGAGCTCTGCATCTGAAATACGCTGTCTGTTGTCGTATGTTTATGCACGGTTTTCTGCAGAAGTATTGATTCATAACACTCTACGCTGACCTTAGAGATTGTTATAGATTATAGAAGTCCTGTTCGATATGTACAGTGTGAGTGTAATATGTAATAATATAGATACCTAGATGGAAATAACAGTAAAATAAATAGACAATGAAATAAAATAAGTAATTAATTCATTGGTACAGTATCAGAGTAGCATTTAATACCATTTATGCTGTTCAAATATACATTATATTAAGTATGCAATAACTGCAATTTGAAATCAACAAGCACCGATGCCCTTATTACAGGTTTAATTGGAGGTACATTTGTCATGAAGATTGCACAATAATAGTGTCATTTGGTGCATTAAACACAGTCACTACATGTTCACGTACAAAAGAAAGCACAATCTGTTGAACGCTGGGCTAGTGTGAGATATTTTCGAACAGCATCAGCAAGAATAGTGTCAATTATCTACCATTAGTATGATCTATAGCCAGTATCGATGCAGGCTGGTGAAAAACGGCTGTCCAAAATGTTCAGTGTGGACGCAGATGAAAGACTGGAGTTGCTGCTTCTGTGCAAACTTTTCGCCGCATAGGATGAGCTGACACACGGAAGTATCCAGTGATAGGAAACCACAGTTCAATATGCAAAAACTTTGGGAAGCAGAAGAAGAAGAAGAAGAAAACAACATCTAAGAAGCACAGTATTCCTTAGTGATACCACAGCAATGTCTGAGTCTGCAAAAAGGAAAAAAAAAAATCGGAAGTTGGGCATAATAATGATATATTGTTCATTTTTTCCCTAATTTTAGAACTTATATTGCACCATCCTACATAGTATATAGCATTTTAATTGCGTCACATGTTGCATTTTAATATGTAGTGTTTTAACTCTTACTCTGTTTATATTTATTTTACTAGTGCCATTACTAAGTTTGTGAGAGGCTGCTGCTGTCCTCATTTTCCCTGGTGTTTGTGTGCATATATTCATACGGATGTAGCTGGGCTTGTTTTCCTCTCTTAGACAAGCCATTTGCTGCCAGTCACTCTTATACAGTAGGTAGAGTAACAAAAACAACTTCCACCGGAGTGAGATAATCCGTCGCAGCAAACACCAAGCCTAAATTTGGGTTTGTCACCGCTCGTGTGTGCTGTTTTATTGTGCTTGAGTGTTTTTACATCAGTGCGCACATTATGTTACGCTCTACTTCCTGTCAATCACCTGATACCCACAGGAAGAAATGCGAGTGTCTGCGAGCATGTGGCCTCAACATGCTTCATTAACACATGCATAACAGCTGGAGCAGCAGTTCATTTTAAACTAGGTCTAACAAGGTTAAAAATTACACAAATGCTGGAACCTAAAGTAGGCACGCAGGTTACCCTGTAGGTCTACAAGTATTCTCCTCTCTTTTAAATGATACATTCAACCACAGGTGCAAAAAAAAAAAAAAAAAAAGATGTGATTAGCTGAAAATTCGATTATTAATAAACTGTCTTCATAACAGATTAATTCTTGAGCATGTCACTTATTTACATACACACAGGTATATGACATGGATCACTGTTAGACTGATATAATGAGCTGTGTGCACATGAGTGAAGCAGAATGCCATAGGTGGACCCTTTAGGCTGCCAGCAGCTACACAAATGAGAAAATTAACATGAAGGAATAGTTGAGGAATGTAAGCTCACATTTACCGAGCACCTCCGGTTATTATGGCTGCCAGTTAGTTCTGCATAGCAGCCTGCAGCTGCTTCACTGACAATGAAGGAGAGACTGACTTTTGGGACATACGGGTTTATTGGAGGTTTTTTTTGTTTTTTTTTTTACACTTGAATGAGTTTTATTTCCTTGTTCCACGCTGTATGCCATGCTGCTTCAGTACACACAGTGGTGGCCTATAGTGGTGTCTGCTGCCCATTCTAAGTCAGATGTTAGCTTCTTATGCAGCTTGTGAGGCCATGGTGTCTCTCTCTCACACCATCATTCATACTGTATGTAAGTATAAGTATTTGTTGTTTTGTAAGGGAATGCAAAGGCTTGTAAGCTATATGCAAGATGAACCATATGAGGTATCAGTACTATTCTGTTAATAATACACCGGTCACCATTTTCAAACAGACAGAGGGATGCTAACACGTTCCTTTGCACAGTGTTGGGGGTAACTAGTTAGATTTAACAGAATTACATAAATAAATTCCAAAAATAATGTTGGTGATTACAAAGGCGAATATGTTTTTTGGAGTATAAAAAGGTTATATGTAGATGGTGGCCATGTTGATGGACAAGACGGACAATTCGCCAATATTTCTGTCTATTGATTTTAAGAATTTAAATTGAGATTGATTTTTTTTGTCTATCGTATGTTCTCTGTCTGCATTGTTGGCAACCTCCATAATTACCCCTGGGATATATTATTATATTTATATTTTCCTTCTGAAGTCAGAAAGGGGCTCTGACATTACTGTACAGTGTCGGCCTTCATTGCCCAGTTTAAAACATTTATTAGAAAAGTGATCAAATGTAGTGAGTTACATTACTTTGATGACATAATTAAAATGGCTACATTACTTGTACATGTTTAACAGGGTGACTATTAATCTGCAACGTGGTACATTTCAAAAGGAGCCTTCCCAACACTGCCTTAGCATCGTACTCAGTACAAAAGCGGAAGTCCTTTCCCTGATATCAAGTTCACTGGTAAACCTTGGCACAGTCAGTACAGGACTTCATCAGGAGATCATCTGAAGTGATTAAACCAGTTGACAATCAAGACATTATGTCCCCCCGAACTGTTGGCCAGTGCCTTTGTGTGGCCAAAAGAGGCTGAGTGATCAATGTAAGTGGTACCCGGTGCTACTTAAATCAGAGTCATTTTGGAGAAAGGATAAGCCAGCAAGATATAAGACCAAAGAAGAAAGTATTATAAGGGAGAAGGCAGAAGGAAAGAAGTACCTGGTGCCTCAGGGAGGGAGACAGATACAGAGACGGTCAGAATATTAGCGGGAGATTGAGAAAGCAGAGTAGACATGGAGCCAGAGGAAACCAATTAGGACAGTGATGGGCACTTAAATCAGGCTGTTATTCAATACTGCACAGTGTGCGTGGGAGTATTACAATTCCCTGAAGCTTGATGGAGTATTTCTTGTCCCTGGTTGACAACGGCTTAAAAGGGGGATAATACTGATTTTTAGCTTTGTGAGTTGATCTTATGCTGTAAGAAAACTGTCCATATTACTGAACATTTTCTGCAGCCTTTTACAGCCCGGAAACAAGAACAAAGCATGGCCTGCCTTCTAACGTGTGATTTGACACTTACTGCAAATTTTTATTTATTTTTTTTACTCCACAATAAAATATTTTTCAAATCGTAAACTGCTTTTATTTACCAGTATTTAGTAATAAAATTCAATAATGGAGATTATTCAGCACAAAAACGTAAAGTGTCTCGTATTTAAAGATTTGTTTTTTTAGTAACTATGGATCGAACATTTTAATGCTATTTACTGTGGACCCACAACCAACACAATGAGCTAAAACATTGTTTACAGCATGTAAGAAATTGTTTATATTGCATGGCCATTTAACCCATTGCTGCTGCTTTAAAACGATATGAAAGTGTTCAGTTGTGCTCACAGACCCATTTTAAACCAAAATGTAAATATGGAGATTCTTGAATGACTTGAAACTGTTGCGGTCTCAGCACAAAGTCAGTTCAGTAGCTTTTGTTGAGCTTTGGCTGTGGATGTTTCATTTCCCATCTTCTGTGCATTTTGAAGACTTCACAACCACGTTGGCTCAAAAGTTGTTCAAAAACAGCAGTTGGCAAAAACTTTTTAGGTCCATTTTTTGTACGGTATTAGAACAAGACATAAGAAAATGATTAGAGCACATCTGACAGATTGATATCCCTTTATAGTTATTCAAATGCGCACCTTTCTCATTTAGACCCAGACGCACTGTTTGAAATCCATCAGATTTGATAACGAGATAGCGTTGGCTTCATTGCTACCTGTATGAAAATTTCATTGACAAATAATAGCTTGAAAGAAAAACACCCACACGTACTGTAGAGAAAAAACAACAACAAACACGATCTACTGTAGAGCTAACAAATTAACTGTCTGCACTTGTTATCCATTCTTTATAAAAACGGATGTTGGTGGAGGAGTGTTAGTCTGTAAAGTGATTTAATATGATATAAGACTGGCATATTCTCCTCTTTAAGTTAGTGTCTTGTCCCAAAAACTCATTAGACTGCTCCATCCAAACAGCTCAGCTAAATAGAGGAATACTAGTAGACGAAGAAGAATTGCTCACTACCTATAATAAGCATGCTTGGAGAAATAACACCATTTATTTTTATGTGATTTAGACAACGTCAGTTAAATGCTACAAATAAACTGGTGGCTCAGCAATTCCAATAGCTGAGAGAATAAACTGATATGTACGTGTGATATGTTGCAGTTGTAATAACCTTCAACTCTGATTTTATCACTGATTACCACATTGCACCATTTGATGATAACATGTCTAATCCAAATTCAAACTGATATCCGCTTTAATATGTGAAGCCATTAAAGCTGATGCACCTAATTAAATGAGTCTTTGTTTGTTCTACTGGCACTTAAATCCCTGCACACAAGCACACATAGACAAACCCTCTTATCCTCACTGCAATAGAATTACCGAGTGTAAATAACAAGGTATAAAGAGAGAAGGGTTTATGTCCAATCAAGATCTGTGAGGGAGGCCGCTATGAAATGGACAAATCTCTGGGATGGAACGGAGCCAGCGTCAGTTTTTATGCTTAAGTGACTTCTGTTTGTGGACTTGCCTCTCACATGACCCCATCAAATTGATCCGCTAGCGGAGCCAAAACCAGAAGGAGCTGGGGCCCATTGCCCTATTTCAAAAAGACATCTTCATTTGTATTGATTTGACCGGAGTCTGCCAAGAGCTCTCTGTATCCCCTGTCATGCAATTCTTAGTCTTGTCCTCAACAGACCTATATTTGGGAAATAGGTGCTTTATCGCATCCGTCGTGTACATTTCTCACCGATCAGCAGTTAGAAAACCACAGAAACTGGAAGGCAGGAATTGGCGCTCAGATGCACGTCAGTTAGGTGACGACTCCTCACATACACACATACACAAATCATCAGATTCGGTTTCCATTATCCAATTCAAAAAATAGCCTGTCGTTTGCTACACAAAGTAGGATGAGCCCAGTTAAATCACAAAAGCATTAAGCATACAGTAGGAGTTTATTTTAAATGCACACAACATTCAATAGTGTCAACTGTTTTGTTCTACAGGCATAGTTTAATTCACTATGTCTGCAATGTGGGATGGAATTAAAGACAATTGACTCAGCAAAGAGCAGACCTTGAGGCCAAATTGACCAGAAAGTCTCAAATGAAATGTTACAGACCCTACGGCAAGTCACCTAAAGGTACCTGAGACTATACCTACTATATGAAAACATGTATGTTGTCGGAGTAACCTGAGGACCTCGTGTGATTTAGGAATTATTCTCCCACATTTTTGTTACGAGTGGCACGTTCGCATTGGAAGCAAAGTCTGTGTTTTACATCGTTTTACTGACATTGATGGGTAGTCTCACGAGCTACTGCAGTACATAATAACTGTTGAGTCCACTGAAAGATAGAGAAATGGTCCTTAACCCAATCTCATCTCATCATCTTTCTAGATTTTGCTCTTCTGATGGATTTGTGTTTTCTCCTTCTGTGAATGGGTCCCACAAAAAAAGGGTACTACACCGAATTTCATGAAACTTGGTAGAGGCGTAGGTTGGACATGGACCAAAGAAGAATCCCTTAAATTTTGGAGAGAGATAAACATACTTTGTTGTTTGTTTGTAGTGCAACAATCTAGTATAATTTATATTCTGTTATTATTATAATAGAAGAAGAGTGGAAGAAGAGTCTTGGCCTCGGCGGATGTCTGCGCTCTCTCAGTGAATTTCTAGTATTAATAATGTAGTTCATGATAGGACCTGTACCACAGAAAATTCCATTATGGCTGCCATTACAAATGGTGGCTAGACTGTAGGTGTGGAGCTGCATTGCAGGTTCTGATATTTCAAATGTGTGTTAACATGGTTAGCCTTTGTTGAAACTGAATGTGGCACTCTGTAAACTATGTTTACGACGTAATCAACCTCAGGTTGTGCTGGCATTGTGATCACACTGAAATAAGGTTTATGAATCCATCTACCAGTGACTCCCAACAGCCCTCCACAGTCAGAACAGACATGTTAATCCCGCTGGGCAAAGCTGTCATTATTTCCATTTTAATAGCCATTATTGTCATTGTCAAGGTTACAGCTGCAGCTATGCTTGCTGACATTTTCTGTTTTGCGAGGTGTAGATGATGCATATTCTCCCTTCACTGCACACGGTTATTGGATTCCCCTACCATATTTATGTTTTTAATCCCCTCCGACAAAAGTCACCAGAGGGAACGTGCACATATAACTAGCCATATCTGCTTCTAACAACCGAGTCCAGTGAGAATCTGCATCATTTTACCCTCATATATAGAGCATTATGGCTGGAGGCCCTTAGATAAATAGCTCTGTGCATTTGTTTTGACTTTCTTGAAAAGTAGATATACTTTTAGTTAATTCCAAATGGCCCAGAGTATGTCTGTTACACTCCACTGGAAACATAATTGTCACTATTATTAACTCTTTACTCTGCACAGGATTTGCACTGCCAACGTCTATATGAAGATTTGAAACAATTGCTCATCTACAAATTAACATCCTATGTTTTATCTCCAGAGCTTTGTGTCAAATCCTGTTTTGCTAGTGGCAAAACTCCTGAGGGAGGAAGAGATGGGAAAACTGAAACAACATCCATATATGGCTTATACACGTTTTCTATCTCTATTTATACATTTAAATGTGCTGCAGCCAAGATCAAACAGTAGCTGTCCCAAAAGCAAGACACAAGTTTAAATGTTTACTACTTCAACATCCAGGAATATGTCCAGTAATGGAATGCATTTCTTCTTCTTCTTCTTCTTCTTCTTCTTCTTCTTCTTCTTCTTCTCATTAGTATGCCAAGTTGCAGGTTTCATTGAAGGAGAACCTGCTTTCTTCTCTTAAGCAATCGGTTTTCGTCACTGCTTTTGAGTTTCAACTGACCAATTCCTGCGCAAGGAATCGATCTCCTGTCAGTGTCCGTGGAATTTAATTTGGTGAAAGTGTCACTTTAATTATTCTAAGAGAGAACAGAAAGGATAAAAACACTATATAATTATATTCTCTGTCACAGCTTCAAGAATTTATGTAATTGAGGAGACAGAGGAAAAATACATAGTAATTTTTGATCATACAGTAGGCGGTGAATATTAGCTCAAAATCAATTTCAAACTCAGAAATGTAACATACAGAGTGAACAGTGTGTCTGAATTTGTTCATCTGTGGTGCATTTACACCACTTCTAGCACATTAATCCATTTCATGGGGCTTCTTCTTTGTTATCTATTCAAGCAGGTGAACCTCATATTTGTTTTACTATGTTGGGTTTGCTTTATTCCACTTGAAAATATAAAAGTGTGTACAGTTGGAAGGTCATGAGTTATTTGATAGTCTGGTAGATTAATCAGAATGCAGTCTGGGCCAGTAACAGTCTGTTAGGATGGAGTATATGGAAAAACTTTATGGCTTGTCATCAATCATCAATTTCATGAATCATCAGGTTCACTGAAGCATTACAGTTATGAGCAACAACATTTCTAAGTGACACTACCGGGATGCCTTAATTTTCATATTGTGCATGTAATGTACATAGTTATATCGTCAACACTTCCCGTAGAAACTGTATTTTGTATGTATTGTTTCTCTGAAACAGCATAAAGTACGTGTGTCATATTGAGCTTTTCATAGTATGCATGTGGATCTCTGCCAGTGGGCAGCTGGCAGCTTAAGGAGTGTGGTTGATGAGGTCGATGCGGGTACAAAACAGATGGTAAACCAAGCATCATGATTCTTACCAGCAAAATTTTAAAGGTATGTGATAAAGATTGTTATTAGCAAGAGCATATGGCATTTCCTACTGGGAATGCAAATACTGTGAAATGAAGAAATTAAAAATATACATATATAACTTGCAGGATAAGTAACTCAACATTTAACACCCAAACAGATGTTTTTTTGTTTTTTTTCGTTTTTTTGTTCCATCCTGCAGGTCAGTAATGATTTCATTAGCCTCTGGAGCCTGATTAAACATGCACTGTAGTGCATTTGAAATGCAATTTGCAGTTTTCTATCTATGTTGCCAGAACTGGATATTTTTATGTCTTTCTTCAGTTCCTTTTTGTATGTGAAAGCTTCAGCGAGTTGTTTTAACTCACATAGCATGAAAGCATATCCCTTCCACAGTGCTGCATCAAGCTCCCCAGCACTGCTAGCAAAATGAAAGTAAAGCTACGTTCTTTGATGTAGATCTTGAGGCCTGTGATCTTACTTAGATTAATTAATTAATGACAAAGTTTTTCAGTCGTCATCCTGGCAGGTTTACTTACATCCAAACAACCTTTGTAGTGTAATGATCAACAGCCCTGCACTTGACATTGCCTGTCTGAGCTTTTTCTGTGTTTCTTCAGGCTCACTTTCTCTCCTTCCAGCAGCAAAATCTTAACTTGTTCACCAAGTTTTCTACAGCACAGCTGGTGTTCGGACAAGTTAGCATGTCTTTAAATGTTATATATGCACTAGAAAAGAGATCACTTCAATCAGAATATACCCGCATTTTTTTCTGGCACAGGGGTTTTGAAGGGAAAGACAGGGCAGCTGTTGTCGACTGGCTGGATGAGACCTAGTTTCGATGTGGCTTCCACTCTGTCAAACCTGCCAGGAGTGGGAGATGGACTCTTACCGTGGCAGAAGTGGCATCCGGCAGGGGTGACGAGGTGGAGCGGATAGCAGACTGACAGCTGTCATCAATCACTTGCCCCGCCAGCCAGATGCAGGTTGACAGGAAGGGGTATGCTAGCCAGAATGGCGATTCGTACACAGTTTACTGCAGACGTCTTTTTGCCAGCCAGTCTCTGGTGGAATGCTGTCTGTCATTAATCCATCTGACCGTCTATCAATCAATTACTTTTCAAGGGTCAAGCTTGTGTGTGCTCCATTTCACAGCAATGTTAAGGAGCTGTGGCACTGCGTCATTGCTGTTTTTTGAGGCAGAAAAACTGCAAATGTCCAGCACACATCACATAGAGTTTGCCACCTAAAACAAATAATAATGACTTTCCAGATATTGCAATGGAAGTCAATTTAAGACATATTTTTCTTGCCTAAAATGGATAAAAACTTAGAGAAACTTGTGAAACTTTGTCTATTCCCAAGCCTCTACCTTGAATTTGGAGACAAGGTAGCAGAAATGTGAAAGAATGGATTACAAAAGGCAAGTGAAGAGTTGAGACAGGATAGACTGAGACGACCAGAAGCTAAATAATGCCAGTCTGGGGCAGTTGAATAGACAGGAGAAAGGTACTACTTTGTCTCTAAGGAGCTTCCATTGGTTGAAGCTCACTGATGCTGAACACTCCAGACAGCTTGAGCTAACTCTCAACAAATCTCATTTTCGCAGCCTCTGCTATAGGTAATTCTTCAATTTCCCCAGACGATGTATATTCATGTTTACAGTCTGCAATGACAGAAACGTATTCAGGCCATGAGAATCTTACATATGGAGACCTACAGTACAGTATGCAGAACAGTGCAAAATTGCAAAGTAAACATTCATAATTGAACATGTTAATATCATAGAATACCCAGAAAACATTCTTGAATAATTAATCATATAGTTTAGACCTACTTAGCGGGATGATCTGCATAGCGCATCAAAGACTCGTGCTTGTGTACTGTGCCTGAATGCCTGTTTGTGTTAACCCACACAATAAATAACTTGTTTATAGTGGCCATGATGATACCAGCCAGAGTATTCGCAAGATGAGTTTTATGGGAGGGTGTGGGATGGAGCATTTGCATGATTTCATGTTTATGATCTTTGTTATAGACCCACTATTCTGCCCCTCCGTAGCACAACATGCATCCTTTTTATAAAAGGTCAAGAGTGATAATAACGAAGTGCTGCTTATTTGGGCGCCTTTTACCATGACACTAATACAAAGATTCCTGTTTTCATTCTCCCCTCAATGCAGCTGCATAACAAGGTTGTGTCTGTTCAATATACCTGCAAATATGTGGTTTTCTGCCTCGCCTTTCATCCCTGTGCTTTGAAATTGTGTGAAAATAATAAGTCAGTGAGGATGTAAGCCTGCAGGACTTAACCACATCTTCCACTATACTTGTATTTACCACACCAGGCCAGGTTTGTTTCAAGTGATCTGTGAGGTTTACTGGTATACTGCATAACATTAACAAGTAATCTTTGGGGCCAGGGTGAAGCAGCATGTCATTTAGAGTGCATCAGACCCTGCAGTTTACCTGAGGAGAAGAAGGTCAACTTCCATTTTACTAGTTGGGGGTGTATATATTAGGTTTAAGTGTCACAAAACACTGAGGTGACAAGCTCTTTGGGATGTGATCAAGCGGAAATATGATTCGAGTGCAGTGGAGCAGTGATGGTGCTGCCTTTGGGATGGGCTTTGATTATGCCAGGAGCTGGCTGCTAAATCAATAGACCCTGACGCTATCGCTGTCTGCACAACAAACAGCCAAGCTTTCATGTACCTGTCTTGTCTGGAAGCAGCAGACAATCTGTCCAAACTGACTCACCATTCTCTGAAATAAGATATCTATTTATTTGTCCCATCATCCCACCCAGTTTGGACATTTTGAACGGTTGGTGACTCACTAGTTTTCATCTTAAATGTTACATCTACCAATGCGGAGAATGAGTAACTGAAGAAAACAGAGTTTAAATGTGTTGTGATTCTGCACAGGTGTTCAACCATGGCCAGGTTCATCAGCTGCCATGGCGTGTTTCAGCAAAATTTAAATAAATGTTCACTGAGTGATGAGTTTGGAGGCCTTTTGGCAACACAAGAAGACGGCATGGCAGCAAATCTTTGTTTTAAGGGTCAGCTAGCAATATTCATGATGTTTGCCAGTTGAAAGTCGAAATGCTTTTGTGCATTTAATATAATTTAATTTACTTAATAAGGATGCAGCGGCATTGCAGTAGCAATTCTTTGTTGCCCTGTTGTCCAGTTTTGTTCTGGCTATATACTGTATGTGTCAAAGAGAGTGAGAAAAACACACTGAATTCCATATATTGCCACCGTAGTTTTGCACTGCAACAGACATTTTACACAGATACAGATTTTGGAGCAGTGCAATAGTAGGGGAGTGTTATCTACCAGTGGGGGGAATAAAAGGAAGCAGAAAGCAATTAAAACAAGACAAGGAGAAGAAGAATTTCTGCATCTCTCAGGCTGGTGCTGCTCTTCTTTTCTACTTCTGCCTCCTCTGTTCGCTCTTTGCTGACAAATGAGGTTTAGCAATTCAATTTTCACTTCAATCTCTTGCGTTTCAGCTGTGCCTCGCCTGCATTGTGAGTATTGTGTATATTTGTGTTGCATGTTTGTGTTTGTGCAACATACCTGCTGCTTTCTGAGATCCTTTTAGAGAGTCCACAAAGCAAAAAGATTACCTACTGCAGTAAACATTTTAACTTGATACTCCAGCCTCCAAGGCCCCTTTAGCTTTTTGAGCAGTTTTTTAAATTCATTTGTTTATATAGTTTAATCCTTTAAGAGCATCATACGATGCTGTAGGATGTGCTGGAAGGTGCATATACTGTATGTACTAAACCTGTATTTTGTTACTGTAACCATGGCAATGATTGTCATGTAACTTTTTTATATTAGTCCTTTTCCTCATCCTTTTTCCTACAGTAACTCTAGAGATTTTTTTTTTTTGCCTAAACCTAACCAAACCGAGTTAGGTTAGTCGATCAATCTCAGGAATTAAGCAAGGCTATCGCAGTTCTGACCTTGTTTGTACAATTCAAAACAGACTTTAGTGCAGCTGTTGACAACACAAACCAGATTTGTGGTTTTACTGTGGTTGTTTTCTGTCTAAAAACAGAGCTAAGCTAACAGAGCTATAATGTAAACTATTGGCTGATGCAGCAGGTGAAGATTATAAGACAGCAGTGTTAGTTTGACCGGCTGTCTGAGTTTCTGTTTGAAGGAGGAACACCGATGATACCATAACACAGATGTATGCAAACAATGAGCTTAACACTTTATTCAGTGAGTGATACAGTCTGTGGATAGACTAGGTGTCAATTCGTTGGTGGTTTTGGTCGCTGTGGGTGTCCTCTGGTACACGAATTCCCCCTGCTGTTGATCGTTGGATTCATTTTTAAATATCATTACTAGATATAATCCTTTTTAATGCCAACCTTGGGTATTCTGCAGCCACAAATTCAGTGCACATACATCGTTTTGGGAGAGAGATGAAATCTGCGCTGTTGTTCAGGTGTTGACGCGTAAGCATAGCAGAAGATGTGTTTAAGTAAAGCAACTAGAGATTGGAAATTGATCTATGCTGTCATTTAGACATTGCATTGCTAGAAATGTATGTTGAGTTAAGTGGCGTTCTTATGTCCATCTTATACTGTAAATAATGACGTGTCTGACCAGCTACTTGGAGCTCACAGTCATAAAACTACAGGCGCAGTGTCTGAGAACTGTGAATAATGAGTTGTCATTTCTGCCTTTTTTTTTTTTACCAGCAATATCTCCTCTCCTTCATAGCGCTGTTTTATAGAATGTGTGGCTCTACCATGTTTAACGCATCATTTCCCTCCTCATTGTGAGTGGGGAGGGGAGAGGATGAAGGGTGAGCGGCAGTGGTGAGGAGGGGGCCCGATGTCCTTGCATTTTATTGCCCCCCTCTCGTCCTTCCAGCATGGCTGGTCAGAGCGGTGCCCTGGGTATTACAAATAAGCAAATGCCCTTTTCATGCTAACACTCTGGCATGAATCTATCATTTTTCATATGACCCAAAAGACCGAGGGGGGCCCACTTTGCTTACAGCATTTTTAATATCTCGTCAATGAAGCATCTGAAGAATAAGCAGTCAGTGGTTCATGCGAAACAAGAATTTGAGAAATTAAGAGTGCAGGATTAGACGTAGTTAGTAGAGAGCATTAAAGGAATTAAACACAGCTTCACGCCTTCTTAGATAAACCAAGAGAATCATGAAGCAGCTTGGTCAGGTCTGCTTCAAGATCACAGCAAATCAGCCTCACTTAGACTGATCAAAACAGGGTGCTAGAAAAAGTGTCCATGCCCTTTCCAATGCCTATATTTAGTATTTAGACACTTGTATCTGCAGTGAACTTATGAACCTTCCTTGAACTAAAGTTTCAAGTGGGTTTCTTGCATTTAATGAGCCATGACTAACTGGTTTTACATTTCAATTTAATTACAGATTGCTAACACGCAACTGCCTCAAATTGTTCATAGCTGGGTAATTTTAATTTTGCCCTCCTAAATTGATTTATTTAAGCTTAATGAAAGTGTTATCTTTTAAATGCAACATCATCACTATAGCATCTCGTTATGGCCACATATCAGTGCAGACCAACAGCCTTCTCTGATAAGGAAATACAGTGCATCAAGAAGAAAACCTATAACACAGAAATATGTCGGTTGGTTCAAACGCATTTTTAAAATCATTTCAGAAAATCATTCTTCGTGGTCTTGATGGGTTGGGAGCCTGAAGAAATAACCGTGTTCATGCAGTTGTACATTATGTTGTAATGGGGTCCTGCATATCAATTAGATCACAAATCAATTCCTAACCACACCAACCATTAATTACAATAACAACAAGATTACATGTGTGGCTTAGAAAGGTGGTGATGAGGTTTAAGCTTAATTATGTGGTTCTGTTAAATAGCTCAAGTTATCTACTGACCACAGCAATGAAATTAAGAAAAAGCAATAAAAAGAATTTCTTTGCAAATGATTTGTAAATTCTTCTTTTATTTCACGTTTTTTTTTTTTGTAGTTTTCCAGTTATGTTGCATTTATGAAAGACCTATCTAAATTACAAATCACAAAAGTAACATTTCTATATGGTAAAGCCTGTGGAGTCTTTCAGTTCAGGTTAACAATGGTGCAGAGCAACAGAATGCACTTCACTGTGTGAAAGGATCATCAGACGCAAAATGATAGTGGCTAACTCAAGGCCCACATCTATGTCTTAATCTGACTTAATCAATTTCTCTTCATCATCGCGAGGACAGCTAAGTCATCCCGAACACTCCCATCGACTTTCCATTTCCCCTCTTCCACTCTCCCTGCAGTATGACAGACAACTGTGACCTAGTACACAAGGCAGTTTAATGGTCTTCAGTAAGATTAGACTGAACAACACGGGCCATATGTTCTGTCAGTTTGCTCATAAGGCGAGAGCTGTTCAGCGTGAAATATATCAAAGGACCCCTTGTACAGAAAACATAAATTCATGTTTTGTATCTGTAGGACATGCACACAGATATCTGTGCTTTTATAAATGGGCTTAAGAGAAATTGAGAGCAGAAAAACGGTCTATCTTCCTTTTTTGCCTCCATTTTCAAAAACTTTGCAAGGTAATGTTTTGTTGTTGTTTTGTTTTCTTGATAGCTGAATATTTCATATGCGCAAACAATCTCCCATCAAGTCAATAGGCAGAAGCGGTGCATCATTTACCATTTTTTTCCTTGCAGGCCATCGTTGACGGAAAAATTATTTAAGTATATGAAACAACCCTCCTCTGTCTTCGAAAACCCCCCGCGTCTGTGGTCAGTTGGCTGTAAATTTTAAAGCAAAAACAGCCACTGTCAAGTAAGTCTTTGGGAAAATAACCCCATCAGAAATCCAACAGCTTGTGTCAAGCGCTCAGCTGACACCTTTGATACAGTACAGCTCAGCCTTGCTCATGTCATGCTGGAATTGCTTTTAGTAGAGCTGAGATTTTGAAGGCTACTTTGTATTGAGATGTTTCTCCCTCTCTTCCTTCCCACCCTCTCTGACAGCAGACACATTGATAAGGACAGACAGATGGAGAGACGGGGGCCAGAGCAAAGGAGGGAGGGGGTGAAAGCCGTGACGAGGAGGTAATAACTCCACACCTCGTCTGCGGGAGGAGACATCAAAAGACCCTTGACTTAAATTAATTCTGACAGACTCTGGGCACAAACCATCAATATCCTCCACCTCCATTAAATCAACATCCAAAAACCCGAGCTAGATACCCGCTCATAAAGCCATGGTCCTGTGACAAAAGACCCTAACGAGAAAAGCAGGTGACGGATGCACACATCTTGAGACAGGTAACTCCTAATAAAAGGGAAGCCTTTCAAATCCCACGCTGCTGCTTGCTGGAGCAGCATTCAAACAGGCAGACAAAATGAATGCGGGTGTCGGAGCTGTACTGATTAGGAGATTACACAGTAAACAGCTAAAAGATCAGCGCTGTTTGGCTGTGCTGAAGGACACTGCTGTTGTTATCGCTCAGGCCCTGCAACAACAGATCCGGCTGTTAAGACAACAAAAGAGAGCTACTTTTAATGTTTAGATACAGCTGCATATATCGTAGCATTTCATTAATCATTTTTCAAGGGAGTTATCTTTGACAAGACGTCATCCGTAAGATTTGACTCCGTAACTGATGAAGCTTCACGGGCTAATAAAAGAGTCTTAATAAACAAATGGAAAGTTGTGAGTTATGGTCTTACTGTAGCACATCACTGCGCCGACACCCTCCAAAAACTTTACAAGAACTCAGAGTTCTGCCCTTGTGAAGAGAGGAGGATGAGGAGGAGGAGGAGGAGGAGGAGGAGGAGGGGCACACAGCAGAATCAGTCATACAGACAGCAGGACAAAGTCTGTAATGTAGATCTATGATGCTGGACAGGGTCAGTGGAGGCAGTGGAGTGTGTTTTAGTGCACCATAACCTCAGATGAATGGGCAAGGTGGAGTAGTGCTACGAAAAAAAAAAAAAAAAAAAGAACAGGAAAGAAAATCCATTGTGCTCTACGTGACTTTCTAATGGTGATGAGTATTTAAGACAAACGCCAGGGCGCTTTTTTGTTTTCCTGCGTTTGTTTCCCATAATTTGAAAATGCTTGTATTATCCTGTAATGCAATTCTTTTGAATCTATATTTAGAAGATTATTCGACATCGGAATATATCTGGAATCTAATTGCTTGCTTGTTGTCAGTCAATATCAATTTCTTGTTCTAGTGCATTCTGTTTAATTTGGGTTGCAGCTCATCACACAGATTTCCTGCAGCGAAATGGAGAATTTAAACTCTCCAATACACTCAGCTCTCCAATAAAGGCCTCACTCCTGCAAGCGTATCATTTAGATTGACAACAGGGGCAGAAGCAATTGAAGTGAACTTAAGTCTACACCCTCCCCTATAAATAATATTTAATCCCTCTTTGGAACGGAGAATTGGTAATGAGTCCCTGAACTTTTTTGATGCATCACATTGCCTTCAGCTACAGCTGACACCAATAGGGTATAAACCAGGCAGCTTTCTATAGCCTACAATGGTAAGATACAACAGCATTTTCAAGATCAGATCAATCAAATAAAGTCTGGTTAAATCAGGATGTTGAGACACACCAAGTCCTTTGTCTGAAATGTGAAAGATGAGAAAAAGGAAAGCGAGAGTGTGGGAAACACTTTAAAGCCCTATATTCCTTTGAGCTATTATTAAAAACCTAAGAGGTATGTTCAGATATTTGAACTTTCAGCCAGGAGAAATGGTAGCTAAATATGAAAAAGACTTACTGTGCAGAAATGCAATAAAGAGAAAGTATAGGCTCATATTGTTGCATACTAATGCCACTAAGGCACTATTCAAGCTTGTTTTCTCAAAGCACTCCTTTGTGTACTGTATTTGCTGAAGCATTTTATGTTTTTTATGCTTTAGGACACTCTCTTTTCTCTTATTCTCACTTTTAAATACCTATAGAAATTCCCAGCATCTTGAACTCACTCACCTGAATGTCAGTAATCGCCTCAGATTTCTGCTGCTTCACCTGATTTGAACCAAGAAGTTCAGACATTAGACATTACGGCTGCATTAGTGGAGCTGAAACAATTATATTTGTTTTTTTTAATCACTCAAACTGTTTTGCATAATTCCTCATCTGGCCTCCAGGAATATACAAGCCAGTCTATCCAGTCCAGTAACATGCTTATCTGTTATCCAGCTATTAAAACATGTTGCCAGCTTTAATATACTATCCTGCTGCATCACACTGATACAAAGTGAGCGTAATGTTACCTAAATGGTGAGTAAATAGATTCCATGGAGAATAATAGCCGTCAGCAGTCTGATCCAATAAAGAAGTAAGCAGAGAGAGCATGAAGGGAAGATGAATGAATCTTATTAAAGAGTACTGATGCCTGGTCAGCAGTAAAATGAAGAAAGCCAGACTGGACCTTACCATGCAAAGCCTTTGTGCTGTCTCGTTCCTGTTTGCATTTCACCTGGTTATCAGGAAAGGTTTTGCTGATTGGGGATCAGTTCATTCAAGTTCAAGGCCAAACAAATTGGTTTATTAATGGGAAATTTCCCGAGCATTTGAAAGAAAAAAAACCCCCAATTTTTTATATTTTTTTTAAGCTTACGTTTGGAAATAAAGGGACATTGACTATCAACGAAATCCATTACGTACTCTGAGCCACAGCATTTCTGAGTCCTGACGGTGACCAGTGGAACTGCTATCCATCTTTTCTTCATTTTTCTTTATTTGCGGGAATTCTAGACCTGTAAGAGAAAAAAAAAAATCATCACCCCAGAATAACAGGAAAAACGTTCTTGTTCTCCATACAAGAAGAAATTCAACATAGACGATAGACATTACTACCCTGGATGCTCAACAGACCAAATGCAGTCACAAAACATGTTACATTCTGTGTGAGGCGTGCGGCTTTCACAAGCTCATGCTCTCTTGCTTTCTTAATGCTGTTGCTATCAGTCTTGCTCTCTCCACCTACATGCATAACCTACAGGAGAATGCAATATGTTCCTGCCTGTTCTCTGGGGATTTTCAAGCCATTCTGGGCAATGTGGGAAATCGCTTACTGAAGTAGAAGTGGACGAAGGAGGTTAAGGGGAAATGCATGCAACAAAAAAGTGAATGACACAATTTCTGTAGGAAATAACACCTGGAATGCACTGCAGACTGCAATGTGTAATAGGATTACCAGAGGTGGACATTTCTTTTAGGGCTTTGCCCAAAGAAATCTCATTATTTTTTGAGGGAAACATCTTCATCACTTTCCATGCAGTTTGGGGTCTACACTCTCAAAACATCAAACTATCGCAGTCTTCCTCTCTTAAAAACACTTATTTGTAGGTAGAGATTCTAGAGTAAGTTGCATCCCCAGGCAAAAATTCCCAGGGAGCCCCTACAACCAGCATTGATTGCCATTATGTTCTGACTTAACATTTTTTTTTATAAGGTTAAGACAATCCAAAGTAATTTATAACTCAACCAAGAGAAGGCAATTGTTTGATGAGGAGAATTTTGGTTCTTCGTGAAGAGCCACTGCTAAGAGACTTGGACTCAGATAAAAATGCAGTCTGACGCCACCAAGATCCACTAGAGAAGAGCCAGAAAGCACATTTCAAGACCATGTCACCGTGGTCTAATAATAATTCTTTCATATATTTATATTACAAGGCCAGTGCTCATCCACACTTCTGCAAAGAGACTGAAATGTCAATGCAAATCGTCCACTCACTGCGGTGGCCACGTTGAGAGACATTGCTGTGATGTAAAGTTTGTCAGGGGTCTTCAGAGGCCCCCTAATGGCCTGGGACCCAAGCAGTTGCCCACTAAGCCAGTTCAATTATTGTTCTTGCTGTAGTAGTTGCAGTAGATGAATGAGCTGTTGTAAATCCAAGGCTTACTGAGCCAATTCTCCTTTCACATGAGCTTCATCGTTGCCATGCTAAAAGTCAACACCTAGCTAGTGATTTTGACCATTGAGACCATGTTTATTGTAAAACTGTGTTGATCTTTTGAAAAGAGCAGCAGATTTTAAGTTGCATTTGCAATTGGCAGTAAATTCAAGCTGTGAAAAAATTCAGCATAGCATGAATATGTGCAAACTCGCATGGGAAAAGGTGTCAGTTTAGTCAAAATTCCTCTCTCATCTAAACATGATGTAGTGGGTGGCAGGATGTGGTTTGTGTTCTTTTAGCTTATTTGGCGAGCTCTTTTTAATGTCTGCCAGCAGACATGCAGTGTGTCCAGGTGCACAGTGTGTGGACACCCCTCTGAGAAATCAAACCTTCATTATTTATTAGGCTACAAAATGAAGCTGCGAGAGAGGGTCAGTCAGCCGTGAAGTTGGCAGGAGGGGATGTTGCTTCCTTGTTTGCCAGGGATGCAGGTTGGAGTACTGGGCATGTGCTGCTAGTAGCTGCACGAGCGGAAGATGAGAGAGACGTGAGATTCAATTCCACCTACCGTGTGTGACAGGCCAAATATAGACTATCAGATGGAGTTGTTAATTTCTAGATGGCACCCCATCCTTTACCCCACTTCCACCCACCACCACCCAGAATCGACCATTTCAGGTCCCAGATAATCTTTAATCATGCCCACTCATTTTCTCGCCCTACATTCTTTCTCCTCTTTCTGCCTCTACACTATTGTAATGGCTTAGAGCTGGATCCAGCCTTGATTTTTTTCTTCTATTCACGGCATTTTCTTCGCTTTCATGAGCAATTTTCCATTATCCCTGCCCTAGCCTTATAGGCTCAATAAATGCCATTTGACTTCCTTTCCTCTGGATAGTGAAAAATGGAAAAATAGAAAGCTGTTTTTCAATAATCCTGCCAATACGATGATTCAGTTGATTTTCATCCTGTTATACTTGCAGAGAAATTGTATTGTTCCCAAATTCTCAATCTTTCCATCTAACAATGCATACCAATAGATGCCCACTATGCAATTCCTACTTAGGACTTCATGCAAAACTTTGCACAAGAACAGTGAGTGAGCACAATTTTTTTCTCCATCAATGTCACAAAAATGTATTATTGTACATTTTGGAGCCATACATACTGATAGAGAAATCTTCCTTTTGGAATTTGGCCATAGAGTACATAACTGTGTTGGTTATATTTAATTTTGTGCTCAAGGTGTTGTAGGTGTTACAGCATCTTTGAATGCCTTGTCCAGTCAAATCATGCTTGGATTACCAGAGAGATTAGTTAAATGTTTGATAATTATTTGTGCTAATCTATTCATTTATCTATTATTTAATTGTTAGAAATCTAAGAATGCATTCAATGCTGGCCTGATTCTGGGCCCAATTTGCCCGCCCTGACCCGATGTTTGGTCAACATTATCGTTATTGGTAATGTGTTTGATATTTAGGAGTGAAAATGATGGTGATTACATCCAAACAGAACCACAGCAGCCAATGAGGCACTTGGCTCAAACATCCCATTACCAAGCAATGGTACATGGAACATTCAGCCTAATGAGCCTAACGCTAACTAGCATCCTACTTTGACCAGATATTAAAACGGACAGTAAAAAGCTCACCTCCAGGTCTCACATGTTGACTGTTTCCTCATTCATTTCCTGATTTGTTCAGCCGTCTGCTTTTTTCACTATAAAATGCAATTGTATACCCAAGTGTCAACATTAGATGTTTGCCCACATTGAAGAGATTCCAAAATTAAAACCTCTTGAATCACCTTCAGATTAATTATATTAAATCCTGTGACACTTGGGATCCCTGGCATATAATGCAATTGTATACCTGTGTCAACCTTAGATGTTTGTGTTCAGTGAAGAGATTCCAAAATTAAAACCTATTGAATCACCTTCATTTTATTATGTTCAATCCTGAGATTGAAAGGGCCACAGTGTTAAAATTTGAGCCCTCTAGCTCTTGGAATTGTGGAAATATTGACTTTGACTCATGGGATCCCTGGCATATAATGCAAGTGTATGCCCAAGTGTCAAACTTAAATGTTTGCCCACAGAGAAGTGATTCCAAACTTAAAAATTCTTCAATCACATTCATAGTAAATATGTTCAGTCCTGAGGTTGTCAGGGCCACACTGTTAAATCTGAGCCTTCTAGCCCATGGCGTTGTGGAGGTATAGACTGTGACACATGGGATCCCTGGCATATAGCATCGCTACAGCAGGTTTTTGTTTACGTCTGTGTCCCCATGAGATCACAAGACGTGAGGTGGTGGCTGCTCCGTCAGGCGCTGACACTTAATACTATGGAGTGTGGAGGGCCATTATTGTCGAACTGCATGGTGTGTGCATGTTTGAGATTACAGATAAGAACATCTGTGAGGATTCTCCGTAGGTGTGCGGTGCAACCAGATTTCAAAATGTTTTAAAATCCTCAGAAGACTCAAAACTGACATACACTATATCCTTGAATGCACAGCTTGTACAAATAGAGGCAGATATGATTTTACAAACTTTTAAAAGACATTCAGTCTGTGAGCACATAATTGATTTGTGCTTTTTCTTTTCCTGCTTTACTTGTTGAACTCAGAGAATTCGCATTGTCCAGTCACATTTCACCTGCCACTGAAGGTGTCTGGCGTCCAACTCCAGATGTAAGCCAGTAAGCCTTGATCAAGGGCACGGATTCTGGCATACATGTTTTTGGAAGCGAGGACGCTGGAGCACCCGGAGGAAACCGGTATGGGGAGAACATGCAGACTCCACACAGAAAGGGCCTGATCCAACCGGTGATCGAACCTTGCCGTGAGCCACAGTGCCGCCCCCTCTTGAAGCCCATTAAGAAATAAAGCTACCACAAATGTTGAAGTAAGCCATATTTACCAGCTCAAAGCAACTGCAATATTCACACTGAGACTGTGTTTGTGAAGGACATGAATAAATCAAATACCAACTGTCTCTGGCAGTTTTATATGCTTGAAGTTTTTTCCTTGTATCGAATTTCAACTTTTGTAACCTTGACAAAAGTTGTATTGAATCTTTTTAACAGCATAGACACTATAAAAAGAAAAAAAATATGCTAATGTATCAGTCTGTTTCACATAACCTTGTCATTATAATACGTTGCAGTCAGTTAAAGCAGTAGGCAATATTTAATTTGCATCATTGGCCAAAAATCCACTAATAACCTTTCAGCATGTTGTAATTCAAGAAGTCAGAGATGAAAATGAGACTTCTGCACCAGTGTATTTTACACAGAGCATTGCATCATGGGTTTTAGGTTTATCATTGCTAGGCTAGCAAGTTCATAAGAAATCAGTTTGTCTTTTTATAACATTTCATCAGCACTAAAAGTGTTTGGTTAATTAACTTGAACCTGAAGGCGTAAAGTCGTGACAAATTAAAATGTCGCAACATCTTTACTGCGGAAACGACACCGATCAGATGATGAGCTCAAAAAGACCGAGTGACCTGTCGGCCTGAGAGTTGAGTACAAACCGCAGTTGAGTACAACATTTTCTTAAGGAAACCCTAAATGTACTTGTTAAAGGTTCTGTTGTGTTAAAGCAGTGGACAACAGTTGCCATTTTTCGCTTAAAACATTTAGTTTAATATGCATGATGTTCTTAACCTGTAGCCTGTAGCCAGTGTGATGCGGTATTATATATATATATATACATATATATATATAAATATGTATGTA